>CM035234.1:39710007-40311348 GCA_020226215.1 Sindora glabra
TCTTGAAGGATTAAAGGCAGCAATATATGCTATAAAAGGAGCCACTGGGTTCAAGAAGTATTATCATAATTTTTAAAAGTGAGTTTAGCATATCGAATTTATGCCATAAAATCCATAGTAGAGTTCTATGAGGAACTAGGTGTACTAGGGTTTTGGGTCTAGTGTGAGAGCTTGTATTTCATGAATTCTCTAGTAATAAAACCTTTGCTTAGTCTTGGAAAAGTTTGTGTGTGTATTATTTACCTATTGTCTAATTTCTATTTTCGCACTTTAAAATTCATAACAAGTGGTATCAGAGCTTTTTAGTTCTGATATATCTTAAACCTCTTGATGGCTACTTCAAAGTTCGAGATAAAGAAATTTAAGGGGGAAATGACTTTAACTTTTGGAAGGTTACGGTGGAGGCATTGCTTAGGCAGTAAGGTTGTTAATTAGCCATTATTGCTAAATGTGTGCCAGCAGATTAGGATGGTGCTAGACATATCAATGTAGAGATGAAAGCGCATAGTACAATACTATTGTCTTTAGCAGATAACGTTCTATAAGAAGTGATAGACGAGAAGACAGCAAGGTCACTATAGGTAGAATTGGAAAGCAAGTACACACAATAAAACTTGATAGGAAGGATGTTTCAGAAATGTCGTATGTACCAATTTAAGCTAATGGAAGGTACATTAATGAAGGATCATCTAGACATATTCAATAAGATGATTCTAGATGCCCAGGCAACGAGAATAACCATTAGTGATGAAAATAAAGCCTTGATTTTAATTTTATTACTAACATTATCATAGGAGCATTTTACTGATACCATGTCGTATGGTAGAGAAATGATCACTTTAACAACTGTGAAGAATGTGTTACTACAGAAAAACCTTGAAAAGATGAATATGGGAGTGAATCCTAATGACCAAGGACAAAGCTTAGTTGTAAGAGGAAGAATGATGGAAGAAGGATCTAGTAGTAAAGGCAAGTTGAAATGAAAAGGCAATAGAAATCACAAAAACCTAAAGTGTTTTCATTGCCACCAACCTGGACATATCTAAAAAAATTATCCAAAATAGAAAGGAAAGTAGATTGCAAACATTGCAACAAAATTTTCAACTGAAGTTGATGATATTGATAGCTTAGATGATGTGGAAGCTAAATTCTATGCAGTATCCTTAGGGTGCTTGAAAGAGGATTGGATTTTAGATACAGGAGCCTCGTTTCACATGACACCACACTGACACTACTTCTCCACCTATCAAAAGAAAGATGGAGAGGTCGATGTGGGAAATGACTAGTTATTAGAAGTCATTGGTGTTGGAATTATTCAGCTAATAAAAAAAGGGTATTGTTACAAAGTTAACAGCTTAGCATGTGCTGATGCTAGGAAAGAATCTGATTTCTTTGTGAACTTTACAATCACAAAGGTATAGATATTCCAAGGATGATGATGAGTATGTTTATGTTAGAAAAGGAAATAACGTGGTGATGAAAGCAAATGTGTACCAAGGAATTGCTCGGATGACTGTACATCTTCATCAAAGATGTCAAAAATGACTATTGCATGGTTGTGGCATATGACGCTTAGACACATAAGTGAGAAAGGGTTGGAGATACTAGCAAATCACAGTCTTTTAGGTGGCATGAAGAATTGCAAGCTTGACTTTTGTGGAAAGTATATGTATGGTAAGTAAGAGCGAGTTAGCTTTAGCACTATAAATCACACAAGTAAAAGCATTCTACAGTATGTGCACTCAGATGTGTGGGGCTTGGTATTAAACCCATCTCTAGCAGGTTGTTTATATTTTCTCACTAGACTAGATGATCAGTGAAGACATTGAGAATAGACAATGGTGGCAAATTTTGTAGCAAGGAATTTGACGAGTTCTATAAGGCTAAGGGTATAGTGAGGTATCATAGTGTGCTAGGAATGCCATAACAAAATAGGGTTGCAAAATGGATGAATAGAACTTAATTGGAGCATGCAAGATGCATGCGAATATAGGTTGTTCTTCCTAAACAATTTTAGGCTCAAAGTGTTAACACAACAGTTTACCTTATGAATCGAACTCCATCAGTTGTAATAAATCAGCAGATTTCGCAAAAGGTGTGCTTTGGTTGACCTGTCAATAACTCTAGATTGAAGATATTTGGATGCCTTGTATATGCTCATCGAAGGATGGTAAACTAAAGCTAAGGGCAAAGAAGTGTATATTTCTAGGCTATGCACATAGGGTGAAGGGATATAAGCTGTGGTGCATTGAAAATCCTAGTTCACCTAAAATTATCATAAGTAGAGACATCACATTTGATGAGGCTGCTTTACTAACCAGAGGCGAAAGTCTAAAAGTGATGATACAAAACTATATCATGGTGCCAAGAAACAGGTGGAGCTATTTGAGACTATTAGTGAAGAATAATAAGATGTGAAAACTATGAATCAACCCAAAGATAATGATCAAACATAATAGATAGAGGAACCATATAGTATTGCAAGGAAGAGGGAACAACATCAAATTAGACGTCCTTTGAGATACACTGATATGGTGGCTTATGCACTAAACTTGATTAATGCAAACTCAATGTCATATGTATTGGCCATGGCGAACAATATTGTAGGCAATGAACCTTATACCTACAATGAAGCAATCAGTGGTCATGAGTCATTAGAATGGATGCTAGCAATGAATGAAGAGATTAAATCTCTTCGAAAAAATCAAACTTGGGAGTTGATGCAATTGCCTAAAGCAAAGGAGTTATAGGTTGTAAGTGGGTCTACAAGAAGAAAGAAGGGATTCCAAGCATTGAACCATCAAAATTCAAAGTAAGACTAGTTATAAAAGCTATACTCAAATCAATTCCATGAAGTGTTCTCTCCAGTCGTAAAACACTACAGTATTAGGGTACTTTTGGCTTTGGTATGTGTGCAAGACTTGGAGCTTGAACAACTTGATGTAGAAATCACTTTTCTACATAGAGAACTCTAGGAGCAAATTTACATAAGTTAGCTAAAAGGATTCCTAGAGCCTAGCAAAGAGGATTATGTTTGCCTTTTTCGAAAGTCCTTATATGGCCTAAAACAATCTCTAAGGCAATGGTATGAGCCTTTTGACACTTTTATGGTTGGTGTTGGATATGCACAAAACCAACATGATAATTGTGTTTATTCACAAAAGCTCTCAAATGGTTCATTTATCTTTCTATTGTTATATGTGGATGATATGTTGATTGCGACACGTAATAAAGCCAAAGTTAACATGTTAAAATCTTAGTTGAGTAGAGAATTTGGGATGAAAGACTTAAGTGTAGCAAAGAAAATATTGGGAATGAAGATTCATCGTGATCAACACCCAAGCAAATTGACATTGCCCTAAAAAGAATATGTTAAAAATGTGCTATAGCATTTCAGGATGAATCAAGCCAAACCTATAAGTACACCTCTAGTGACACATTTTAAGTTATCTCTTAAGGAAACATAAAAAATTGAGATAGAGGTGGAGTATATGTCTTAAGTTCCATATGCAGATGTAGATAGCAGTCTTATCTATGCTATGGTATGCACAAGATAAGATATTTCACACGTTGTGAGTGTTGTAAGCAAGTACATTAGTAACCCCAGGAAAAGACACTAGGAACTAGTGAAATGGATTATACGGTACTTGAGAGGTTCTATAGATGTTGGCTTGGTATATGATAGCAATCAAGCATCTAAAAATGTGGTTGGCTATGTTGATTTTGATAATGCAGGTGACTTAGACAAAAGACGTTTATTGATGGGTTATGTCTTTACAATTTTTAGGTGTACTGTAAGCTGGAAAGTGACTTTGCAATCAACAATTGCATTGTCAACCACTGAAGTAGAATATATAGCATTAACAGAAGCCGTGAAAGAAAGTAAATGGTTGCATGGTCTATTAAATAGTTTAGGGATCGACGTACAAGTTCCAAAAGTACATTGTGATAACCCAAGTGCAATACATTTGGGCAAGAACCTCGTTTATCACAAATGAACCCAGCACATTGATGTCAGAATGTACTTTGTCAAAGAAAGCATTGCTGATAGACAAGTTTTAGTAAAGAAAATAGCCACTATAGATAATCCAATTAACATGATGACGATGTCTTTGCCTATAGAAAAATTTAGGCATTGCTTGAATTAGTTAAATCTAAGTAAGGGCTGTTGATGTCCTTATGGACAAGTTACATGAAGACTATGAGAAAAGGTTGCGCTTAGCAAATTAGAGTCAAGGTGGAGGATAGTTAATATGTGACTTAAATTTACTAAAAAAAACTAAACACTAAGGCGGTGTTAATTTTCTCAAGCGGTGCATAAGTTAATTTTTTTTATTTGAATACAACCTTACATGAGGTGGCAAAAAAGTTGTAGAACTAACTAATAATTTATAGCTATGTTTGTTTTTGAATTGTTCTCGGTGGTGCTAATTACCATAAGCTTCTAGAGCCATACAAGTTGTAATACAACTTTGAAATATTCAAGTTTGACCTGTAAGTTTTACTTCTCATGCATGGCTATCTTTTTTCTTAATCTTGAAGTATTAAAGATGACAATATATGCTATAAAAGGAGCTACTAGGTTTAAGAAGTATTATCATAATTTTTAAAAGTAAGTTTAGCGTATTGCATTTATGCCATAAAATCTATAGTAGAGTTCTGTGAGGAACTGGGTGTACTGGGGTTTTGGATATAGTGTGAGAGCTTGTATTTCACAAATTCTCTAGTAATAAAGCTTTTGCATAATCTTGGCAACGTTTATGTGTGTTTCTTTCTATAGATTATTATTTTCCTATTCTCTAATTTTTGCTTCCGCGCTTTAAAATTCATAACATTTTTACCAAAATTCTTTTGACCAATTTCATTCATCATTGCCCATTAATCATTGTTGAAATGCTACAATGGTACACACAAGCATGATTACAGATATATTTGAGAAACATAGAGAAGGAAAGTTTTACTTAGGCTTGAAGAAAGAAAAAGTTTCTAGTTGGGTGAAACAAGATGCTAATCAATTAATTCCTTGACTAGTCATGTAGAATATGGAAGTTAGATTTAGGATCCAATACCCATGTTAGAAGCTCCTCACGATAAAAGTCAACCTCTTTTAGAAAACTATAGTTGAAGCCCACTCCTTCCACTATTTATGGACATCTAAAGTAATGACAAACACTCCATAAATTTCAAATGCATCTTATTGGTGACAAAAGGAATATAACAACTATTATCCATATATCACAAATTTCATAACACTTTCAAATAAATTGAAACTAACACCAAACAAAAGAAAAATTAAGCAAGCAAGATTTAACCAACAAATATATAAAACCCACATTCAAAGAGAATAATCGAGCATCTCCTTATCTTCACTTTCTTTAGTGATGAAGATCAAGTTCATTTCTCTAGTTTCATCCTTTATCATTAAGTGCAGTGGATTCCATTACTAAAATCTAAACTATTTGCTCATGTTGGAATGGACTGCTTAGATCCAATGTCAAGTCACTGTCCTCACATGTATATATTAAAAATAAAGGGGCAAATATAAAAATATAGAAATAGGAAAATAACCCTTCTTTAAAACCAATGAATAGATTGTACAAATTATAGCATCCATTTATCAAGTAGAGCATCGATACATTACTTTTTCAATGGTGTATCAAAATTTTTTCCAATTAAATTATTAACTTTTGATTTATGACCCTCATGCTGATGTTATTGTTGGGCAATTGTTGATGATATTCTAGACTCTATATACATGCAATAATATAATGATTTATTAAAATCATTTTGCATAAACTTGTGAAATGAATTAACTAATTAAGGCTCTAATTGATTATTTTTTGGAAGATATTTTTATAAAAAAATTTATTAATATATAAATAAAAAATTGTGTTTTTGTAATTTTTAATTAAAATATATGATATCTAGACGTATAATAATGGTGAAAAATAACTTCTACTTGAATGCATAATAATAAAGGAAAAAATTCTTCCTCTTTTAAAAAAATAAATTTACTTTTACCAAATGTCTTATATTTGATATTTTTTTGCCAAAACAATCAAAATTTAAATGAGTTTAATTCATTTCTTTCATGGAGAATATTTTCATATATCTAAAAAATGTATTTATATACATTCCAATGAATCATAAATTTAGGAACTATTAGATCATGTTCTATAATTTGAGACTCATTCAAGTGTAACAAAGGTTTAAATTTTCAATAATTAAAAAAGGGGTAAAATATAATTTGTCCTCTTAAATTATATGGTATGTGCAAAAAAATTCTCTCATTTTAAATTAGTGGCAATTTAATATCTAAACTAATTTTAGTGTACAATTGACCCCCAATTGATATGAGCAACATTTCTCCCTTTTTTCTCTTCAACTTTACTATTCACTACTATATCTAATTTCTTATTTAATTCTTGTCATTAATTATTTTTATATGTTATGAATAATTCATTATTTATTTTTTCCAACCACCTATTCTTTTCTGTCAATGCATAAAAATTCCATCTTGACAAACTTAGCAAAAATGGATATTAACAATCAAATTCATTAAAAAATAATATTATATTATAATACAATGATCTTAAATAAATTTAATTATATTTTTTATAATGTTTAGGATAAAAGAATTGATATAACTAACTCGACAAACATAACTATTTTTGCAAACATTCAATTTTATTTTTGTAATACATTATTTTGATTAAATTTGTTTATAATAATTATCATTGGGTCAATAATAAGGCGATGTAAAAAATTTATATACCTTAAAAGATAATATAAGATGTTTCTCTTCTACCTTGTAAGGATTCATTACACTAACGATATTACAAAATCACCATGAATTAAACCAAAGAATAAGAGAATAAAAGTTAATTATAGTAGAAATTAAAGTTTAAAAATGGAAAAATACACTGCTTCTATTAAATTAAATTCTAGTTATGAAAAAGTTTTAATTGCACACTACTATTAATTTAAAAGTTAAATGAGAAATTTTTTTGCGTATACCTTATAATTTAGTGGGATAAATAACATTCTACCCTTAGAAAATGTAAATAATGGATGGTTCCAAGTCTTTACCTTCTTCTAAAAGTAAAAAATAACTATTAATATACTATCAAATCTAATTATTATATATATTATCATATAATATACCAAATTTAATTTTTAAAAAATAATTTTAATATATAATTAAATTTATTAATGCATCAATACATTATTATATCAAACAATATACCATAATTTTTCCCTTTTTTTTGTGGGTGTCTGTTTTTACAGAGTCTCCCCATTAGCAAATACAAAGAATAATCTCCTTGCAGTTGGAAATGCTTGCACCAAGTTACTAGCAATGGGGCGCTAGGAACCAACAAGCTTAACTATAATAAAATTTGATTTGATAGGACTCTTTAAAAAAGGATTTTTTTTAATAAAAATTTCAATTTTTCTAAAAAAAATCATAAGTGTTTTAAATACAAAGTAGTAAGCTTTTCATAAAAAATTATAACCTCTCATATAAGCCTAGCAACTTAAAACAAAAATATATTTAGTATCAAATTTTAATAAAAAATCTACAAAATTTCACAAGAAAATTACAACTTCCAACAAAAAATATTACAATATCTCAAAAGATACTACCGAAGTATATGACCCAACTTTAATCTCCTAGTCAGCTTAGAAGATTCATGCAATGCCAGCCACAGAATATTCGCCTACTTCTCTGGAAAAAAAAAATCTATCCATGCAATGCCGACCACAAGAAGCATATACCCATGAACGAATATCAGACTAAAGAGAGACAAGAAGTAGGAATCAGAATAAAATTAACTGTCTTCTATTCTAAATTTTAATGTCTGTACCCAAAACAATACAGGGCTCGAAAGCTACACACTAAAAACGAAAACTTTAAAAGGAAGCTAAAACAAGCTAGCAAAGGTCGAACAAAATGAACAATCACCTTACACGATACTATAACATATCTACATTTCACTAATGAAATGCGGACAAGTCAGTAATTGGTATACTATCAAAACTGTACCACCTTCACGACCCTAATTCACATATCTTCAAAGGGATTTATCAGCCACTAGCAGCGTATGCCACCAACCACATGCAACATTTCTCGGCAAACAACCGCCGATAGAAACTTGACATGGGATGTTTCTGTCCACGGAATCACCCAAACCAAGCTGTGCAAGGAAACAATTACAGAAAAATGATAAACTCAGGCACCAATTATTCATTCAACTTGTAATACCACTAAATAATCCATACATGTAGTGTACCTGGCCATATTTGTTCCATCCCCAAGTAAACAACTTGCCATCATCTTCCAAACAGAAGCAAAAAATTGTAAGGATTTGTAAAACACACTCGACAAAAACCTACTCATAAAATTCCGATAGAAATTAATGATCCTTTCGTTAGGTTTTGTTCTGTTTTATAAATAGACTGTACGGGTCAAAATCTTATGAAAGACATAAAATTAGACAAGTGAAGGGGGGGGGGGGAATTTATAATCCTACTACTGTATTAAAAATTGCAATACTACTGCCTCTTGTATTTTGACAAGTCACAAAACCACCACCTTATTTTTAACATCCATTCAATCACAAAGTCAAAACATATGACACATCAAAATACAAGAGGAAGCAATACTAAAATATATTACAATAAGATCAGAAATATTTCCCGTGAAGAGAGACAGAACTCCCTTGTCCCATGACATTCACAAGCCTCCATAATCTTTAGTCAGTCTGTGTAGTGTAGAAGAATCAATTCAAAGACCCTCTGCATTTGGTGTATGTTAAGGGGAATTATATCTCATCATTAACAATGATACAATTCCAAACTACATTAAATGTGGGGTGGAGCATTGTGTTGTTACTGTTCTTATAGTCTCCTCAAACCACGACTCTATTCCAATAGCACCTCTCTTCACCCACATTAATGTTACATAACTTCAGAACCCTTACACTTTCCATTTCCCTCCCACATATAATTACAGAGACATACCTGTTAGCATAGCACTATGACGAGCTCCACAAGAAATTCTACTACACCTCTTATTCTCCAAGCCTTGAGCATCCAGCTGTTTAGGCGAGGTCTGAAAATAAATAAATAAATAGTGAAACAAAGTAATAAACATTAGTAATCTTTTAAGACAACAATCATGAGTCAATTCTAGAGACTAAGCCACTTGATCATTTCAATTAATTTCTCACAGTCCAACAAATCATAAGTTGTTGAAGTGAATGAAGGTGAACAAATATTCACAGACATGGATCTTGTCCATCAGGCCGGCTGCTACCCATGGCTATTACTTTATCATTTTCAATACAGAAAGAGAATTGGATAACTTTTTCATCCAAGATATTTTAAAAATGTATTTCCATATATATTTCCAAATATAACAACCTCAAAAATACATGGATCACACAAATGCCAAGTCCTATGGTAAAAAGAATAAGCCAATGGTTGATCCCTACATGACATGTTACATAAGGAGTTTATTTTTTCCATTTTCCTAGCATTCTTCTTGAAAGATATATAATCATCCAGAGGAATAGGTGTGGGGAAGTACCTCAGGCTGGTCAGTACCGGTACCTAACTGTCCAAACTGATTCCCACCAAATGCATAAATTTTACCATCATCAGTAATGCACAGTGTATGCCACAACCCTGCAGCAGCTTTTTCCACTCGTGCTCCTGATAAAGAAGGCACAGACGTTGGTCTCAGCTGATCTGTGTCGTTCCCTTGTCCACACTGAAGAAATTGTACATGCAAAAAGAGAGTAAATTCACTTAGCCATTTGATTAACTGATCTCCCACCGGGTTTGTTTGTTGACAAGTAAATTTGCAACTTTTCAAAACCAAAATAAGGGCTACCTTCACCAAATCTTTGATCAAAATGATCATCACATTAGTTCAAAATGGTTTCTTTCCACATATAGAAGAAATAACAGGAACATTTGTGTGTGGGTGGGTAAGTGGAGATCAATTGATACTGTCTAATTTAAACATACACTTAAACCATCGCATAACATTTTTTAACATATAATTTTGCTAGATCCCACTGTTTGGTCACAAGTGGCCGAAATAATGATCTTGCATGCTATATTTTAGAAAATCAAGCAACAATAAGTAAGGAAGCACATAGGTAACCTTTTTCCATGTTTGAAAAGCATTTTTTACATTATTTAATTAACAAAGTAGGTGGAGTACTGATCAATTCAAATTGACATAAAATTTTACAAATATGATTAAAATGATAAATGTTGAAATTCAACAGTGAATTAAGTCAGAAATTCATTCTATGAAAGTTATGCAATGGTATGAGTGTCTGTGTAAGCTTAATTTGTGCTAATTGATCCCGGCAACAAAGCTTTATTTTCCCCCTTTAACTTCTTCCTTGCAATTGCCAACACGCTAACTATTCAAACAACTTTCTTCTCCTTTCTCTTTTCCAAAAAAAGATGAAATTCTTTTGTAATAAATAATCATCAACCCATATGCCAGCCTTGCTTGACATCTTGTTAACAACGAGATTAAAATAATACTTCCTTTGCTTTCTATCATGCATGAGATCATTGTAACATCCTCTGCCCTCTATCATGCACAAGGAAATCACTGTATCATCCTAATTTCATGGTAAAATGTTCTATTTCACCTGTAATCTGATTGTCTCCATTCATTGGAGGTTCGAACATTTCAAGTGCCAGTTATTCTAACCTATTTCTATAAAATACCTATCTTCCTTGAAGGAGATTCAACATATGAAATAGTCACTAAATACCAATAACAGAAGATAGAACCACCAAAGAAAAAGCTCACCTGTCCATATAGTCCCCATCCAAACGTCAGAAGTGTGCCTGTATCTGCAAGATTATATAGTGTATCATATAAAAAGGGAGGAAACGCTCTTATCAATCATTTATTGACACTTTATTTTACAAATAAAGATTAAAACAGTATTTTTGTAAATCTTCCAACAGAAGTCTCGAACTACACTAGGCATCTGTTGATTAAGACACCAATATTCTCTACTCATTCTTTCGGCTTCTGCATATAATGGCAGTTTCTTCGACAATCCTGTCACATAAGATGTTTCAGTGAAACTACAAGATAGAAGAAAAGCACACTCTAACCTGTTATCACTGCACTATGACGACCACCACATGCAATTTCCTTCACATAACTTCCAGGAATTTTTGAAACTTGTGATATGGCATCCATGCTTTCTTGATGGTTTCCTGATAACTTATCCTTCCCAGAAGCTGATGGCTCTATACAATGTATGGGATGAGGAGAAGACACCATCTTTACTCGAGATCCCAAACCCAGTTGTCCTTCACCTCCATAGCCCCAACCCCAAACCTGTCCCACATCTGAAAACTTTGGTAAAAATATGTTGCATCAGATGTCTAGCTTTACATCAAAAACCTTCCATATCTTCATACTTCACAGAACCTACAAAACTATATAATGTAACCACAAGGAGGAGCCAACTACACCTAGAAGCTCAAAACCATCTTTTGTACAGATAGACACAAAATAAATTACCTGACAAAGCCAGAGTATGCCGCCCACCAGCTGCTACAGAAATAACTTTAACCCCATGACCAAGTGTAACAAGAGAAGGGGATACACAAAAAAACTCATCTCCGGAGCCTGGACTGTCGGATTCTTGCTTTGTAGATGATACCTTCCTTCTCTTTGCTACTTCCTCACCAACTTTCTTGTCAATATGAGAATCTGACCCACTACTTGTGTTTGACCCTTGCGGGCTTCCTGTTTAATGTCCGAATTCCATTAGCTCCCTGAAATCAGGTCTGAGAATTCCTCCTCTTTTGTTCAATTCTTTCATTGCATGTATAAACAATATTTAGGTACCTTGTTCAGTTACCAGAGAGCTATGTTTCCCAGTAACATCCTTCTGATGGCTTACTGTAGTGAGGAAATCACTAATAAATTTTCCAGAAGGCACGCATTCCTTCCATCCCCATGCATACACTTCACCTCTCTCTGCACGTAATGTGGTAAATTTCATTAACAAGCACCAAAAACATAGCCACCATATTAAACAGCTTCAAGCAGCATACTATCAACAAGCATTACTCTCCCCACCATGATTTGGATAAATTTAAAATATGAAATGTAGTAGTACCCAGTTTTCAATGGGAAAGTAGGTCTAGAAAATTTTTCCTATGATGGGGGCACTTCTATATTTTAGATGACATATTAATATAATCAGGCCATTGATTAACAACTTAAACTACTAGATCCAGTGCTTCTTGGCCGCATCTCTTTATTAGAGCCTAATAAACCATTTTGTCAAAATTTATTCATTGGCACCCTCATCATTAAACCTCGAGCTCCAGATAGTGTTCAATATTGGTAAAGAAAGGTTCCTCAAAAACATTTTTAAGTGCACTTCCTGTGAGGGGCCATAACATAATAGTTTTATTGATACAAATATTGGCCCAACTTAACACCTAATAATTGCACAGTGCCGTACAGTTAAAAGAAAGAAGAAAACTATGAAGTTAAGGTGCGACTTGTGCACACAAGACATGACAACAACATTGGATGTCAACATAAATGCCTATTAACTAAGAATGTGTTTGGCAAAGTGAAATCCTAAATTCTCAAATACTAAGAAACCTAAAACACCATATTTGGGTAGAAGATGCACAGAAAATAGTTAGGGAAACCTTTCAATCATATGCACAACGTAAGAGTTATCAAGTGGTAACAAGGGATAGGTTTATTATTGCAAGAGGAAGAAAGTTTCTCACAAGACAAAGGGTTGGCAAATCAAGCTTGTCCTCAACAAAGCAATCCGCCTTCAATTAATAACACTTGGTAAAATATGGGCAAAAGTCTCTACTGTTCACCCTATTTACTAGTATAAAGTACTATGAATCAAATAAAGTTAGGGCAAATGGAAAGTATGAATTCTCTAATTATTCAGAAGAAATTCCATGGAATAAAAGTATTAGCATCCTCTCCTTGAAAGGCTATATACTAAGATAGCCAAATCAGTAATCAATTGAGAGAAATAAACTGGGTGAATAGTAGAAACTTTGTCCCATTGTAATAAAAAGTGTTTCTGCAAGTGGAAGGTCAATAGCTTTGTCAAATACAAACTTGATTCAAGTACCCTTTATCTTGTAAAATTCTTCCTTACCCCTGCAATAATAAAACCTACCACCAGTACCACATGACCCTTCCTTTGTACACGCGAGTGGATACTTTCCCTTGTTATTTTTTCTTTTATTTCCAACTGGTTAAATATTGGGGTTGGACAAATTTGAAAGTTCGAGATTATCAATTTTTTAAAATAATCACATACATCAAATGCTTCCAAAAGGAGTAGGCAGCACTGTAACACTAATAGGCACAACCATTGTAATGAAAACTTGATTCAAGGATAAACATGGCAGCAAGCAAAACAAAAGAACAATATTCCAACGGAACAGAAGATAGATTCCGAATGGGTCAGCACCGTAAAAGCAGCCTCTAAATCTGATTAACAAGGTCATATGCATTCAAACTAGTGTCCTTATCGATAATTTAAAAAAAAGATTGTTACGACAATATTTATGAATAAAAACCAAAAAAATAAAAAGATCAGAGAAAGTAGTACCAGTGACTGATACACAATGGGCCCAACCAGCAGCAGCCTTCACCACCGAAGCCTCACTGGGAAGCGGAAAAGCCTCTGGAATCTCCTTCAGAATATGTATCCATAACAATTTGCGAAATCAATTCAACAGTAAGTACAATTCAAGCAAGTCTTTTATACTAGAAGGCATTGCATTACCCCATGCTTTCCTGAAGTCAAGTAGATTTGACTTTCATCATCAGCCGAACCCCATGTCATCAGCTTCCCTCGCTCTGCAGAAATCACAACGCAAAAAAATGAAAACTTATGCGAAAATACTCCAATAAAATGGAATATGCCAATACTCGAAAAAAATATAACCCAAAATAATATTGAATTCACAAAAATAAATAACCAGAGTCCGGTCAAATTGCTACAAGAAACATGAATTCATGAGCTGAAACAATTAAAACTAGACCACAATATGATAAACAAAACCAAGATAAACCAGAAATCCGTTCTTCACGTCAACAAAAATCAAAAACCAATTTAAGGATTAAGTTTCTGTAAATTAGACCTAAATTTCTGCATAATCAACAAAACTTCGATTTGAAATCTTGACTACAATACATTACATCAGGTGATTTCAAAATTAGAGTCAGAAGATCGAGAATCAACCTGAGATGGCCATGGCAAATCCACAGCCACCACCACAAACGTCTTTCCAAGTATCTTCTGGATCCGATAACCGCACAGTCACCGGAGACAGTATTGGAGTTTTCTCAGGCGAAGCACCAGGAAGGTAACCCCACATGTACACCATTTTTTCTGTACAGTCCTCCTCCATTTTCGCAGCTTCGACAGCTTCGTTTCCATTCATGGCTGGGATTTCGGATCCAATAAACGACAATTCGATTCACAAGAAAAAGGATAAATCGTTCGGGATTTGAAGAGAACGACGATGACGACAGTGAGACCACGCGCTGCAAAGTCCGTTACCGAAAGTTTATGTCTCTGATTAAAGAAGCATCAAAGGCAAAGCGTATCAATTACAGGGTTATTGGAGGTGCCACGTAAGATGATGACATGGACGATTGAACACGTGGAATGATCGGGACCGCATTTTGGGATTTTATGTTAGAAGTTCAGAGTGGGCTAGAAGTTTCTGGAAGATGGAAGGAGTGTTTCTCGTGTTTGAGGTGCTTCGTTTGTGGCCCACGTGGAGGATAGCGTTTATTATTTTAATTCTAATTAAAATAAAATAAAATATGTTATATTTTGTTCAAAAGAAATTATTCTTACTTCACTTAACATTTAATTTTTAAATATAAAGAAGTGGATGTATATTTAAAATAAAATAAAAGATTGACCAATGTATATATGAAAGTAAACATTAGTATATAATTTTTAAATATTAAAAAAAATACGAGTAGATTTACACCAAGTACCAATGTGTGATTCTAATATGCCCTCCAGTTAATTAAAATGCTACATTTTAATCAATGATTAGTAACCTAGTTCTTTGTTTCAGGCTTTTACCCTACGTTTAGTTGAACAAGAAGGCAAGAGAAAAAAAATTTTTGGTAGTTTGAAATTTCTTGAATTAATAGAAAAGTAAAAAAATAAATATATATTATTCTAGGTATTAAATTTTTAAAATTTTTTCCTTCCTTTAATTTCATTTTTGACTAAAATTTAAATTTTTTATGTCATTTTCTCCTTGCACAAACAAACAAAGCATTAATCCTTTTTATGCATTTCTTTATTTTTGTTTAGGTACGGCGAAGAATGTACCAGACGTTTCTTGAGATGGAGGAAAAAGACGACAGAAGGTACGAGAAGTTTCACGTGGGTGATGCGTGGCACGAGCTGATCCGTTGAGATTATCATGTGTTAATGGAGGGACAGAAAAACGCCACGTAATACTTTTTATTTTTTTTTCGTTTTCATGCTTTGTAGATCATGCTGCCCGATGGTAGGCGAAATTGGTTCGATTAGAATGAAGTCTTTCGGGATAAAAATTCAAGCCATAGATGCCTATACGGATGAACCAATAAACTTTGGAAATGTGGTAAAAAAATTACCTGAACTATCACATTTTTTTAATTTCAAATTTTGTACATTAAAAAATATTTATTGTGAAATGGCCCCAGCAAGTCCTTATGTGAGGAAATGTTGGAACAGGCCTAATCTACTTGCATTTTACCGTTGGACCTTAGTGGCAAACTAGGAGCAGCCAAATATACTGGCTACTGGAGTTAAATTCTCTCTGGCTATGTAATTGTTTGAGGAGGAAAAAAGCAGAAGAATAATTAAGGCTTTGGATCAACAGTTTAACTAAAATGGATATTATTTATTATTAGCTTTAGTAGCTCCTTTCTAACCTTTGGTTTGATTGTAATACTTTCTGATTAGGAGAGATCATGATATAGGAAGAAAAAGCTCTCTTCAAAAAAGCACAAGATGCACTTTCTCACAATGAAAAAAAGTTTAATGAAAATGATCAATTTGTTCAGAAAGCAAATAAGCAAAAGCCAACTCAAAGTTATAAGGACCGATTAATTGGCGTCATTCTAAAGGCCTATCAAAAGGCCTTCTTTATGAAAACACAAAGGTTGACATGGAGGAAAATAAATGGAGAAAAAACTAAGTGATGATGAAGTCCATTTTCATCTTCTTGAGGATCTTAAGAGCAAAATTTATATTTTATAGAACCTTACTTTTGTTGAGAAGGTTTATGGAAAGAAGGTCAGTGTTCAATATTTAGATTTCAAAGTAAGATCCTTTTAACAACCAAAAAATCATCTTTCTATATGTGAAGTAGGAAATGATTTTTACATGTTTAAATTTGATTCCTAGGCAAATTATTCTAAAATCCTTAGTTGAGGGCTTTGGTTTATCTTGGACCATTTCCTTTCCTTGCCTTGCAAAAATGGAAATTTTTTCCAAACCTTCCTTCGTTAGATTATCATCCATTGCTACTTGAATATGATTTTTTGAACTTTCATTTGAATTTTAAAACTCTAGTGTCCTACCTCATTTGGTCATGAAAGTTGGGCCTATTCTTAAAATTGACTCTTATATCTTCGTAGGAGGTAAAGATAAGTATGCATAAGTATATGTTCAAATTGATCCTAATAAGCCTTTAATTCGCATGATTCATGTAGGAAACTTTAAGCAATCAATCCTATATGAGGGATTAAATCACTTCTATTTTGCTTGTGGAAGACTGGGATACCAAAAACCCAACTGTCCATACCAATCTAGGAATTAAATCCAAGAATCCTCCACTCAATTAATGGTGTTAGAAGATATTGGCTCTGCTTCAATGGAAGCCATTAATAGTGCTCCTGGGGTCACAAAAGCCAAGGCTAAGGAGAATAGTTTAGATAAATAAGGTCCTTGGATTTTAGTTGAGAAAAGGAAAAGTCATGCTAGTAGAAAACAAGCAATAAGATTCAATGACAACAATCCAAATATGGGCCATAAATTAACTAATATGAACAACCCATTTGTTTTTTGTGCTACTAATAAAACTTTTAATGAGCCCAACTTAGATAAGAAAAGGAATGTATCACCCTCCTAAGTCCTTTCCTCTTCTAGCCCTATCCAATGAATTATCTATAGAGATAGCTAAAAAAAAGTCAGACCCTAGCCCTTTTTTTTTATTTTTCAAAATGACATATCTCCATCCCAATCCCTACCTTAACCTTTGCTTCAACCTATAGCGATGTCTTATTCTAGCAATTCAATGTCAAGCTAAGAAATGGAGGAAGTAGAAATTAAAAAAATCAAAGTGATTTAGATAGCATTCCTCAATGGGAAATTTCACCAAATTTCATTTGAAACTCAACAACACCAATGGGAAAGTTCAACCTTAATTTGGAGAATTTGTGAAAGAATATCAACTTATTTAGACCTCAATGGAGAAGATCCCTAGCCCCTTGAAAAGGAGTTAGTGGAAACTTTAATTCCACCGATAATCATCCACATGGATGATCAGCCTAATTGGATATGCCTCCACAAGCAACTCAATCTTCTGAGTCCTAATGAGATGCATTACTACGATTATCCTCTAAAACATTTTGCATGGCCTTGAGATGATTATGGCAAAATTTCATGCAATTATAGGAAATTCCTTTAGGGATAGAGGAATACAAATTGACATTCAGGGGATGAAAACCTTAACTATTTTAGTTTCAACATCATCCTTATCCTTTCATTTTTAAATAATTTTGATGAACGATGTGGTCTAAGATTAGGAACTATTTGGTCGAATGAAGAAGGAAATAATTCTTACATTGGCCTTTAGGGTTCGAAAGTCACTTAGACTTTCACCTTCAGCTATCTCCTTTATGGATCTTAATAATTTTAGCATTGGAATGTGGAATGTTAGGAGAGCTCAACACCTTAACTTTAAAAGACTAGTCAAAGAGTTTTTCCTTAGAGATAAGATAAAAATTCTCCTCCTAACTAAGACCTAGATTAATGGAAATAAGGTTATCACAAACTTTGAGTTCATAAATACCATTAGTTTCACTAGGTGCCTTTGGTTATTATGGAATCAAGGAGAAGTTACTATCGATATCCTAAACAAATTAGAATAAGAGCTACATGCACTTATCAAGGTAAATTCTAACCCTCAAGCTTGGTTATTGAGTGGAATATATACAATTCCAAATTTTAATAATAGGAAAATATTATGGAGTAATTTAAAAATGATTGCAAATGTTGATAATCTTCCTTGATAAGCCATGGAGATTTTAATGAAGTTTAATCTCAATAAGAAAAACTTAGAGGAGCATTATCTTGTTTAAATAATGTAAACTTGTTTAATGATTATGTGTAATATTGCAACCTAACTAATTTAGGATATTTTGGACTTGCATTTACCTGGTCAAATAATAAAACCTCTACAAATCTTATCTTAGAAAGATTAGATAAAGTTATTGCTAATCCTAAATGGTCCTTATTATTTCTAAAAGCTTTCGTTGTTAACTAGCTACGAATAAATTCTAATCATTGTCTTGTTATTGTCTATCTTCATGCACCTAATACCTAATCCTTGGATAGACTTTTTAGATTTGAGACCTATTGGCTTTCTTATCTGAATATTCATAATATTGTTGCTCATATTTGAACTTTAAATTCCTCCCTTGATATAATTATAAAAAATTTTATTAAACAAGTTTCTTGGTGGAATTCCTATATCTTTGGCAATGTCTTTCAAAGGAAAAAAAAAGAACTTTGGTTAGAATTAAAGGCCTCTAACTAGCTTTACAGGATAGATAGTCTAAATCTCTTCAAAGATTGGATAAAATTTTACATAAAGAGTATGTTCAAATTCTTAAATAGGAAGAAGAAATTTGGGCCTAAAAATCTAGAATGATATGGATAGATAATGGTGATAGGAATACTCGTATCTATCATTTATCTATTATCATTAGAAGAAGATATAATAGAGTTGTTAATTTGAAAAATGAAGTAAGGCATTGGCTATATGATTTTTAAGAAATCCAAAATTATATTCAAAAGAATTTTTTGGATAGATTTACTTCCTCAAAAAATCATGTTCCTTTCACATATCCTACTCTAGATTTTTGGAGAATAACTCTTAAAGCAAAAGATAAACAAACTTTAATGCGTGTTCCTTTAAAACAAGAAAATTTTAGGGCTTTAAAATCTTAAAAATCCGCTAACGCCCATGGTCTTAATGGCTTGCCTCCGAGCTTTTTTCAAAAATTTTAGTCAAATGTTAAAAATTCAATTTGTCAGTGTGTGTCTCAAGTTTTTCAATCCCTTTAGATCACTTTTTGGTTAAATAAAACTCTCATTTGTTTAATTCTAAAAAGTTAGATTCTTAAAACTATAAATGCTTATAGACCTATTAGCTTATGCAATACAATGTTGAAAATTATTTGAAATTTTTTCCACTAGAATTAAACCTTTTCTAAACAAAATCGTTTCCCTTTTTAAATAGCATTTACCTAGAATAGAAAACCTAGAGATAATGTCATTATTTTGCAAGAAATAATTCATATATTTAATAGATTAAAGTCTAGAAGAGGTAACATGATCATAAAAATTGATTTAGAAAAAGTATATGACTCATTAGAATGGGACTTTATTAAGCAAGTCCATACTTTTTTCAATTTCCCTCCTCATTGTATTAAACTTATTTTGAGCCTTATTTCCACTACTTCATATCAAATCTTATTTAATGAAGGGAAACTTTCTTCTTTTTGTCTTACTAAAGGAATCAAGCAAGGAGATGCCTTATCACTTTATATTTTTATTTTATCCATGAAATATTTACATCATATGATTCAACATAAAGTCCAAAGGAAAGAATGGAATCTTATTAAATGAAGTAAATATCATTTATTTTTTTGCTATCTTTTTTATATTGATGATATAATCCTTTTTGCTAGAGTTAATTAGAAGAATTACAATATCATTAAAAGTACTTTACTTGATTTTGCTAATATATCGGGTCTTAAAGTTAGTTTTGCAAAATTAAGAGTTTATTTTTAAAAAAACACAAATGCAATTTTAAGGGACTTGTTAAGTCAAGACCTTAGCATAAGTTATTAAGGGGATTTTGATTAATATTTAAGAGGATCTATTAAAGCAAATTATAAATCATTAGATTTCCAATTTTTGGTGGATAAGCTAAGAAATTGAATATAGGAATGGCAATCAAAGTATTTATCTTTTGGAGGAAGAGTTATCGTTATAAATTTGATTTTATCGTTTTTGCCTATCTACCATATGCAATTCTATAAGATCCCTAGTTCTGCATTGACAAAATTAGATCAGTTAATGAGGAATATTTTATAGGAAGGCATTGTTAAATCCAAGAAAATGTCCTTAGTTAGGTGGAACTTTGTTACACTGCTAAAAAAAAGAGAGGTTTATGAATTAGAGATTTTCACTATATGAATTTAGGTTTTTTTTTAGGAAAGTTAGCCTGATCTTTCATTCATGAAAACATTTTAAACTAGGTTAAGGTTTTGAGGGTTAAATACTTTCATTAAAATCCTAATGGTAGCTTAAATTTAAATAAATCTTCCTCTTATAATTAGAAAGCTTTAAAGTCCACTACTTGTATCCTCCATGCAGGGATAAGATGGATAGTTGGAAATAGAAAGAAAATTAACTTTTGGCAAAATAACTAGTTGAAAATTGGTCCTCGATTTAAGTTAATTCAAAGTCCTTTCCCCTAAAATGAGTATCATTTGAAAGTCTCAAATTGTATAATTTAGGGAACATGGGATCTTAACAGAATATCTTCACCTCTTCCTCTTGAAATACAAAATAAAAATTTTAGATCTGTTTTTAAAAGAATTAGAAATCTGATAAGCTAGTTTAAAGGCTCTCAAAGGATGACAAATGTTCTATAAAAAATATTTATAAGTTTTTGAAGAAAGATATTTTAATTCATGAACAAGTAAATTTTATGTAAGTTTGGAAAATTTCTTCTTTTCTAAAAATACAATTTTTTGTGTGGCTTATTATGCATAACAAAGTTCCTACTAAAGACTTATTAATTAAAAAAGGAATGGGTGTTTAACCTTAATGCTCCTTATGTTCTTTAGCTAATGAATCTATTGTTCATATTTTAAGAGAATGCCCTATTACTCAAAATTTTCGGCATGATATTCAAATCCCTCCTTGTCTAAATCTATTTCATGCTGAACTTCATGTTTGTTTGAAATAAAACTTACTCTTAAATCAATTAGGTTGCAAAATTAATATTCCTTGATTTATCATTTTTGTTTTTACCATTTGCAATCTTTATTTAAATAGAAATAGAAAAATCTTCCAAACTAAGCAAAGAGATGAAAAATCTTGTAAATATGACTATTACAAAAGCTACTGAATTTTGGGTTGTTAAAGGACAAGCTACATATTTTACTTCGCAACTAAGTATTAAAGTTAAATAGAATTACCCTCTTACTAGATACTATAAACTAAATTTAGATGACGCATCCAAAGGAAAGTTAGATAAAGCTAGTTGTGTTGCTCTCATTAGAGATGATATAGGAAAATGGATCATTAGTTGCATAAGAGGACTTAGGAATTGTTCAAATTATTTAGTTGAATTGACTGGCCTTAGGGATAGGTTGATGTTGGCTTATCGATGAAACCTTAAACTTTTGATTGTTAAATTGAATGCCCTAATAGTGATTAAAGCTCTTCATAATTAGAATTAACCCTTTCTTTTAGTGTTTTCAATTTGATTGAAGATTACAAGAAGCTTTTTTTTGTTTTAGAAGTGCAGAATGTTCAACACATTTATAGGAAAGCTAATAGCTTGGCTGATTATTTAGAAAAAAATTGTTAATAGCAATGATAATATTTTGCACATTTTGGATAATCCTCCTTTGGAGGCTTTTGAAATTATCTACAATGATGTAACTTGCACAACAGTGCTAAGAATGATCTTTACTACTTAATCATATTTGTTTCCTCTTTTATTAAAAAGAAAATAACCAAAGCACATGCATATTATACTCTCCATCATTTATTATCTTTTATAGCTTTAAAAAATTTATTCATTTTTATTTATCATCTTACAAATTTAATAAAATGTTAACTATAATTTTTTTAATTTTATTTTTTATTAATAAATATTTAATTATTTTATACTTTGATTTTAAAATATCTTAACAAATTTATTTCATCTTTCTTTTTTATTTTCAATTATATTAAAATTTATGCATAAAATGTAAAAAATTAATGTGTATTTAAATTTAATCAAAAATTTCAAATAAAGAAATATAAGAATGGTGTAAATTTTGATTTTAAATTAAATAGTAGTTTTAGAAAGTCAATTAAAATAAATTAAACTATTTTCTTAATTTCTATAAAATTAATTAAATGTGACAAATAACAAGGAATGAGAAAAAAATTTATTATCAACTTTAATAACTACTTATCTAATTCTCTTCTTTTCATTTGCTTCCTTACATTTTTTTGTATTTATTTTAATTATTTATAATTTACATATTAAAATTATTAAATAGTATAGATAAAATATAATATATTTCATTTTTAATATAAACATTGTTATAGAAGTCATTTATTTAAATTAATTATATATATTTATAAAAATTTCTCAAAATTAACATCCAACATAGCATGAAAAATTAGAAGACATAAAGGAGAGAAATTTTTATAGGTCCAAATAAAATTTTTCTATAGTCATGTACTGGTAATTTTAATGTCCTTGTAAATGTTCATCATAAATTAGCTGCCATGTTCTAAATAAAATATCTATCTTTGCAAATTAAATTTTTTGTTAAATAAAATTTTAGGATTGAGAATGTAAGCACAATACAACAATTCACAACAAGTTACCAATTTTTGAGGGTCCAAAACTTATCAAATAGAAGCCCAAAACTCAAAGAATAAAGTTAATAGGGCTCATAAATATTAATTTAAAAAAAATCTTCTATAAGTCTATTTAATTAATTAATAGCATAAAGTCAATATGGCTCTTTATTATTAATTTTAGAAATAAAAAACTTATATGAGTCTATATAATTAATTAATAAATAGCATATTAACTAGGATTTTCAATTTTTATCATATGAAAATATGAAACTATTTGATTCACAAAATTTTTTAATATTCTTGAGAATAATTTAAAGAAATATGATAGTTTCATATTTAGTACAATTTTCTTTAAAAAAATGTCTTCACGATGAGAATATTTCTAACCTAATATTTCCCTAAAATATTTTTATAGGAGAAGTAAGTTTCCTTCATTTTCATGATATGAAAATATTTAATTAATGTAAAAAAATTATTTTGCTTACCCAACCACTCACCATGATCAACTACCATCCACCACCACATATTGCTAATAATTGTTATCTATCATCGTGGCCACTGCTAACTACCACCTATTTTTAATAATTATTGTCGGACATCACTTATCATTGATAACCACCATTCAGCATCACTTATAACTAATAACTACCATTTACTACCATCCATTGCTGGTGAACATCATCCATTACTGGTGACTATTATAAACCACCATTCACAACTAATGATCATTGTTTACCACTACTTATCACAAGTTATCACCGTCCACTACCATCACCCATTATCGATAATTATAGCTAATTATTATCTATTATTAATGACCATCACTGATCACCACATGTTATTGGTGAACATTGTTAGCTACTGCTTATAATCAATAATTACTATTGGTTACTACTTATTCCAATGGCTATCATTAACCACTACTATTATCCATGACCACCACTAGCCACCATCTCTTCTTTGCAACCATCGCCCATTGCCTAGTGCCCACTGCTCACCATCCACTGTTAGTAACTAGTGCCACCACTACCCACCATCGATTATTATTATTGAACACTATACACCATTAGTAATTATTCAATTTTTAATGAAAATATTTTTTATTATTAAATATTACTTTTAAAAATAATTAAAATATACTATTATAATATTTTTAAGAGTAATTCTAATTAAACTAAATATAGGAATGCAATATTCCTAAAAATTAAACTCTAGAAATCACATCCCTAAGAATACAAGGATTCCCATGAATGTTTTATTTCATGAACCAAATGCCACACGAAAGAATTGACACTTCTTAAAAACTTACTTCTTGTATTTTATTTAGTTTAATTCTAAATTTCTTAGGAAATATTATCAAAATCATTGGTAAAACCTTTAAATTTGTAATATAAAAATAAAGATAATTTTTAATTATCTTTTTTTAATACCATATTTCTAATTTCTCTTTGTGTAATAATTTTCCTAAATAGGTAATTTCTTCTTTTCTAATTTACTATCAAAAAAAATGAAAAAGGTTATATATATATATATATCTTAAATAATCTTAATATAATTAAAGTAGAATATAATTTACATAAAGAAAAATGTTAGTTAAATAATTAATATAATAAATATTTTACTCCATCAAATTTATATAAAGTAAATAAGGAATATATATATTTTACTTTTATAATTAAATTATTAAAATAATAAATAATATAATATAATGGATATATATAATAAATATATTCCTATTTACAATTAAATTTCTTTTATGACTATATTTATGATATAGTATTTAAGATTTATTTTTACATATTTTTATATAATACTCATTTTATTTATTATATTTTATATAATTAATAATTATGTTTATATTTTATAATTAATAAATTAGATTTATTATTAAATCTTAAAATGGTTATTGGTTCAATCTAAAAGAAATAATTTTGTATTTTTATCTATAAATGATATGTGAAGTTCATTTTATTAGAAGAGTGTGGATAAACACCTTACATGATTAGGGAGGAAGTGATAGTTAATAACTAATAAAATGACTTAATGATTTTTCACTTTTTCTGAAAGTTGCACTTCTCATGTTGTTTCTGTATATTATACAACTTCTATAACTCAAAGTTCATATTACATTTAATTTGTGAAAATATTTTTTTATTTTTATTATTCATTTTTATGTTTTGAAAATGATCTTCATTTTTGGAAAACCTAGTTAGTATTTATTCAAATGTAGTTTTTATTTTCATTATAAAATAATAATTATATATGTCATGCCCTAAATGAAAGCATATAGCCAACATAGAAAACTATCACTAAATGACTTCTTGCAAGCTTAACTTATAGATAATGCAGATGTCACTTAATGTAATTAATGAAAAGTTCATAAAAATAATAACTTTCTTAAAAATTAAGGGAATTTTTATTTAAAAAAAGGTAAAGCTTCCTTTTCTTTTTTTGAATATTTTGCAGAAAGCCTCGTGCCCTGAAATTAAAAAATGTTACTTAGAAATAACCATAATGCTAGGTGCATAATACATTAACATAGATTTAACACAATCCTATTCCAATTATCAAATGTCTTCAAGATAATGCCTTTGATCTCCATAAAGTCAACAAAGATCTATGAGACTAATTTCAAGCTTGATAATGTTGTAGAAAAAGGAGTAAATGATGAGAACTCAATGAATAAATAATATATTATAACATTATTTATAAAATTAGAAGACAAGTTCATATCTTTTCAAAACATTCTATAATTTCCTAAATTTGTAAATATAAGTTCAACTTTTAAAAATAAACTTATAGCAATAAGTGTAAATCTTAGCATTTCAAATTTGTAATTTCTTTCTTTGTAAACTAGTTCAACAAACAACAATTTTCTAATTCAATATTGTTTTAGGTAAAGTAAAACCCTTATATGAAAATCTAATGTGCTTAGAAAACTCATACAAATAACAACATAATAACTTACATAATTCATGTAAAAGAAACATATAGGATTTAATGGAATTTTCATATACTCAACCTTATAGAAGTCAGAAATGTGAATTAAAGTCAGTTCCCTAATTTAGTTAAGTAGAAGTAGTAAAGGTTAAATAGATATCATATCACATATATCAAATCATATACATCTACCTCACCTTTCCTTCCAACTATAATATCCTCCCCTTATACCTCCCCCAGTAGTCATGATAAACATATATCCAAATGCATTTAGGGTATCTTAAGGAAGACTCCAAATGATCTATAGTAAACTCAATTTATTTTTTAAATTCAATTAAAACTTTCATATTATCCTTGTACATAAGAAGTCCATAAGTCATTCCAAAATGCTACTTTTGAAATCAACATTCTATAAAACATTCTAAATTTCAAATTCATTTGTATTCTTTAAAGCCTTCATGTTGTAAACCAAAATTTTAAACTCATAATCTCATATAATTATTTAATTCATATAAGTTCATTTTTAAAGCATAACAATAAATGAAGGAAAATCATATATATTTATAATATCAAAATACACTTATCAAATAGTAAAATCATAACTTTTTACATGATGAAAGTAACTATATAAGACCTAGATGTAAATATATAAAACAATGTTTGAATTGTTAAGAATTATCTAATTTTTTGAGAATTGTTTGATGTCATTTTTTTGTTTAAATGGTTTGTTAATAAATCCCTATCTTTAAAGGATTTATTTTTACTTTGATCTAGCCTTATCATTAAGATCTATTGGTAGTATGTCTTTTTTTTTATATGCATGGATATATAATGGCTAAGCTTATTCATTAATGAACATATAAAATTTCTCCTAATTCTTTATCTTTTCATAAGTTTTCCTTTTTTTTTAATATTTACTATCAGAGCTCTTCACAAGGCCTAGTTAAAACTAAGAGCAATACCTTTCTAAAAGTGAAGTGTGGCATTAGAGATTTCATTTATACAACTTGCCATTCCAAAATTTAATGGGCATTATGATCATTAGATGAGGCTTATGGAAAATTTTTTACATTCATAAAAGTACTAAGGCTTGGTGGAGAATAGGATTCTTGTAGCAATAAAAAGTATTATTCTTACAAATACAAAAAAGAAGAACATTAAGTGTCAAAAGTTGAAAGATTTGAAAGTAAAGAAAATTAAATTGTTTAATCTTAAAAAGCAATCTATAATAAGGATATAGCAAAGGGCATATGGGATTTTATGAAGTTAAAATGTAAAGGCATAACATGAGTTAAGCATGCATAATTGCAAGCTTTTCAAAAGGAGTTTGAAACTTTCTACATGAAAGCAGTGAATCTATGAATGAGTATTTTACTTAAACCTTTGCCTTAGCTAATAAGGTGAAAGTAAATGGTGATGATAATGAGATATTGCTATTGTTGAAAAAAATTTTGAGATCCATGACTCCCAAGTTTAATTATATTATGTGTTCCATTAAGGAGTTTAAGGATACAAGAATTTTAACCATCAATAAGTTACAAAGTAACCAACTTATGCATGAATAACACATGACTTCTTACATTGAAGATGAACAAGCATTGAAGGTAACTCATGGAGATCAATCTGGAGGAAGAGGTTAAGGCCATGGAAGCTTTAAAGGAAGAGGAAAAAGGAAGTAAAAAAGGCAAACAAAATTTTAACAAAGCCATGGTGGAATGCTATAACTATCAAAATATGGGACATTTCTAATAGGAATGCCTAAGCAAGAAGAAAGAGACCAATTATGCAAAAAGTCAGGAAAAGTTGTTATTAATGATATATATGGATGCAAATAAGCTAATAAAAAAGATATATGGTTCCTTAACTCATGATGTAGTAATTATATATGTTAGAAGAAGAAATATTTTTCAAAATTTGATAGAAATTGTAAAGATTTTGCGAAGCTAGGTGATAACTTAAGAATAGTCGTGAGAGGAAGGGATAAAGTATTACTATAGGTGAATGGAATAGTACAAATCATCATAAAAGTAATTTTTAATGGAAATTATAGAGATTTTATGAAGTTAGGTGATAAACAAAAATAATTGTGAGAGGAAAAGGTAATGTATAGTTAAAAGTGAATGGAATAATAGAAATTATCATAGAAGTATTTTATGTGCCAAAAAGAACAACTTGTTGAGTATTAGGTAGTTCTATGAAAAAAGGCTTGCTATTTTGTTTCAATATGGTAAGTATAAAGTGTTTTATCTTAGAAAGGCTTAATCATGGATACAAAGATGTCTTTGAATTAAATGTTCATATTGCATGCTATATTCCAGCCTATAGCATTTATTTGTTTCAACTTAATTACAGAAGATAAGATGCAACTTTGGCATTATAGATATGGAAACTTAAGCTTTAAAATACTAAAAACTCTTTAATAAAAGAATATGGTGACTAGTTTACCATAACTTCAATTGCCCTTGAAGCTATGCAAGGATTATTTAGTAAGGAAGTAGAAAATGGACTTATTTCCTAATAAAAGCACTAGAAAGCTTCATGAATTATGTAATTAGTGTATGTTAATATTTATTAACCAATCAAGCATATCTTTAACAATAAAAAAGAGGTACTTTATTACTTTCATTGATAACTTCAACAAAAAAACATGTTTTTATTTCTTGATAAAGAAATCAAAAGCCTTTTTCATTTTTAAACATTTCAAGATTCATGTTGACAAGGAAACAAGATTGTTTATTAGAGAATTAGGCATTGATTGAGGATGAGAGCTTACATTACAAGAATTCTTCAATTTTTATGATATAAATGATATATAAAGACATTTAATAATTGCATACACACCATAACAAAATGAATTTGAATAAATGAATAAAACCATTATGAATATGATTCATAGTTTGCTTTTAAGAAATAAAATTTCAAAACCTTTCTAGCTTGAAGTATTAAACTGGATAGTGTATATCTTAAATTGAAGTCTAATATTAAAAGTGAAAATTAGACCTTAGAAGAAGCTTCTAGTGGAGTTAAACTTTCAATTAAGTATTTTAGAGTTTTTTGCTATATTTTTCATGTTCATGTGCTTAACAATAAATAAACTAGATAATAAAAGTTTAAGCTACATTTTACTATAAGTTAGAAAAGAGTTAAAGGTTTACAGGCTTTATGATCCAGCTTTATAAGGGATTATAATAAGTAAGGATATTGTATTCGAAAAAGATGAAAAATGAGATTGGGATATGAAGTATGAAAAAGTCACTTGTACAATTTAGAAACAAGTGATCATAAAGAGGAAGCAGTTATGATTGATGAGAATCAAGGAGAAAGTGAATATGATCATGATGAAGATCTAGAAGATGTTTTATTTAATTTTTTAATAGAAGAAAAGTCATATAGTTATAATGAAAGGAAGATTAGGCGATCACTAATTTCGATGAGAGATTATGAAATAGGAGAAGGATTTACTGAAAAAGATAATGATGCTTTCTTAACCATGTTTGCAACTACAAATCCTATTTGCTTAGAAGATGTCATGAAGAGTGAGAAATGAAGAATAGCTATGGATATTAAAATGGAAGCAATAGAAGGAAATGACATATAAGAATTAATAGAGCTACCTAGTAAAAAAAAGTTGGAATGAAATAGGTCTATAAGATGAAATTTAATGAAAATGGAGAAGTGGATAAATACAAGGCCAAGCTTGTAGTGAAAGGGTATGCTAAGCAATATAAGGTAGGCTTGCCACATCCTTAGAAAAATTATAATATTGTATAATTATCTTTAAAATTATTTTCCTAAACACGATAATTAATTATTCACTATAAATGCATCTAGGGTAAGAGTTAAATTAAAGAAAATATTATTTTAAAATAAAAATAGAAAGAATAAAATTTAATATAAGTTAGTGTATAATTAGATTTAAGTAATGATGTATGGAGGAGATTTAAAAGCTTAATTTTTTGTTTTATCCTAAACCTTTGAAAATTATAAAAAAATGCCCTTAGTAGCATTTGAAATCCTAAAACCCATTATTTTCCCTAATTTTCATCACAAACCAATCGATTCACTCTCCTTTTAGCTTTTCTTTTCAATTTCTTTAGCTAATTCTAAGTCATTTCATAAGGATCAAGTTAGATTCTTCAAGGATTTGTCACCAGACTTTCTCTAACTAAGGTGATCCTTTATAATGTAAAGTTTTTTATGGTAAATTTTTAAGATTTTTGTTAAGGACAAGGGAAATTACAATTTTCAAGTTAATTTTCCTTGATTTGTGTTAAATAAGATCTAGCAATCATCCTCTTACTCTTCTATTCATGTCTCCTAAATATTAGGTAAGTAAATAATCTACTTAATTAGAAAAGAATGAAAGTTTTTAATTGTTATTTTGATTGTTAGTTAATTTCTATGATATTTAATGATTTGATGCTAAAATGTTCTTATTCAAGTTAGTTTATATTTCCTTAAACTAGAAAATGTTAATTAGTTAGTGTTGGATTATTGTTTGATGAGTTAAGGTTATTGCAGTTAGATTAAGAGGGTGAGTTTGACTAGATGTATCGACATTTCAAAGGAATTTTTGGAAATATTAGAACAATAATTGACTATATTAGTCTAATATGGACTTTGGGGTTGTGTCCGATCGACTATAGTCGAATATGCAAGAAGCACTTTGTCTTTACCTTTTTATGATCAGATACAATACATAAGTATGACTTGAGAACCAAAATTCCAAGAACCACACTCAAATATTGTATTCAAGCACTGAGTTCCAAGTGTTCTCTAGATCAAGATATTCGACTACAATAATTGAATATAAGCTTCTTGAAGCTACATATATAATTATTATAGCCAAATATCTTAACCAAACCTTTTTTTTAATGTATTATGAAATAACATGCTATTTATAAGTTATGTAGGAGTGCTTAATGGAAAATTTGCTTGTAAAAGCATTTATTAATGATTGAAATACTAAAATTCAAAATTGAAATATAAAATTATATGAAATAGCAAGATGAGGATAAATTATACATATATATAATGTGTATTAGAATTATTTAGTAATTAGTTATGGTAATACAAGGTGGTAGAATATATGAAGGCATTCAGTTAATTCTTAAACATGTATGTATGTGATTGGTATTTTGATATACCCTACTGAGGATAATGGATTATGTATGGATTATTGTGTAATTATAAATAAATAGTTTTTAATTATAAATATGATTGATATTATTATAAATCTCAAAAGGGATGAGTTATTGATTGAAATTATTAAATGAAAGGATTGTTATAGAAATATAATGGAATGGTATTGAATAGAAATAAGAAATCATTTGTGGGAGCATAAAGTGGGACCTAAAATCACAAGGTGGTTTAACTGCTTTTATTTATATGTGTGCATGGTACTAGAGCTCAGGTTTTCTTTGTATAGGTATTAAAAATCGGGCCTTTGGAACTCTTGCTTATGAATAGTGGTAAAGTAGGATTTTCCGTCCAAAGGCTCCTTTTTGTGATACTTAGAACAGCTCTAGTAGGTGCTAGGGGTTGTCATTTCATGTCTCATGACTTAGAAATCATCTCACATCATATGTCATGTTTTACTTAAGCATTTATGAAGAGTAGGTAGGGAGAATAGTTGGTAAGCTGATCAAGTAGGCATGATAAGAGTAACTTTGGACAGTAAAGTCAATTAATATTATATGTATTGTCTATGCAAATTCTATGATGGTGTGAAGCTCACCTTGGTTGTCCTTTAATCATAATTATAAAACATTAAATTAATTGTTATATAGGACATTATTCTTTAACTGAAAAGCAGAACTAATGCTATGCTATAATGATTTAAAAAGGACCATGAAAAGTTATAACAATTTTCAACTAAGCCAGATCCTTTAAATTAGGACTAGCTTGTAGACATTCCTTAATTACTTGGTAAAACAAAGAAACGGTATTTTGATATTCAAGGAAGATGTCAAGATTACCTAATAATTTAAAAGGATGAGGTTACCAAAGAATGTATGGTGTATTGCACCATTAGTTCCTACTTCTAATGCCATCATTCTTTCTCTAGCTAATTGCTATAGCTGGCATGATAGAAGAGCCACGAAATTGTGATCTAAGATAGAGTAAATAGAATAGCTCAATTCATCACCTTAGCTAGCATCTAGTGTCATTTTGGCACTAGTGTATTGCCAGCAATCTTAGAAGAAGAATATGACTCCTTTATGTCATGAACTTCAATGTTCTTGTGATATTTTAAAGTTGATCTAAGAAAACTCATTGCAAATATATTTGGAATATATATTGATGCTTATAAAAATAAGAATATTATGCTATAAAGCGTCAGATTAGCATGAATAGAGTTAATTTAAAGCATTAGATCTTAATATTTTCAATTGTAAATTTATAATCTAGAAAAATCCCTTTTTATGAGTAATTTTAAACTTATGATGATAATTTAAGAAATAAGATTTTTATGATATAGAATATTATAATAATATGATTAGAATATCCAAATAATTACATTTTAATGTTTTTGTGATTCAAGCTTCATTTGGGAAAACCCTAAAGATATGGAATTTAGTCTTAGTAAGATAAAGTTAAAATATTAGAAGGAAAAGTGTAAGGAATTATAGGGTAATGAGAGTAGAACCTAGAATGATAATCTTTGGGTGAAGATATGTAAAATAACATTGTAATTTGTTAAATAGGAAAAAGAAGAAAAAAGAGATGACAATGGCCATTCTAGGATGACTTTGAAAGCATAAAAGGTGTTAGGTGAGTGTATGACTACCCTTATACACTAAATTATTTATATATATATCTTATTATGTTTCTTGTTTGTCTATTTTATTATAAAGTTTAAATATCTGTAATGTAATTAGAAAATGAATGTTGAGTTTGTTCTCTTGTGTCTATATAGAGTGAGATTTAAATTAATTTTGATTGTACTTAATGTTATGACACCTATAGTGCTTCGAGAGTACCATTTGTTCTTATTAATGTGTATAGGTCATTTTTTAGGAATGATGCAATGTTGATATTAAGTTGAATGTGGTGTGATTGTCTATTAAAGATGCATTTAGTTAAAAATATGACTATGTTTATGTTTGATGTGTTAGCCATGTTGAATTGTAAATGAAATTGTGTATGTGAATTGGATATTAATAATTATTGATTATGGAAATTGAACTTGAAATCTGTATTGAAAATGAGTTATTGATATGTGATATCGAATCTAAACCATACACAAATATAAAGGAGAAATGATGGTTGGAGAGACAAGAATGAGGTCGATGGATGGTGGAAGACATAAGGTGGCTAACTAATAGTTTAAACCTTGAATTTTACTGCTTGCAATTACTTAAATTTTTGCAATTGCTTAAATTGATGATGACTGGATTTTATTCACTAGAAATGTGAGCATGATTGTTATTATGTCTTTGGATAAATGACTTATGATTGTGAATGGTAGATGTGATTGGCAATTAGTTAGCTAATAGATAAAAGTTTATGTATAAGTTCTATTATAATATTTCTTGTTGATGTTTTAATTTAAATAATCTTAAGTTGATTAAAATGTTTTAAATACCACAATTGGATAGTTATACATTCACTAGGTCCATAAGATCACTTTTTTCTTTTTGACACTTAGGTTTCAAATTGAGAATATCAAGTTGTATGGCTTGTACTAAAGTTCAAGGTAATTCTTGTAGAGCTTAATAGTTAGGATTTTTTGAGACTAGATTCCAAAAATAAAGAGAGAGAATATGTTGTTATTATATTTAATATGTTAAATTATTTATTTGTTATGTATTTATATGTAGTTATCAAAACTAAACATTTTAATAAGTCTAAATATAAGGTAACCCTTGGAGAGTACCTAAAAATAAGAAAAATTCTATCTATTTTTTTAAAAATATAATAATAAAATAATGAAAAATTAGTGTAGTTAGAGTCAAGGCTAATGGATAATAGATAGTAGGATCTTAGCCAATTACAATCAAGTTCAGGTTATAACATAGTTAGTAATGCAGAAGCATAAAAAAATTCAAAGACAAGCTACCTATTTCTTTTTAGAAAATGACTAGCTATACAAATGAATATTTGACTTACCGTTTCTTAAATGCCTACATCTAGAAAATGTAAATTATATATGCTAAGAGCTTCATGAGGGTATATGTAGATGTCATTTAACCAAAGTTACTTTAGCTTTGAAAGCCTTAAGGTAGGTTACTACTAGCTAAGAATGAAAAAAGAAGCAAAAAAAACTTATTCATAGCTCCAATAAATGCTAAAGATTTGCTTAAATTAATTGATAACCATCAATTCTGATGGAAGCCATTTCTGTTCCTAGCAATTTATAAAATGAAGGATTAATTTATTCAAACTATTTCCTATGGCCATTAGGCAAGCCAAATATCTAGTCATGACAGTCAGTTACTTCATAACGTGGATAAAGGTTGAATTGCTTGCAACTATTATAGCTAGGGATATCTAGATGTTCTTTTGGAAATCCACCATATGCATGTAAAAATCAAAACTTTTGTCCCACCAAATATTTCCCTATAATACTAACTTTTCTTGTTGTAGATTTGGCTTACCAGAAACATTAGTATCTGATAATGGAACATAATTTATAGCAAAAAGTTTCATAAACTTTTATCACAAGTAATCTTACACATCTCTTTAGAATTATCCCTTTCCATCTTTAAATATTTATTTGGCATATCTGCTTGATTTTTAAAGATTGGGGATCAAACAAAACTTCATATCCATCAAATGGACAAGCTAAGCCAGCTAATAGAATACTACTAAAGGGACTAAATAGAAGATTGAAGGAAGTTAAAGGAAGATAGGTGGAAGGATTACCAAGTATTATATGGTTATATAAGACAATAATGCAATTTGTTATAGGATAAACCCCTTTCAATCTAAAGTATGGCTTAGAAGTTATGATTTCAGCCAAACCAGGAGAAACTGGTGAATAAAGAAAACATTACGAAGAACATGAAAATGAATAACAAAGGAAGGAAGACATAATCTCCAACCTTAAAGATTGAAAATTAGCTTAAATTCGAGTGGAACAATACAATAGAAAATTAAGAACCTACTATAATAGAAAAGTCAAGAAGATAGGATTTACAAAAAGATCTCTAGTACTTAAACTAGCAAAAAGACCTCAAAAGAATTTGAATGAAGGAAAATTAGCCTTAAGCTAAGAAGGTTCATTCAAAATTTAAGAAAAATCTTGAAAATGGCATTTATAGGCTAGAGACGTTGGTAGGCACATCTAACCCTTAAACATGAAATATGATGCACCTAAAGCAATATTATGTAAATATCTAAATCAATAAAGAAATAATTTAGTAAGGATCGTTTAAAGAATATTTAGGAACTTAATAAAACTGAGTAAACTTCCTAGGTACTTAAAAGCTTGAGTAAACTCCCTCATTACATTAAAGCTTGAATAGACTCCCTCAGCATGAAAAAACTCAAGTGGACTCCCTTGATAAAAAAATATCCAAGCAAACCCTTTAGTATTTTATGAAACTTAAGTTTACTCCTAAAATGAGAAATTTCGAGTGAAGTTGCAAAAACATGAAGCTTTAAGTTAACTCTTAAAAGAATTCATTCTAAGCGAACTAATAAATAAGAAAAATTAAACTTTCTCATTCATAAAATAAAAAATAATTTCAATGTAAGCTAAAGCAAAATCTTACAACATACATCTAAACAATACAAAAAGTAACTTGTAGACAAAATATGTGGATCAAAAGGATTAAGTAACAAAATCAAACATACAAATAGGCCTATTAGAAGCCATAAAATCAAATAAAAAGGTTTAATCGACACTCATAAATAATAGAATCATTAAAAGTTATAAAAGATAATAATATTAAATTATAAATTCAAATAAAATCTTTAAATACTTTCAGAATTATTATAAAGCTTGAGGGGCATTCCTTTCCTTTTTGTAGCATATTAGTAAAAGTAGAATCTCCCTCAGCATATTAGTAAAAGTAGAATCTCCCTCGGCTTTGGATAGATCAATCATAAAAGAAATATTGAAGTGCATAATCTAATTAAAAATTGAATCAAACTTGAGTTAGAAGAAAGACCAACATTCAACTTAAGCATTCAGTAATTTGGCATCCAAATCTTAAGCTTGAGTTTTCAAGTTTCATATCTTTTCATCTTTATTATCTAACTTGCTCTTCTATTCTTACTCCTTTTCTTATAAAAAGCTAGAAGAGCTTCGAGTTTTCCCTTCTCTTCTTCTAAACTTAAATGTTTCCTTTGTTTTTCCTTTAACTTTTCATATATGTATATATCCCTCTTGTTGGCATTTAAAAGCTCTAATTCTTTTTCTTTAAATCTTGTCGAGCTGTGGTAAGATTTCATTAGGTTAACTCCAGATAATTCTTTAAAGAAGCACCATTATTCCTTTCCACTAAAGGGATAGCCTTAAAAATGGTCTTGAGTGCTCAACCTATTTCCACTATAATAAAGTGCAAAGCTTAGCTATAATTAAATTCCTCTTTTTACTCTTGATTTTTAACTCAGTTAACTTTAGTCACTAGTTGACTTTCCATCCATAGAGTAAAATCCATATTTTTGTGCTATAAGCTCCATGGCAAACCAAATTATAGGTCAACCTTGATTAAAACCATCTTGAAATTGAGCCCATTATTCATCTTTTGGATATCGGTACTTTTGACTACCACTTTGGTTAAGCATTTCTTTATGTCATACTTTCTTTTAGTCCTCTTTGCCTTAAAAGAAGACTTTGTTTGGCTAAAAAGAGGTAGAGTCTCTCTTAAAACTTGAATCTTAAGAGCTTCCTAAGCTATCGAAGTAATAATTGGAGCATCTTCACCCAAACCTAGCTTGTATGCTTAAGTTATCATAATTGAAATTAACCTTTTTTTCTTTTTCCTTCTCCATTTAAGTTTTCCACATAAGCATCACTTGAATAGAATCTATAGTAAAGGGAAGAATGCTAAAATCATTAGTGGCTAACCAATATTTTGCAAAACTAAAAAAGTTTAGTAGTCAATCAAGAAGGAATACTAGCATGTAAGAAAATAAGTATGTACTACATACAAGTTATATATCAAGAATCCTTTCTTGAACATAAAACAACAGTTAAATAATGGTATATTAGTCTTCTTGTTAAAGCTTTAAAGTTTAGAAGGCATATAATGCTTATGCCCTTTAGCCTATTTGACCAAATAAAGTTATCTACTGTTTAAAATCTGACATGGTTTAATACCACCTATCATTAGTACTTTGAAGAAGCTATTCTTCCACTTTTTCATGTTGATAATTAGATTGGTAAAAAGGAACCAGCCAAATCTTTTTATAATATGCTTCCACCCATTCCTTTGGTAGGAAAAAGTGAAAAAGTAAGAAAAATTTGAGAATTACAAGACTTTAGCTTTATCTTGTCATAAAGAGTCTTAAAACAAGTTAAGAGATACCATATATTTCAAGTTAGTTGAGTTTAATAAACATTTAAATACCTTAAAATAAATTGCTGGAAGAATGAAAAGGGTGGAGAAATTCTAACTTGTTAGATGATAACACTATAAAAGAGAAAGAAAGAACTTATATCAAAACTATAAGCTTACTCATCCATTTCCACTGGTAAGATCTCTATTCCTCTATTTGCTATGATTAAGCAATGCATTTAGAGATCAAAGATATTATCAATCTCAGTCTCTATTAATTGGATGCTTAGGTATTATTTATATTAACATAAACCCACTTCAAATTTTTAAGATAACTCTTAAGTCAAAGAGCAAAATTTTGCCTTAAGTAGTGTGAGATTGACTAGCCATAATGATGGTGAGTGGCACAACAAAAACATAGCCAATAAGTTGTTCTTATATTAAGTGAGGTACGAGAGATTTCAAAAAATGAATAGAAGATAACAAAAATAAGGTGACATATTAAGAAGCTTGGTCTATAGAATTTAAATATGTATCCAAAGAGCTAGATGAAATCAAACAAGTTTTAAGAGCACAATGAGATGGAGAAGATATTAAGCAATGAAAGACCTTCAAAGAAATAAGTTAAAAGTTAAGAGTTATTTGAGTGGAATCTCATAAACAAAGAAAGGGACACAATCATTCTTTCAAAACACAAATGCAAATAGCTAAAGCTCACAATAGTCATTTAGATTAGAACAATGTAAATAATGCATTTTCTCAAGAAATATAAGAACATATAGTAAGTAATCAATTAAAGAGGCAACTATAATTGATAAAAAGAACTACATTCACAAACATATGATAAGGAAAAGGATATTACAATGAAGCATACTTGGAAGTAAAAGATTAACAAAGACTAACAAAGAAGTTTACAAGAGATCTTAGGGAAATTGAACTTAGAAGTCACAAAAAACTCATATGAACTTAAGTAGCAAACCAAAAGTGAGGGAAGGAGCCAAAAAAAGGTATAAATCTTTTTCCTTCAAATGGTTGAGATTTATTTTGAAGAAAAACATCTAAGAAATCCTGCCATATAAAAGGGTCGAACTCTTTTGAAGCTAAGCAATTTGTCTCCATTTAATAGATAAGAAAAAGATGAACAACTAAGACTATAGTCCAAAAAGGATAGAAGGCAAATGATTTTTCTTATTTGATGTTTAAAATCAAAAGGAAACAATGACTAAATTAAGAATCTTCGTAAGTAGTCATGTTATTGATAGATGTGGGAATAGGTGCCTACAAATGGCAAAAGTATACAAACTTTAAATACCTTTTTTTTTATTTTGGTCCATTCAGAATCATTAAGACTAATAAGGAATTATTAATAAGATTATAAAATGGGTGGACCAAATTAGATACAAATTACCATTTAAACCAAATCCGTTTAGGTTTAATTCGTATTACTTATGAAAAAAAGGCTAGATTTTAAAGAGTCGATATATGGTCCATATCTATGAGTTCATTGACTGGTCTATGGATTTTAACTACAAGTCTACAAATTGGTTTGTATTTGCTTAGTTTGTGTTAATTTTGGCTTGCTAGAACTAATCCATATTATCCCTAAAAAAATAGACCAAATTTTAGATGGTCGAAGCTAGTTAAAGCCTGTGGAGTCCTTGGATTGGTCTATGGACTCTAGGCTATTTTACACCCTTAATTATCATTTAAAAAATATACTAGGCTTCATAGCATAGTCCCTTCGGTTTAAGGTGCTTAACCACATAGCCTTACGAGCCTTAGTATCTTTGTCAAAGTGGTAAAGAATAAAACTAAATCAATATTTTATCTTGAATAGCATTTGTATCCTTAGCCAAGTGAACAACCTAGTTGGAGATTTTGGTTGATACCATCATGATACCTTAAAAGGAAGGAGGAAAGAGACAAAGACTAAAATGTTCATCTAAACTGAACCTAATAGACATAGGCATCACCTTTCCATTCTACATAAATATGCATTATACTATAATGGGTGAGCCCCATCTAAGTATTTAACTCAAGCCAAATCTAGCCAGTATAGAGGCATGATCCAATTAGTAAAAATATCACCAAATATCAACTATCAATGCAAATAAAGGCTAAAGACCTTTCATCATGCCTGAAACCATCCATAATAAAGATAACTTCATGTTTCTCATATTTTTAGCTTACTCATTAATGATAATGATCCTATAAAAAGACCTTACGTACACTTTCATAGAATAATACATAACTCCATATTTCATTATGCCTATACTACTATTGACTTATGTATTAGATTGTGCTCGGTAGACCACTCTCCACTATATATACCTAACCTTCTATTCCCTATGCAAGTAGAGTCCAAATTAACTAAGTCGTACTAAACCAGTCAACTAAAATCAAAGTTGTCATATAGATTAAGATTTCAAAGTAAATTACTTTGTGCATTTATAAAATTTAAAAGATGAAAAATCTTAAGTGGATATTTTTTGGAGTATATATAATGAGAAGTCTAATATTTGAAAGTAAATACATAACAAACAAAAATTTCATGGATGAAATCATAGCATATGTAAGCCTCTCCTTGAGCTAATTCTTTTTATTGCTCTTCAACCACAAGGTATTAGTAGCCATTTCCAACTATTATTTCCCTCCCAAAGGCAAGTTCTTATGTGTTGCTTACCTAATTAATCAAGACATACAATCAAGATTGTTTCCATATAATTTTAAACTTCTTGATAAATATAACATTCAATGAGTATTTCTAAATAATTTTATTATTAAATTATTTATTTTTACCAAGTTGAAAGAGAAATATTTGTAGGAATACAACAAAGTATTAGATTTGAATATGTTGCTCTTTCGAGAGTTTTCCAAGCTATTTAAAAATTGTATAATGAATTTGTGTTTTAATTTATATCATTAATGTAAGATTAAATGATAAAAAACATGCATATCTCACTTTCTTAATAAGTCATTTATTTTAATAAATTAATTATATTACTAAAAATTATTTATATATTTCATATGTACATGTTAATAAAAAAATACGTAAGATTCATATTTTTTATGCACATTTCTATAACTCACTTTTTAATTTATTTTTAGATATGTTAGATTTTTAATGACATAGGGTATGTTAATTTTATTAACAATAATAGAATGTATTATTTTTTATTTTTAACTATTGCACATAACTTTTATTGCATATGTTATAATTTTTATTAAAAGTGTTAAACATGTTAATTGATGTATTTTATAATTACAAATGAAAAATATATGTATTTGTTTCCACCATCCTTTAAATCTTAACTTTATAAATGATTAAAAATATCAAAATTCATTTGAGTTTGGATAGGCTTATGTAATTATTAAGTTTAAGATTGATTTTTACAAGTTCTAAAATCTTAAGGGTCGTTTAGTTCATGTGGGAAATAAGTTCCTGCAGGAAGTTAAATTTCTTAGGAAGTTACTTCTTATGTAAATTTCCAGGGAAGTTCTCAATGTTGTTTGGTCGATATGAAGGAAGTTATATTTCCCAAGAAATAAAAGTTACCTAGGGAGAGTAGGTAAATGATTTCCCACATTCTGTGGAAAATATAATTTCCTGAGAAGTGATTTTTCATGTTTTGTGGACCACCAAATAACTCGTAGTTTTCTATTTCTTATGAAATACAACTTCCCATATTTTTGCTACAAACCAAACAACCTCCTAGATTTGTATTCATTTATTTTTGTCAAATTGGAGTATGCAGCATTTCGATTTAACTAAACTTTATTTATAGCCTTAGTTCCTTATGCTACTAAAATATAAAATTTAACTAGTTTTTGGCCTTCATAAGAAATTTTTATCTTCTGCTGTGAATATTTATATATAATATATTGCATTTTGATTCTATTTTTTTATTTCTTGTGTTTGATGTGGGTGCTACACTAATTAAGATTAATGTTGTCTATATTTTTTTCATTCATTAAGCTTTTTTGCAATAACTAACCTTAAAAATTTTAAATTAAAATTGTTATTTACCTTTATATATATATATATATATATATATATATATATATATATATATATATATATATACACACACACACACACACACACACACACACACACATTATAGCAAATTAACACTTGTGCTATAGTTAAAATTATAGCATAAAATCAAAACTTTTGTGGCTATATTATTTAGCCATAAAAGTATCAATTGAATAGTTCCATGGCATAAGTAAGTATGGTAAGGAAATTATCATAAAAAAAAATTTCTATGATATAAATAATTTTTTTTGCGATGAGTCCACTTGTGGCTAATAGATTCTTTCAAGCATGAGTACAAATATGGCAAGCAAAGTACATTTGTGGCTAGTAACTCACATTACCATAAATAAAATCGTGGCAAAAAATAAAATAAAACTTCTACAAAAACTTATATAACAAGTTCAAATAATTTTTATATATGCAAATTGAATCAATTATCTAACTAATTCAATTAGATATTATTCTATCATTTTATTTGTACATTTGTTAAAGTCTATTAATATTTTCGACTCATATCAAGTTAGTATAAATTATTAAAATTCTATCCATCTAGAAATTATAATTTATATTTACAAAGAATTGAATTGAATTGAATTTTCAAGCTAAGGAATGTCAAGCCTTACCATTACATTAGTTTGCTTCTTTATTATTATAATATAATTCAAAAATAAAACTAACCTTATGTGGTGTTAATTATATAATAAAATATTACATAAATACATATAATAAAAATGTATTAATACTAAAATACTTTATGATTTTATTTTAAAAATTATTTTTATAGACTAAATCTCCATTTATTTCATTACTAATTTTACTTATATCAATTTTATCCTTTACAAATATCATATATTAATTTTATCTCTTATAAATAATTAATTAGTTAATTTTATCCTTTCATTAATATTTTTCATTAAATATTATTAATTGAGTTATTATATGATAAAAGTAAAATTTTTACATCTTTTAAGTAATTTTTTTTATTTTCTAAAAATTATTTTAATAAATGTTGAATTAAATGAAACAAATATCTATATAAATTATAACTTTAAACTATAATGCATATTTAAATTTTAATTATAAATTAAAATTAAAATTATTATAAATTATTTAATTTTAATTTTATAATACATATTTTTATAAATTTTAATTTTACAATACATATTTTTATCATTCACAAATATAAATTAAATGATTTGACCATTCATAAATTTTTTGTAATAATTTCATCAAGAAAAATACACTGCCCTCCTTTTTAATTTGTTTTAATTATGCAAACCTCCTTTCTAATTTGAAATTCTATACTGGCCTCCCTTAAAACTTTGAAATGCATTACATTTAATTTTTTTTTAAACTGATAGTGTCTAGCATTATCTAGTCAACATATTTAGTGTTTTTTTTTACTAAAAATACCCTTCAAAACTTGTTAAAAATGGAATCTAATACTAGAAACCCTAATTTTAATATCTTTGAAGCTTTGAAGGGTTTTGCAAGCTATTTTCTACCAAAATTTCCTTTGTTTTAGACAAGGTAAGTTATTTCTAACCTTTATTTCTACCATAATTCCTTTCCACATCCTTACATTTTATTCTTTTTTTTTTGCTAAAAATTATATGTTTCATGGGTTTTTGCATGTTAATATATTTAATGCCATAACTTTTTTTATATATTTAATGCCATAACTTTTTTTATTTTGTGTAATTTTGTTCCATCTGATAATTTTTCTCTACTTCTCGTTTGCAAATTTTAAGATAAGATGTCTTCCAACAGTGTTACAAATGAAGGGTTGAAATTATTAGAAAAAAATGCAAATATGGATAAGTTAGATCTGTCAAGATTTCCATATTAGCAAAAAATAGGAATAGACTATATTATGGGTATAATTATGGTTGTGGTTTCATGGCATAGTGTGCACACTGAGGCTAATTAATAGATGGAAGGATAATATCCATGGAGAAGGAACTAACTATGGAAAGTGTTATAAATGTTCAACAATTGAAAAATGAAATCTAAAAATTAAAAAAGATGAAATCAAAAGGTTATCTTCAAAATTTGAGACATTAGAGATATATTTTAGTACACTTAAAATATGTGTTAGTAGGATGTTTTTATTTTGTCTGTTAATTACTTTAGTTATTTGCTTAATTATTTTGAGAGCTTAATTTGTATCTTAAAATATTGTAAGATTTAAATATGGAAACCGCACTTTTACTAAGGACATTTGGTTGAATTTCTCACTTTAGCTAACTATATATAATTTTCTTGCTTTTATATCTTCTATTTTTGTATTTCCTTTTTCTATAACACCATCATTTGATTCAACATGCAATAAAAATAATTTTTTTATATTGTTATAACCGAGATGATATGTATGTAATCTTTAAATAAAGCTTACAATGTCGCTTGTAATTTTTAAAGCACATCCACCATGAGATGTTGCTTGAAACAACAAAATTAGGCAATTAATTAAGTTGATTTGTAAGGGTACTAATTAAATTAAAGGAAGTAACATTTGAACACAAAAGGTAAAATTCACTAAAACAATAGGCAAATGCCTATTCCAACATATTAAAAATGTTACCTACATTGGGAATTTGGATTATCATATATAGCGAAAATCTAAAATTTGATCCGAATTCTACCTAGGATTCATGCAAAAAATATAAATCAATGATTAAGGTTTTACTTATAGGCACTCGTGTTTTTACTGATCAAAACTTGAGAGCGGATGAATCAAATGTTAGCCGGAAAGTACAACGTCTCTATGGTATCCACACGGAGTAAATAACGACCTCTCACCCTCCACGAATATGCTAGGATGCATTTTTCTCTCTTCGGAATTAGCATTGGATGTTTTCTGAATGATTTAGGATTTGTATGGAAGCTTTGAGCATGTACATAATGTGCTGGTCTCAAGCCCCTTTTTATAGAACTTAGGTAAGGCACAATCCTAATCCTACTAAGATAATACTTCCAAAATCCTAATCACACTTAACAACTTATTTTATCCTTATCCTAGAGATAATGAGGAGAGATAGGACTTATTTATTAATTATCTAATATTAGATAATATTATTTCATAATATAAATATCTTAATATTAGATAATTGCATATAGTTATCAAATATTAAAATAATATTATCTCATAATATATTTATCTAATATCTGATAACGTAATTATTTGATATTACTCTAATATCAAATAATATTACATAATATATATATATTACGTGAATAATACATTATTATTCTTAATAATATATATATATATATATATATATGCATGAAAATAAGTCCAATTAATTGAATATTAATATAATTAAAGTCCAATTAATTAGTATCTTATTCCTACTCCTTTTGTGTAACCCTGTAGGTTTTTACTACATTGACAATGACTCATTATTGAGCCATAGACAGTGAGCGGTATCTAGCAATACATCACTATCACTCAAGTAGTAAGAATGTCTGTGATTCGACATCCACCTAATACATGATCAATGTTTTACATCATAACCCTTTTGTAATAATATCCAAATTGAACTGGAGGTATGGAATGTGTCATCCTCGTCAATGTTAAATTTATATTTCTTGATACTGAGTAAACTTAAAATGATTAATATCACATATTAATCTAATTGAGCATGACCATGCATTTCTAAGTCTCACTCAATTAAGAGGCCCAAAGATATTTCTCTTTTATACAAGAGTAACAAAATCCCATCTACATCACTCACTTCCCTCTGCATGATTTATGACACACCTAATTAATGTCCTATTTGTCATCCTGATCAAAGATGACATAGGACAATATTAAAGTGAGTAATTCCTCATGTAGGAAACCGTAGTGACTTCAGGTCAAAAGTTTATGTGTATTTGCGATCATATGAGAATAACTTATGACACATCTATCTATGCAATATTTTCATAGTGGGTCAGTTCAGTACATTGTTCACTAATAATGTACTCATATATTGACTTGATATCACATATCCATGATTCGTAATCATCAGTCATTATACATGTTAGTCTCGATGTATTATTGCTATCCTTTTTGTAATAATACTTGACTAAGGGCATTTTAGGAATAGCAAAACTAATCCAAGGATAATTATTATATTAAGTTATAAATCGTGCAGAATAATAATAAAATTATAAAAATAAAATATAATAATTAAATTGCCTAAAATAAAACATAATACATTGTGTATTACTTCAATCATCTATATGATTGGTTCCTAGGACACACACCAACATATAGTGCCTCAAATTAAGCAACAAATTACCAAAAGCAAACATTGTTTCATCTTTGATTTGCACAATAATGACAAAAGCAGTGGGCTATAACAAGAAAGAAAAAATTAACTTAAAATAGTTTCCAACTCGTGTATTATTTCTAAATTAGTAAGGACCACCATGTATTATGAAATATATTATAAGAAAAGGTGGTCTTAACTCTTTCAAAAGATTTCTTCAACTCTTCTATTTATTGAAACTTATATATGATAGCACTTTGGCATAATTTACTTCCATTTTTTCCTACAAAGATGCCTTCACCCTAAAAAATGCTTTTTTAAGATGGTAGATCTACTCTAGAGGGCATGACTTGTGATTTTTAGGCTTCCTTTCTAACTTTTTGCAAAGATATAACAAAACAAGGTTATTTAACTAAAACTAAAGTATCCATCAAGAACAAAGAAAGGAGGACGTACCTTTTTGGCCTTATTCACCTTGTATTGGGCCATAGCTATCTCTTGTGCAATCGTGCTAATAGCAGCTCACTAGTTCTTTGATTGAGATTTTGTTTTTAGAGCTGTAGGTGCAGGTTGTTGTGATATTTTAGTGGATTGTGAAGAGGTGGCAGCTTATAATGAGTAAGAAAAAAAGAATATGCTAAACTGTGTTGCTTAATTGCTATGTAAAATTAATATAATTATAACTTATATTTCCTCTTCTTGCTTTTCCATTTTTTTTAAAATAAGTGCTTTTTGACAATCTTTACTATTATGTCCCAACTCTCTAAAATTGCTGCACTTTACAGTAGAAGCTTTCTTAGCTACATTTGATGGTTGTCCTTCATTTTATTTTCTAATTCTTTAGGTTCTAAGCCTTTCAAGCAATGTTGCTAGAGTTGAGAAAGCCACATCTCCTTCCTCTAATGTAGCTGGATTAGGCAAAGGATTGATGATATGTGAGTATGCCTTCAAATACATATAATTGTAACGGTACACATCACATTACTCCTTAATATCTAAATGATTTTTCCTTATGTAGGTAGTAATATGCTTACAGGGAAGCCCATTAATGGCTTAATAATTACATTTATAACTTCTAGTGCCAAGATTAACTACAAATCTGGTGAAGCCATCCATGACCTTGAACATGTCTCTATCAATAGCATTAACCTTGCAATGGTAACAATCAATCAAAGTTTAATTGAGCTCCTTTACAAAGCATGGTCCTACTTTATGATCCCAATTAGTTCCTTTTTGGTATCTTATATAGAATTTATTTATTATCTTAGATCTAATGTCATTTAACATGATAAGTATTAGCTTATCTCTTAAATCATCAATCCATTCATTGAAGTTTTCACATGTATTACTGGTGATGTGTGATCTTTTAGTTTCAAAATTAAATAAAGATTTACTCTACCTTTCAATTAGGATGTCTATCAAGTATTCATGTGCTTTACTATTTAAGGCAAACAATTTTTTCATAGCTTTGGTGAATAAAAACTTATTTAGAGTTGTGACTATCATCTAGAAATAGCCTTTTAACACCAACAATGGATATTTGTACTTGAAATTTTGTAGTAAATGTTATACATAATGTTTATGTAATGAGTGAGGGAAGAGAGTTCTTACTACTTCTAGAAATCCTTGCAAGTCATAATAAAAAGAGACATATTATAGCTAAGTAATGATATAATATAGCATAAATCAAATTAACATAAGAAGGAGATATTACTTGTTACCTATCACTCATGAAAGTAAGTAGCTTATCCTTTATACTTGATCCAATAGTTTTATGAAGGCATTGTAGAAAAAATCTCCAAGACTCTTTGGTCTCCCTTTCAACCACCATGTATGCAACAAAAAACATGTTATTTCCATCTAATGAAATTATAGATAATAACACCCTACTAAAGGGACTTTTTAGATGACAACCATCTAATCTTATAAAAGGCTAACACCTTTTTAAAAAACCATCCTTGCAAGCTTGCAAGCACACAAAGAATCTTCTAAATATGGGATTAGGATTTATAGTTGTCTTCATCTTGTATACCATATTCACTGTACTTCCTTGGTTTCTTTCCTTAAGAAGTCTTGCATAAATTAGAAGCTTCTTATAAGATGCTGCATGTTTTCCTTCCACTTTTTGCAAGGCCTTTCTCCTCGCTCTATATAACTGTATTGGATAAGGTTGAACTTCGTACTGATCATTTAGGTAGTTATACATGAGCTTATAACTCATATAAGGGTTTGCTCTTAACAAATTTGTTAACTTTTTTGCCATCCATATGAAGTTAACATTTATTTTTTTTACAATTTTTCAAATAAGTGTGAACTTTGTTGTATTTTTTTATTTTAAATATTCTTCTATCCAATAATATGGAGGCACAAACTTTCTATAGGCAGCCTTGTGCAACACAAATGATAGTCACTATAGTGACTATTGACTTCTCATTTTTTTTCCTAATGACATCAAAGTACTCTTGGATGATGAAATTTTTCAAAATTGCTCTAAATCAACATGGACAATATTACTGGTTTAAGGTTTTTCTTGAGACAATGGTTTTACTACACTAACATCCTTAACTTCTAAATATATCCCATTAAGAGTACTATACATGTCAAACATCTTCAATATATCCTAGTCATTACTAATTTCTAAGTATTAGTTGGTGGGGGGAATCCTACATCTAATAGTGAAAACACAGCTAACACTTGCAGGGATGTCTTTTAGAATAAACTTATAAATGTCAGAGATTAAGTCCACATAGCTATACCTATCAGGATCTATATGTTCTATAATATATTGTTGGTCCTTGTGCTATATGTAGAAAATGTGTAACTCTATTATATTATCCTACATGTAGTAAAAGAGAAAATATAAGTCCATATAATAATAAAGGCCTATCTATATATTGTATTATTCTACATATGTTATCCTTCAAATTACTTAGAAAGTGATGCTCTATTCATTGTTATTGTTGTAATTGTTATAATGACATGTAGAATATGGTTTTGGTACATGGATAGAGTTACAAAAAATCCCTCAGCCTTGATGAAACCTTAAATCACAACTAGGTTTTTTCTTTATGGTCTCTTATATATTCTTGAAATAGATACATCACAATAAGAATTCTATAGTTTTCATACTACAGAAATGATACAAATTAGAATGACATGAAGTAAGTAGAATACCTATAATATGGCCTGATGAAACCTTAAATCACAATTGAGTTTTTTCTTTATGGTCTCTTGCGTATACTTAGAATGGACACATTACAACAAGAATTTTATAGGTTTCACACTATACATATATAAGATGTTAGTTTATAAAATACCTCATTCTTGAATGACAGTATCCATATCATGGCTCAAAAAGTTAAGATTCAATTAACTATAGTATTAAAGTAGGACAATTACAAAAGCTAGATTCATATTATTTTAATCAAATCATTATGATTACTTTAATTGGATAACACTACTAGTAGATCACATCAGTTACTAATACTAATTCATCTATTTCTAACAAGGAAATAAACCATCATGCAATAGTCAATTTTACTTAAACCAACAATGTCACAGTATGGAAAAGTATACACAGTATGGAAATTTTACCAATTCCAACTTGTGAAAGTGAGATCTAGAATTTATCACACTCTAGTCTAGCAGTATGTAAAAGTATATGCAATATGCAAAGTAGTTTACATAACTTCCTTATAACGTGTAATGATTATGAATATACAATATTATATATTTTAAAAAATTGTGAATATAATGCCTTTGGAGTAAAATATTGTTTTTAAAAGGGTATTTTAAAGGTAGAGAATTAACCAAGCAAGTTTAACTAATTCAAACATAAACAAATCATAGTTTTAGTTAGGATATGAAAAGTAATAGAACACAACACATTGTTGCTAATACCATTGATTGTGATATATGTGAATGTACATGAATGGGCGGCAATAATAACAATCAAAGGGCAACATAATTTATAAATGATGGTGGAGCTCCCCCAATGAATTAATCTCACTAGTTTTTTTTTATTTCTCTTTATGGTTAGAGGATGTTTGCTTAACTAACATTGAACTAAATCTATAGCCACTATAACAAAAGAAGGTTAATTTTTGATATTTATAAATATTAAAAATTTGTTGAGGAATTAGTTATTTTCTAATATATTTCTATTGTATAATAGACATCGGATAAACACAATCCTAGAGGGCATCCATTTTGCTAGCCTAGGGTTTCACATTCTTTCTTCTTATGAAAATGCTATTACATGCATAAAAATTCTTATTAGTAATCAAGGTAGCAAAACCCCTTTAGCCAAAAACCCTTAAACACAAGTTTTCTTCCCTCATTCAAAGTTTAAATCAAAATAGCAACACCCTTTAACCCAAATATGAACATTAAGCAGCTTTAAACTTTAATAACTTAAACTAATATAATGAAATTAGTGAATATGAGTCCTTATTAGTATGAATCATAAAGGATGGCGCTTCCAAATCTTCCCATACAACCTCCTCCTTGAAGTCCTAATCACATTTTCAACATGGAAACAAAAAGAGTATAATGAAATTCATTCCTGCAAAATGAACTCATTGCTTCAATTTACTGAATAAAAGAAAAGGCAAAATTGCCTTTTCGTAATTAATTTTTTAAATTATTATAAGTAAAAGAATTAAAGAATAATATATTAAATACTCATAATCGTAATGGTTAAGTGGACTAATGTGTAAGATTTCAACCTAGAAGGCAGGTTTACATAATTATGATAAATTAAAAGGGTGGGTAGTGTATTTTCCTTGTTTCATCTTTTAAATGTTTTTTATATTTAATTCTTATCCTTCCATTTAACAAGTCAATAACCTATCAATAAAATTATAAATGAATGGACTAAATTAATTAAATTATTATTTAGAAAGGAAGAAATTAATATAAAATATCTATAAGGAATGAAATTGATACAACTGAAATTAATAATGATGAAAAATAAAAATTTAGACTATTATATATATATATCAATCCTTTAAATATTATTTACTTAAAATTTTTAATATAATAATTTAATTATTATTAAATTATACATAATTTTATATAATTATTATTTTTAATTTTTTAGTGAAAGTTTTGTTAATATTATAGTGATGAATGTAAAACTTGATATTATATATTTCTATAATAAAACTTGTTGTAACTTATGTTAAAAATCATACTATTTGTATATAACATGATGATTTTAGTATTTTCATAATATATGTATATATCTTCTTCATCAACACATTTTTTTTAAGAATAATATGATGTGATAAAAAATAAATTTTTATAGTTTTTTATACCTTGAATGATTTATTTTTGTTTAAGCTATATTTTAAAAAATTAGACTGAATAACAAATTGAAAAAACTATTGTATATGTATGTATTATATATATGTATAGTTTAATCCTATTAATTTTTAATTTTAGTATTAAAGAATTTAAATTCATTGAATAGTTATATAACATAATCTTTAATATATTATAATATTTATTTTATTTATATATTTTAATTTTATTATATAAATTTAATTGATGGAAAGTTAAATAATTATTTGTTATTTATAAAAAAATTATTATATTCTAATAGATATTAAATTTGTACACATGTAAACAAAAATACTTAAGAGCTTAATAATTGAATTCTTCTTACATATCTTAAAGTTTAGGATTCAACTCCTATTTTGATATTTTAAGAAAAATAATAAATATATATAATTATACAATTTGTGAGTACTTTTTACATGCATTTTATAAATTAGTTAATTAAAAATATCATATTTTACAATTTTTTTATTTTGATTGATTAGAGGCTAATTAGTTAATTAAATAAACTATTTACCAAATTTCTAAATTAAAATAATTATTTAACTTGATCAATTAGTTAAGTTAAAAGGCCTCTAATTGAAGTAATGAATTAATTATTCACTAAACATTTATAATATAAAAGTATTTATATTTTTTATTGTTTATTATATTACAACACATTGCACTTATTATAAATAGTATTTTTTATATGAATAGTTACAAAAAATAATATATTTAGCTATAATTTTATTCATAAAATTGTTTCGTGACATAAGTAATGCTTTGTAATAGATAAATTTTTTTAACTTATATGATAGAGTAAGTGATACTTTATTGCAAGGAACATGTACTTATAACTAAATTTATGATACAAGTGATATTTTACCATAGAGAATGTGTTCTCATAACTTGATTTATAGCACAAGTGATGTTTATTAGGAGTAAAGTTTTTCTATAGTAGAAGTGATACTTTGTTTTGAGAAATATGTTCCCATGGCTTAGTTTTGTAGTACAAGTGATATTTTATTACAGGTAAAATTTTTTGATAACATAAGTGATATTTTGCTGTGGAGAATTATTCTTATAGTTTAGTTTGTGACACAAGTAATATTTTATCATAGGTAAAATTTTCCAATGGCATAAATTTTTTAGTTTTTTGTACATTTGTTTTAATTTTTTTCCCATTGAAAAAGATAAAATTGTCATGATTTTTGAATCTCTATGACATAATTCATGGTACAAGTGTTAATTTGTTGTAGTGATATATAATTCTAGTATTGTTTAGTATGCCATATAAGATTTGATAATATAGGATAAAGTATACAATTAGGATTTATATAAGGTTTTGTTTGGGGATTTCAAACATATTGTAAAATTTATCCAAAAATCTCTTTTTATATGTCTAATTTCATGTAAAGCTATCCATTATATAGGAAGGGAATATGGACTAATAGGATAGTGTTAAATTAAACTAATAAATTCTAAATTATTTAATTTATTGTAAACATTTTCTTTCTTGCATCTATCCTTTTTATAAATTAAAGTTGAAAATTTCCTTTATGTTGTCACTTATATTTTGATTAAATATATTTTAAATTTTATTTGACAATATAATATTATATTTTTTATACTTGTGGATAGTATATAATATTTTTAATTTTTTTAAAGATTTTATATGAGATATTTATTGAATTTTATATTTTTAAATTAATTTCTAGTAATTTTTTTATTAGTTTGATATACATGTATCCATACATACATATCATTGTGTGCTAAAGGGCATTTTGGTCTAATTTTATATTTTAAATTCACTTCAGATAATTTTATTATCAATGAATTATTTTTAAGTCTATACATTCTTGTACACAATATGACAACAAGTAAAAAATAGATCAAACATCATATGATATATTATCTTATTTTAGACAGTATTATATTGTACTATTCGATAATCCTTATAATATATTATATGATGTGCTAAAGAGGACTTGTATATTTTCATACCTACGGTTAAATTTTAAATTTTATCATACACATCTCTTAAAGATAATATAATTTATAATTTGGCCCTTAAAATATCAATTAATTCTAGCTTTGCCTCTAATCCAACTCTATCAAATTCCTAAAGAGTGAAGAGACCCGGTTGATACGAATACGACATTTGAACTTACTTAGGGTATGGTTGATACCATTTTTAAGTGATGTATGACAATTACTAGATCCAAACTAAAAGAGATGACATCGAATATTCTATTTAGTCAACATTTAGTGTTTATATATCCTAAAAGCTACATTAAACAATACGAATACATTTTTTTTTTTTGGCTAGAAAACATGCTTAATAAGAAAAATCTCAAATTTGTTAGCATATAAGTAAAGAACTTCTATATCATTAATATGACTTACGATTAATATAATACTTATCCTATAATAGTGAAAAGAAAAACTATTTAAAATAATGAATGCTATTTTATACCATAAAACTCTATATGTAATATCAAGCAAATAAAATATTTTTTATTATTTTTTTAATTTCGTTACCAATAAAGAACTTTTCCAACACAATTCCCAAAAAAAACCTCACCCGAACGAGAGTTTCGCTTCCTCGCATCTGCTATATGTATTTGTTAGCCAGAAATTAATTCAGCAAAAAAAAAAAAAAAGATTATAAATAGTTTCGTCAATCTAAATCAAACTCCGCCTCCCAAAATTAAGACCAATCCTTTTGGCTTATTCTATTATAAATCTCCACCATTTGTATATTATTAATTATATTATTTTTTCATATTCAATTTTAGTTTATCTTTTAAATAAAAATTCTTAATCATTCCTCATAAATCTCTCTCTCTCTCTCTCTCTCTCTCTCTAATAAGGCTTTGGCCTCATTGCATTTAAGTAATGGAAAAAGGAGACATAAGACTCTGACAATATACGGATTGAATCATGTGAAAGTATGAATCACACTCCAAAAAAAAAAAAAAAGAGATAAAGATAAAGAAAACCGCGATAAATTAATTAATGTATATTGATTTGAATTGATAAAGTCTGTCGCTTGCAGACGATAAATTTTACCTAAAACACAAACTATATTTTTTTGTATAAATATATGAATCACAGAAAACAAAACTATAATAAAGTACTTAAAACGGATTTATATAATAATCATAGAGTATCGATAAAAATGTAAAAGCCTATCTGTCTAATGCTTCTTTCTGGTGAGTAGCTGCTTGAACCAATATGCAGACATCTTGGGAAATCTCTCAAGGGAATTGTAATCAATATAGACAATGCCAAACCTTGAAGTGTAGCCTAATCTCCATTCAAAGTTATCAACCAACGACCAAGCAAAATAGCCAACAACATTTGCTCCATCGTCGACTGCCTTCTTCATTTCAGTCAGATACCCTTTGTAGTAGTTGATCCTCTTGGGGTCAAGCAATTCCTTTGCAAGTGTTAAATTGCTAGCGTAGTCCATGCCTACAAAATAAGTAGCGACCATGTGAGATGACATAATTTCCAACCAACTCTAATGAATAATTACAATTTGATTAATCAATTGATCTTGTGATTTGTATTGGTAGAGCACATGTCTCAGTAAGAGGCGGGAGTTTAATCCTATGTATCAAAATGCATGAAATCTTAAAAATTCTAGAGATTAGAAAATAAAATTACCATTTTCAGATACGATCACCGTTGGGTTTCCATAGCGCTCCTTGATGTACATTAGTGCTTTGTACATGCCCCATGGTACATCGTAAAGCCAATACGAATGAGCCTGCAAAAATTGGAATTATAAGAGGGTCAGTGCATGTATTTCACATAAATAAAGGTAGGTTAATATTGGGAATTAGAATTACTTTTTCTCCAATGAGCTTTCCATTCTTCTCAACTGCAATAGAAATTGAATGCCAGCATTAGCAATGAGAACACCAAAAACATATCGTAAATGATATTTAGTACAAGGAAGGATTATCATACAAGCAAATCCAGCATTCCAATCCAGTTGGTAACTCGGAACTTTTGGTTTTGGTTGATGGTTCTCATAGATGTAGTTAGTTGTATATTGGTTGATACCAACAAAATCTATTGAGCCCTTCACCATCTTGACTTCTTTCCTAGTGAACTTCGGTAGTCTATGCCCAACAATTTCTTGCATAGTTCTTGGATACTCACCATATACAAGGGGATGAATGAACCTGTGTGCATTTAAACATCGTTCCATCAATTTTATCTCTTTTTTTAAACTACATATTAGAGAAGTTTTAGATTTTTACCATCCAACATGAAAGTCTCTGGCTCTTTGAGCTGCATAGTTATCAGCCTTTGATCTTGTTAGAGGTTCATACCAAACAAAATCTAAAAGGATTCCAATTCTTCCCTTCTGCTTTTCCTGTAACAAGCAAATTCTTCAATGCATAAGAACTCTCTAGCAGTTCAAGTTAGCTCATTAAACTTAACATAATCTTGCAATAGTCATTATTACCTGGTACTTCTCCCGGTATCTCTGAACTGCAGTTGCATGTGATAAAATCAGATGGTGTGCAACAGTATAAGGTTCTGTGCCTGAATTTCCAGCTGTACAATTTCCATATTCTTTCGAGCACCTTCCAGGAGCATGTTCTCCGTTATTGTAACCAAGAGCAGCCACCACTCTGGGCTCATTGAATGTCATCCAATTTTTAACTCTGTCTCCAAAAGTCTTGTAACAAAAATCTGCATAATCTGCAAAATCCTTCCTGTACAATTTAAAAAACTTTCATAAGACTTAATTTTAGGAAAATTATGGACATTAAATATTACAATCTTAAGATTTATTCCTTTGCTTATGATATACTTACACTACTCTGCGGTTCAACAATCCATTGTATTTCAATTCAAGAGCTAGAGGAAGGTCATAGTGGTAGAGATTCGCATATGGAGTAATTCCTGCATAGATTTCAGACTATTTAAATTAGAACACAGAAACAGTGTACACTGTACGCTACCCTTCAAATAGAATGTTAGCTCATGAAATCAAAATCTTACCTCTTTCAAGTAAGTAATCGATCAACCTATTATAGTACGCAACACCTTTCCAGTTCACTTTGCCAGTTCCATCTGCATCAAAGTACCAATACGTCAAGTTATCATAGAAATTTCAACATTTTTTCTTTCATAAATATTTTTTTTTGTTTGGTGTGGTCAAGTGCATAAATCATAGTCATTATAATTACTTGGGAAAATTCTGGACCACGAAATTGAGAAGCGGTAGGCATCAAAGTTCAGCTCATGCATGATGTCTACGTCTTCCTGCAAAATTTTAAAAGAGTTATATATACTCAAATTATTACTCCATCTAACAGTTGGATTATTACTTAATGGTTTAGAATTACAGTTGAAAGTGAAACCATGAAGGTTAAACAAGAATAACTTTCCAAACACTGATCTGAAAAGAGATACCAACGCATCTAAAAAGAGATATCAACGCATCTGTGATTCATCTAAATTATCATTATTAATTTAGACTTTAACAATTAGTTTTTGTTTCCAATAATTTTTTTTATAGCCAAAAAAGTGCTTACCTTGTAACGATGATATTGATCCACTGCTACCTCTCCGGTGCTATTATCGGCAATAATTCCTGTTTCAGAACAGCAAATATTTATTAAAAAAAAATATAATTATTTAATTTAAACTTAAGATAAAAATATTATTATCCAATATTTGACGCAGAAATTTTTTTTAAAGAGCATACACAAATTCTTATAAAACTCTAATATGAACGTCATAATTCTAAAAGTCGCAATCACAGAATAAATAAATGAAGAATGATTTCTCAACTGACAACGAGGGTGCTTTTGCATATAATTCAATCTCATAATTATTTTGAACTTTACATAGTTTTAGTTACCACTCATGTTAAACAAATTATATGATTTTCTATGCAAAGAAAGATGTTTGGGACAAAATAGCGAAGGATTGTCTTACCAGGTCGCTTGACGAAAACATCCCAAATACTAGGTCCTCGGCCGTCCTTGTCGGCCATGCCCTCCACTTGATAAGCGGACGTCGCTGTTCCGAACACAAACTCCTCTGGAAAAGCCTCTCTACTCAATCCATTAGTATTAAAAATGTGAGGATCCTTCTCATCAACCCCTCGTACACTGGCAATGCATTGAATAATCAAAACAAGTAGACATAGAGGGAGAGCTCTTCCCATCTTTAAGCTCGCAAACGCAGAACTTGACTTCACAGAATGTTGGTGACAATATTTGTCAAGCACAAGAAACAAAGATGTTGTGATTCAATCCCAGCATGCACTTGCTTTTTATAGGCAATTTTTTTGCAATTTTTGTCCCTACAAAGATAAAGATTAAAACAAAAATGAGTCAATCTAGAAAAAGAGATGCATTTGATCACGACTCCTTGTCAAAAATCATTTGATGATCACATTCTTTGTATGTGGATCCATCGCATAAAATTTCTCATCAATTTAATAAATAATTGTCTTTTGACTTATCTTGAGAAATAATTATTAGGAAGGTATTTAATTTAATATAATTTAAAAGGAGAATAATTGAACGGATGGTGAGGATATGTAATGAAGACTATAAAAAGTATTTATATTAAATCGGCTATAGCATTATCATACATGGTTGTAGAAACAGTCCTTTTTTATGAAGAATATATTAAATTAAAATTAAAATGTCCACAACTCTTATGTTGATGTTGATCAACAACATGGATAGTTTAGAGTAACTTACAACTATTTAATAATAAAGATAAAAATTTCAAAGAATTATCAGATTATATTATAATTCAAGATAATTATTTTACCGGGTAGTGATATATGTTTATATGAATTCAAAATTAAGTCAAGTTATAATATTATTTATTTAGAGAAAGAGAATATGTTATAATTTTTTTTTGTAGTTATACATTTGACATCAAGTAAAATACAAAAAGATGGAAATTTGAGTTTCTTTAACTTGTTATATGGCAAGGAGAACTAATCGTATTTTTTTTCTTTTTTTGGGTAATGAAAATCATGGTCAAGTGGGGGAATTAAGGGACTAGAGCATTAACTCGATGTCGTCTTTTTAAATATTAAGACAATTATTTGTCATCTTTTGTATTTTACTTGATGTGGAATATATATATATATAAACAAGGAAAAATAGCATATTCTTTAGGATAATATTATAATTTGACTTAGCTTTAAATTCTATATAAACATTTATTGCTAAATACTTCAATTTTTTTTTAAAAAATAGACGGATGAAATAATTATTTAAATTATTAGTTAATAATTCTTTTATATTTTATTCTTTATTATTAAATAGTGATCAATTACGGCAAACTATTCATGTTGGGGTTGGTTACATTTTATTTTTACCATCTTTTATGATAATGCCATAAGTTACTTAATGTAAATATTTCTTATAACAAAATTATCCTCTTTAATTTTTATCATTCATTTAATTTTCCTCTTTTAAATCATATTTTATACCATCCTAATAATTATTTCTGAAGATAATTGAAAAAACAATCATTTATTACATTGATGAAAAATTCTATAACGTAGATCCACAAGCGAAAAATGTCATCATCAATTTGATTGGGAGTCGTGATCAAATGCATCTCTTTTTTTTTTAATTTAAAAAATATTTGAAAATGTATTAGTATATAGATTATCAGGTTATGCTACGATATATACTCATAAATTAGAGACATGTGGAATTCTTCAGTTTGATATTTGTATGGTTCAAGAGTTTGAAATTTTATCAAGTTCATTTGCAGAGTTCAAGATTTTGAAAATTTTCAAGTTCATGAATTTTATTTATTGGATAATCTAAATATCATTTCATTTAAACTAGATTTTTATTTTAAATGAAATAAAATTTGAATGGTTTTAATGTCATCCTTTTAAGGGTTTAAGTGTCAATTTCGATAAACCTTATTATCAATATTTCCAATGATTATTTAATAAGTTGAGTCATTGTGTAGTCCAATCGACTTAATTTAATTTATACACTGGATGATAAAATTCATAAAGTTAATCTTTGAGGGATGAAATTAAGAAAGCAAATATCTTTAAAGGATGATAATGTTAAATTACTCTTTTGTTTTTACAAAAGCTAAAAATATGTACATGTTGTATATAAAAAGCTACAATTTCATTGTTCAAAATTACATAGAAAAAATTTAAGAAAATTTTCCTTTTGATGCAAAAATTAAAATCAAAATTAAAACCTCCAATAAAAAATTGTAAAAAAATGAAATCCCCCCCTCAAAATTACAACAATCTCTTCTGCAAAAAGGTGATCTTAAAATATTTTAGATGGCTATCCATGAGAGATCAATAATAGTCCAATTTTACCTTCAAATAAAATTATTAACGAATAAAGATAGTATATACATAAATTATATTAATACAAATAATTATCTTAATATATAAAAAATACAAAATTAGGTCTCTTTGCCACTAACGGACCAATAGAACTCAAACTTTAGTCATTTTGTATTTTACTTGATGTCAAATGTATAATTACAATAACAAAACCATATCCTATACAAATGATATTATAATTTGACTTTACTTTGAACTCTGTATAAACATATATCAATACACTTCGAACTCTAAAACTAGTAGACAAGAGAAATAAAGATATAGAATTATTGTTTGAAAATTTGTTCTTTATTATTAAATATATATCAGTTAACAGTTACTCTAGATTATTCATGTTGTTTGTTAGTAGACATTTAATTTCAGTATATTCCTTATAGATAGGGACTATTTTTACATCCTTTTACGATAATGTCACAACTTATTTAATATAAATAAACTTTATAGTCTAAATTATCCTCTTTAAATTATATCCCCATTTAACTCGTCTTCTTTTAACTCATATTAAAATTAAATACCCTTCTAATAATTATCTGTGAAGTTAATTCATAAACTTCATTATATATTAAATTGAAGAAAAATCTCATGAATCTACATATGTTTGATGGGTGTCATCAAATACAAAAAGAGATGTATTTAATCACGCCTTGCTTCTAAAGAGATCAACCCTTTTCATTTTAACCATTATATTTGTTGGGGCAGAAAAGCAATTTTGTGAAAAATATTGGCTATATAAAATGAACATGCAGTGCCATTGAATCACATCTTTGTTCTTCGTACTTGACAAACATTATCACTATCATTCTGTGATGTCAAGTTTTGAGCTAGTGAGCTTGAATATGGGGAAGGTTCAACCGCAATAACTACTTATTTTGATTATTCAATGTATGGCTGATATCCGAAGGCTTAAGAGAATGATCTCCATATTTTTAACATTAGTGGGCTAAGCCCAGAGGCTTTTCCAAAAAAATGTGTGATTGGAACAGCCATATTAACTTATCAAGTAGAGAGCATAGCCGATGGCCGTGGATTTTAGCATTTGGAAGCAACTTGGTAAGTCAATCCTTCCCCATTAGTTCCAAAACATCTTGTCTACATTTAAGATCATAAATTTTGTTTTTAAACGTGTGGTTGTGATTAGAGGTAGCAATTTCTAATGCAACATGAATATACTTATTAGGATCCAGATTGATATATTAATTTGATCAAAAATTTATATTAAATTTTTAAAATTATTTTTTGAGAAATAGCTAATAATTAAATTATAAATAGGTATATATAATAAAAATATAAAAATTTAATTTTAATAAATTAATAATAAAAATTTAAAATAATATTTTATTAATAATTAAAAATATTTTTATAGAAAATAGTAAATAACTAGGTTTAATAAATAATTTTTTAATATAATTAAAATTATTAAACAAGTCAAAAAAGTGACTCATCTTAACATATTTAATAAATAAATTGTTTCAAACGACATGAATTATCATTCCTATTTGTGATAATTAAGCGTTAATGTTCTGTTTTCTGTCATTAACATGGATAAATTTTGTTAGTATGAAAAGAATGTATTTAGTTTATAAAGAGGCTTTTATTTATACACAAAATCATAAGATATTTTTAGGAAATATGTTTTCTATCAAAATGAATATCTACAATTATGGGGAGAAGATTGCTGTTTATTGCTTCCTTTGAAATAATGATACATTTCGTGCTTGACCCACAAAAAAAGTGTGGGATACCTAAATAAAAAATGTATATATATCCTTTCTTAATCCTTACAATATTTTTTTATTGATGTTTGTCAAACGAAAAAAACTAACTAATTAATCCTTTTTGGAATCTTGAATGGCTAGTAATCTTTTAAAAATTTAAATAATTTTTACTTTTTAAGATAAAAATCAATTCATCAGAGATCCTCTAAGAAATTGATTAGTACATTCTAGATTTTTCATATTTCTCTTGTATTCACATGTGCATAGCGTAAAATTAAAATAAATTTATTTAGATTATGATCAAATTTATTTATGTAAGATTTTGATTTAGATGCAAAGGCACCTTCGATATTATTTTTATAGTGATGTTGTTAATATTAGAGTTTTGTAAGGGTTTGTGTGTGCTCTTTGATTAAAAAGTAAGTCTGTATCAAATATAAAAATATAAAATTTTATGTCAAGCTAAAATTATATAGTTATGTGTATTTTTAAAAAATATTTGCTGTTTTGGAATAGGGATTGTGGCAAATAACGGTACGAATATGTAGCAGTAGATTAGTATCATTGTTACAAACAAGTGCTTCGCACATAGAGACTTATTGTTAAATTGAAAATTCATAATGATACTTTCCATTAATCTCAAGCAAGCAAGTCCATCAGCATTTGAGAACTCATAAATTTGACAATAAACTTAGAAGATTGTCCACTAAAATGACATAATAAATGTTCTACAAAAAAATGCTAGAAAATTGATTCTTTAATTAAAAAAGGGTTGTTATGATAAAAGTCTAGATGGTAAAGGGCTTGATAGATTTTTTTGGTATCAACTCATCAATCAAAACCAATGTTTCGAGTTACCAACTGGATTGGAATGTTGGATTTGGTTGTATGATAATCCTTCCATGTCCTAAATATCATTTACAATATGTTTTAGGTGTTCTCATTGCTAATGTTGACACTCAATTTCTATTGTAGTTGAGAAGAACAGAGAGCTTATTAGTTAAAAGACTGTTTTCCTCCTCTCGTCATTATTTATTTAAGTGATTAGATTAGATGTGCCCTTTTCTCCCAACGTATTACATTATATTACTAAATTATTGTTTATTCATTTGATACCTATTTAAATAATGTTTAATTAGTGCAATTGGCGGAGAAACAGAAAAATTACAAACGGTGCAGACTCGAATGGGACCAAATCTTATATACCAACAAATGCTTTGACTACACGACATGCGAATTAAAAATAATTAATTGGGCCATACGCAATTGGGCTTGTAGATGCAAATAAACACTTGAATTATTAAAAAAGGAAATTAAAAATTTAAGGCAAATTAATGGTGTATTGAAAAAGAAAGCAGCGTAATCTTGTAGTGGGGAAACTTGGTGATGAGGACAGAACAAAGTGTGTGACTGTGAATGAAGGTTGAGAAAAAAGAGGAGATATATGGAATAAAGAAAGTAGTAAATGTTGGATTTGATTGTATGATAAGCCCAGAGGCTTTTCCAAAAAAATATCTGATTGAAACAGCCATATTTACTTATCAAGTAGAGAGCACAGCCGATGACCGTGGATTTAGCGTTTGGAAGCAACTTGGCAAGTCAATCCTTCCCCATTTAGTTCCAAAACATCTTGTGTACATTTAAGATCATAAATTTTGTTTTTAAATGTGTGGTTGTGATTAGAGGTAGCAATTTCTAATGCAATATGACAATTCGACGCAAATATAATATACTTATTAGGGTCCAAATTGATATATTAATTTGATTAAAAATTTATATTAAATTTTTAAAATTATTTTTTGAGAAATAACTAATAATTAAATTATAAATAGGTATATATAATAAATATATAAATTTTTTATTTTAATAAAATGATAATAGAAATTTAAAATAACATTTTATTAATAATTAAAAATATTTTTATAAAAAATAATAAGTAACTAAATTTAATAAATAATTTTTTAATATAAATTTTACTAATTAAAATTATTAAATAAGTCAAAAAGGTGACCCATCTTAACACATTTAATAAATAAATTGGTCCGAACGACATGAATTATCATTCCTATTTATAATAATAAGGGTTAATGTTTTGTTTTCTCTCATTAACATGGATAAATTTTGTTAGTATCAAAAGAATGTAGTTAGTATATAAAGAGGCTTTTATTTATACACAAAATCATAAGATTTTTTAAGAAATATATTTTCTATCAAAAATGAATATCTATCATCATGGAGAGAAGTTTGCTATTTATTGCTTCCTTTCAAATAATGATACATTTCATACCTAACTAAAAAAAATGTGTGGGATACCTAAATAAAAAATGTATATATATCCTTTCTTAATCCTTACAATATTTTTTATTGATGTTTGTCAAACCAAAAAAACTAATTATTTAGTCCTTTTTGGATCTTGAAGGACTAGTAATCTTTTAAAAATTTAAATAATTTTTACTTTTTAAGATAAAAATCAATTCGTAAGAGATCCTCCAAGAAGTTGATTAGTACATACTAGATTTTTCATATTTCTCTTGTATTCACTTGTGCATAACGTAAAATTAAAATAAATTTATTTAGATTATGATCAAATTTATTTATGTAAGATTTTGATTTAGATGCAACGACACCCTCGATATTATTTTTATAGTGATGTTGTTAATATTAGAGTTTTGTAAGGGTTTGTGCGTGCTTTTTGATTAAAAAGTAAGTCTCCATCAAATATAGAAATATAAATTTTTATGTCAAGCTGAAATTACATAGTTATATGTATTTTTAAAAAATATTTGCTGTTTTGGAATAGGGATTGTGGCAAATAACTGTACGGATATGTAGCAGTAGTTTAGTATCATGGTTACAAACAAGTGCTCTGAACAAAGAGATTTATTGTTAAATTGAAAATTCATAATGATACTTTCCATTAATCTCAAGCAAGCAAGTCCATCAGCATTTGAGAACTCATAGATTTGACAATAAACTTAGAAGATTGTCCACTAAAATGACATAATAAATGTTCTACAAAAAAATGCTAGAAAATTAATTCTTTAATTATAAAAGGGTTGTTATGATAAATGTCCAAATGGTGAAGGCCTCGATAGATTTTTTTAGTATCAACTCATCAATCAAAACTAGATGTTTCAAGTTACCAACTGGATTAGAATGCTGGATTTGATTGTATGATAATCCTTCCATGTACTAAATATCATTTATAATGTGTTTTAGGTGTTCTCATTGCTAATGTTAACACTCAATTTCTATTGTAGTTGAGAAGAATGGAGAGCTTATCAGTCAAAAAGTAATTCTAATTCCCAATATCAAGTTTCCTTTATTTATGTAAAATACATGCATTGATCTTGTTATAATTCCAACCTTTCGACACTTATTACTTGACCATCTTGCTTATTTATGTAAAATACATGCATTGATCTTGTTATAAGCAAAATGGTGATTGCTTGAGAATTTCCATAACCATCTTGCTTATCGTTTTCATCTCTTTAGCATCTACTTAATTACAAGATCATTTTAAAGAGAATTACAAATCCTAAAAACTATTATCAAAGATAAATTATTGGGAGTAAAATAGTAACTTAAGTTATAGGCAACAAAAATAAGGTAATAAAAAGTTAAAACTGGAAAAATTATTTATTACTATTAAAATGGCATTAGTTCTCCGCACATTTTTTATCTAGATTAGTCTCTTAATGACATAAAGAGTTGTCATTAGTTTAGATGTAGAAATGGTTTAAAACCTAATGTCATTAGGTGGCTACTCTCAATTATAAAGGTATTTCTCTATATTTTTTTTATTGAAATTTCTTGCAAATACACAATCTTGAATATCATCATATCATATCATATCACAAAAAAAATAAGAATTAACTCACCTTTATCTTAGGTTCATATTTGTTACTATAACATGTTTCGTACTCTCAAATTGTTCTTGTGCCTTTTGCATTACATCATTTAACCTCTACTACTTTTGGGATCAAAATTATGTGTGTTAACCCCTAATTCAAAGTGATTAGTAATCATAGATAAATTAGAAAAATAAAGATCAAAACTTTTATTACCTAAACTAGCAATGCTTGCTTCTCCATTTTCACAGCATCAGATTGTGAAGTCAAGTTGTCATTATTTCCTATACTTACAAAATTATTCAAGTTGAACAATCAAAGTCGACAAATCTCATACCTTAACTAGCTTCTTAAAGCTACTAAGCTAAAATAGATTTAGAGGTTAATTTTGTAACAACATTTATTGTGGGAAGGTTTTTTAGAGAATATATATATACACTTTTTATAAATTTTTCATTAAAACCTGTAACTTCTATATGGAAAGGAGAAAAAAATTTGAAAGTTTTTTTTATGAACTTTGAATGATAGAATTGTAACCTTTTATGTAATTCTTGCTAGCAAAATATATATACATATTTTTTTGTGAAAGTTGCAACTTTTATGGCTTTTACATTAGACTTTCATGTAAAGTTGCAAAATTTTCTGAGTCTATATTGTAACATAACCCATATATATGGTAAAAATGCTAAAGCTAGCATTGTAATTAGTGTTTAAAAATTCCTAAAAAAATCTAATTTAAAACCTATTAGATATTGCAAAATAAGGAACAATTTGTAGAAAATCTCATTGTTGCTTTGTTGTATTTAAAAAAAATGGGAGTTTTTCATAAGCTTAAATGATGAATAAATTTTCCATAAACAACACCTTCATTTTCAAAAGAAGACAGTTAAATAATCATTCAAAGACTAGCACGTTAATTGTCATCTTTCAATAACTAGAATTTAACAACAATACCATAAAAGAAAAAGAAAAAGAAATATATTTCCAATGCTATGATTAAATGAAAACATTTATCCAAAATATAACATTATTGTCGTATAAACTAATTTCTATACACTTTAGCTAGACACAATTATTAAACACATAACACTTTCATTTGCAAATACAAGTATTTAAACTAACAATTCTTTTATAAATACTACTTAACTAAAATGAATGTCAATGTGATCCTTAAGCAAGAAAAATTTTTAGGAGTAGGACAAGCAATTCACTCCCCTTAAGGGCCATAAATAAAATAGCTTCTCAATATTCTTTACATGCAAACCTCTTCTTTGAGTGATTCACACAAGTTCCACATTCTTCATACAATTTAACAAAATTGAGGTTAGCTATTATCATTTAACAATTGCAAATGATAAATATTAATTTATGATGCTTTCCTAGTTTCCCCAATTCCTTATTAGCTAGTCTTGCTATCTTTTTTTTCCATCTATAAGCATTTTTTCATAATCTAAAACTCATTTGGTCAATTTCTAACAAGATGAAACATTTGCCTAATTGCTCTAACTCTTAATACTATTTTAGAGTCATCCATTTTCAAATTTAACCTTGAAGTAGAATATATGTCTTTTACTCACTCAAATCCACTTATAAAGAAGAAACAAGGATTCCATTCATTAGTTCTAGCTTTTAAGAAATAGACCCAGCCATTACATGATCTAGAAGAACATCCTTAACATAAATATTTGAAATGTATATGAGCTAATTTTTTAAAGTTAACTAAGTACAAAAAATCAAACCTTAATTATTAAATGAAGTAAAAAGGCAATTAATTTTACCTAAAGGGGCCAAAATCATCGAGGAATAAAATGAGTTGTAGCTTTGTTCCTGAATTAGCAATACACTAACTAAAGAAAGAGATATTGGGTAATCTTGTAGCTACCATATTGGGTTAATATTATGACTTGTGGGTGACAAAAGGAATCCTACCAGTGCCTTATAATAGTAAATGAAGCCATTTGCAGTGAACCTTGCGGCTAGAGAAAATAAAGCGTAATGGAAATAAGGTAGCATAGCAAACACGATTTGGCAAAGTGAGGTTTGGCATCAGGTTAATGGAATAAGTGGTGTAGCTGGTGAGCACTGTTGATGGCCATGAACAGACAATAGAAGAATACAACAAGGGGTTAGGTTATAAAGTTTTTAGACATTGGCTGCATTGAAAAGAAATAAGAGAAAGTAGGTTGCTTGTTGCTAGGTGACCCAAAAAAATGATGTGTTTTTAATAAAGAAGAACTATTGTTGTGTGTTCCAAAATAGTAAAAAGAAAAGAAAATAATTTGAAAGAAAATAAATTAAACTGCAGGTTGGATGACAAAAAGAGAAGAGAAAAATATAAAAAATGAGAAGACAGGAAATAATATGAAAAGAATTTTTTTTTGCAAGAAATAATAGAAAATAAGAAAAAGGAAAAAAAAGATGAAAATGATCCTCCTTTGTCTATTTAGATAGAAAAATAAGAGAAATAAAGTTAAATTTAATATATTTATCTAACATTTTATTGATGATCAACAATAGATATAATTATAATTCATTATATGTAGGTATAAATTTTTTTGTAAATATATACTTAATAAATAAAAATATGAAAATATTATTAATTAAGTATTTATACAAAATTTTAATAGCAAATTTTGACTATTGCAAACATCTTATTAAGACAATAATTTTCTTTTATTTGCTTTTGCTTTCACAAAACCATGATTTTGCAAATTTTTATTAGAAATTGAATATTAATTATTATTTCTTGTTACCTTCTCCAAATATATTTCAATAAAATTTAAGAAGAAAATTATGGAACTTAAAAGTCTAAGATATTGTGCAACAAATTATTGCATAAACTCATTGCATTAGAGGTAAAAACAATGGAAGATTGTTATCTATTCAATTTCCATTCATAACTTTTTTTATTACACAAAATGTTCAATTTAAATTCAATTTTTTTATTGATTTTCAAATATAAAAGGCTATTTTAATAATATTTTATTATGATAAAATACCAATTTACCTCATTTCTCAAAAATACCATTTTAGAGAGAGAGAGAGAGAAAGAGAGAGTGAGAGTTTTTTTTACTCATTTGTTACTCATATGTGGGAAGAAAATTTTTAGGTGGATCTCATCCTATTATTTTTACTCCTTTTCTCTCCCGCTCATTATCTACCTTGGAAGCAAAGGAAAACATTGTTTTCCACTCTTTTTTCTTTTCTTTATGATGATTTGTTTGGATGGAGGAAAATAAGAGTAAAGGAAAAGTTAAGTGTAATTATTTTCTTTGTTTGAGAGTTTTGCTTAAGGAAGAGATGAAAAATAAATTTATGCCTAACCCTTCAAAACTTTCCACTCTTCAATATTTTATACCTCTCCAAATTAAAGGATTTAAAAAATTATCTACTTAATTTATTTATTTTTCTTATTTTATTCTTAAATATATATATTTTTACATTTTCAATATTTCATCATTATTATTTTCATTCAAATAAAAAATATTATTTACATTTTTTGAAATTTATAGCATGTAAAAATACATATTATAATTGTAAACCTTTTCTAATAAAAATATAAAATTATATTTTATTATTCATAATAATTAGACTTGACAATTGTAATCCATATTTGCTTATTCATACATATTCATTCATATTTTAACTTATACATATTGATAGGGGTGTCTATGAGCCAAGCCAGCCCAAGTTGGGTTACTTTAGCAACCTACCTAATTAACATTTAGGCCACAATTTGCAAGCCTTTTTCCCCTTAAAACTTCATTGAACTTATATTTTTCTTGGCTTGAATAAGTCCATTAGGCACGATTAGGTTGATCTAGGTTGTCATGTGCATTTTTAAAATTTTTTTAACTTAATTATTAACATTGGGCTTTATTCAAAAATTCAAAATTAGGCTTCTTTTTTAATAAAAAAGTAGTATGAACTATATACTAGACAGTCCAAATTTGAAATAGTCAAACTACATGAAATTGAATACAACTTAGTTATAATGACAAATTAACACTAAAATACAGTTAACCTAAAAGAACAATGTTGTTTTTTGCTTATGGAAGCATCTTATGTGACCAACAAATAGCCAACATGATGAATCGAGTGGTTCCTTCCTATCATCTTGTGTAAGCACATTTTTGTAACCTTACATGTAATTACAAAAAGAAGCAAGGTGTCTATTATTAACCTAAGGCACCATTTTGTTAGTTATATTTTTCATATCCTACCAATACTTACATACCAAAAAATAAAAAAATAAACATTGGTAGAAATTATCATTCCTTGTACCCATTTTCCAATTTTTCTTGTTAGTGCTAGCTTTGATGCCTACATAACCAAATTTAATGCATCCTAAATTAATATAACATTAAAAAGAATGTGAAAGAAATTTACTATAAAGTTAAATTAGATTAGAAACATGTCCCACCAATGCTTATTTCCTAAAAAAGCAAAAAGAAAAAAATTGATAAAGTCATACTATTTCTTAGCTGACATCGTCCCTAAGTTAATGAAAAATCATATTAAGTAGTCCATATTTAAAGATTCTAACAATAGAAGGATGTAAATAGAGAATAGAGAATAATAAGTTCTCTACGTTACTAACATGAAATTGAAAAACATGAATAGAAATTATGACTTATTTATATCAACTAATGTAGATTTGTTTTAATAACCAAGTTATTGACTACAAATCCTAAAACTAATGGCTATGAAAGAGGCACATTAACTTGATGGCATTAGCTAGCAACAACTAAGTTATTTTTCTGCTGATTAGCAATAATAGAGAAAACCTAAAAAATATGTCTCAATTTTAACAAGTTATTTTCTATAAAAGAAACACAACCTTGAATCAATTTTGTATAAAAACTAATAAAATTGTATTTTAAAATTTCTAATAATTAACATAGTTTAAAGTGAAAACCATAGGGCATCCATACAAGGAAATAGAAAATTCAAGCCATACATTACACGTTTTCTTCCTATACAACAAGAAATTTTTACAATTAGGTTGTAGAAGAACTTACAATGTTGTATATGAAAGCTTACTAGAGATTTTAATGATCTTCCTAGTTAGCTTGCTAAGCTCCAATGCATCAAGTAGCTACATAAATATAAACTATGTCAATTGCCTAATATACATTTCATGGTTCCAATACATGGATCAACCATACTTTTACAAAGATTCAATCTTAGCACTATGTCTTATACTTATTTAAAGAATATGCCCCTCGGATCTTGTTAATTGACATACATTTTTCTTTCATTCCAAAGCATCTTTTTCTATACTTATTTTCAATTTCTCCACTTCAAACATGATCCTTGGATGTTGTTAATTGGCATAGATTTTTCTTTGAATTTTTTTTATAAAAACAAGAAACGTAATAATTACATAAGTTTAATAAGAATAATAGACTTATAGATAGGGTTATACTACTTGGCAAGCATAAAGAACACATTAGGATCATTATTAGCAAGATAAACTTAAAAAAAGTACACATAAAAAACAAACAATAGAAAATAGAAGATTAACATCAAGAAAAAGGTTGATAAATATAAAAATAAAATAAAATTAATTAACAAAAAGGGTAAAAAAATGCTTATAATGATTAGAAGTTTGGAACTTCAAACTAGCTATTCTAAACCTAAAACCTAAGCATCACCTACCATAATCACTCAAACTCTAATTTGAGTTAACGGTAATAGATTAACATGAGCTCTAGTACAACAGACATAATCAGTTAAACAAAACTTAAAAAAGTAAGGGAACATAAAATCTATGGTAGAAAAGATGTTACCTATTATGCCTTATCTTTGTCCTTTATCTAATTTAAGAAATTAAGAAATTGAAAGATGAAAGGCTAACCAAAAGAGCTTCTATAGGTGTGAACGAGTGACAAGCTTTAGCTTTGCTAGGGTTTTCGAATTGTGGAAATGAGAAAAAGGAATTGGATGGCCACTAGGATTTGCAACTTTGATGTTATGCCTTATATAATAGTATTAAAATGACATCATATTGAGTTTCTAGGGTTTTAGAAAAAAATAAAGCCATTGGTATCAAGCGAGTATAGGTCCAAAACCCATGCTTACCCATGCTAACTAACCCACCCATTTTAATTTTTTAGCCCAAATATGCTTATTAGACTAACTTGAATCGACCTAGATAGCCAAAATCAATTTAGTTTGAGTCAAACTAGGTATAAAGATTTTGGTTATCCCTACATATTTGTTTTAAAGTGAAGGTGAGTTAGGTTAGTTTTTACATTGTTAAATAAAAGTCATATTGATTAACTCATGATAATTTTTCATAAACCTTCTTAGTAATAATTATAATATTATTATATGTTGACTTATCATATAATTTTTGATGGAGAATTTTTTTCCAAGAAATAAAACATTTTATAGAAAAATCTACATAGACATTTTTTAAAATTTTTTTTAATCATAAGAAACTAATTAATAAATTAACTTTGTAAAATTGACAAAATTATAAAATTACATACTAATTCTTTATATATTTTAGTTTATCCCTCCAATTATGTCTCCTTACATAATTTTGGACAAGTAAACAAAGTTAAGAAAAATTATAACTTAATTCTCCATTCTCTTCCCTTCCCTCTTTTCCATTCTCCTTTGTTGTCTTCTTTTCTCTCCCTCTCCTAAATGGTTTGTTTGAATGGAAAGAAATGAAAGGGAGGAAGAGGAAAGGGAAGATTATATACTATCATTTCCCTTATCTATGAGTTTTACATAGAGAGAAAGGAAATGAGAGTTTATGGCTAATTTTTTAAACCTTTCACTTTTCAATATTTTGTATTCATTTAAATTGTGGGGGGGGGTTTGGAAGGTTATATACTAAATTCATTATTTTGACCTTATTTTATTCTTTAATTTATATTTTTATTATTTCATCATTATTATTTTCATTAAAATAAAAAAATTATTTATATTTTTGAAAGATATCTTACTTGCAAAAAATATATTATAATTGTGAAATTTTTTTAATAAAAATATAAAATTATTTTTTATTTTTTATAGTAATTAGACTTAATGATTGTAACCTATATTTATTTATCCATACATATTAGTTTTAGGGTAAATATGAGTTGAAGTTGTTTTTGACATTATCAAATAAAGGTCATATCATGCTAACTCATGATAATTTTTTCTTTAACCTTTTTTGTAATTATTATAACATTATTGTCTATTAACTTACCATATAATTTTTCATAAAGAATTTTTTTACAAAGAAAAATTTGTATAAATATATATTTTTTTAAAATAGTTTTTAGTCATAAAAAACTCATTATTAACTTAACTTTTTAAAGTGAATAAAATTGTAAAATTACATGCTAGTTAGAGATATATTTTGATTTAACCCTTCATTATCCCTCCTAATATATTTTTAGACATCTAAACAAGGGGAAAGCAAGTTATGACTTAATCCTTCATCCTTTCCCCTTAATTCTCCCACATTGCTTTCTTTTCCCTTCCCTTTCTAACTCCCAAACATGCCATTAGGGTGAATGTGAGTTAGGACATTTTTTATATTATTAAATAAATGTCATATTAAGTTAACTTATGATAATTTTTCTTAAATATTTTTACATTAATAATTATAAAATTATTGTATATTGACTTACTATATCATTTTTCACATAAGTTTTTAAGAGAGAAAATTTTAGATAAATATATATTTTTAAAAATTATTTTAATCATAAAAAAACTTATCAATAAATTAACTTTTTAAAATGGGTAAAAATGCAAAATTATAAGCTAGTTGGTTATATATTTTGGTTTAATACTCTATTATCTCTCCTTATATAATTTTGGATATCCAAACAAGTGGAAAGGAAATTATGACTTAACATCCATTCTCCTCTCTGCCCTTCCTTTCCCATTCATTCTCTCTCATTGTCTTCCTTTCCTTTCCTTTTCTTTTCTTACTCCTAAACATGCCATTAGTTTTCCTTCCACCCATTTTCTATGGAAACAAGTAAAGAGCAAAAGAAGATTATTGAAATAAAATAATTTAAAGAAATTAAATTCAAGGAGAGTAATATAGTAAAGTAAAATATAAAATATAAAATTGATAAAATGTTAGTTTAATGAAAACATGCCATCCTTGGGTAGATTTATCTATCAATGAATAAGGGTTTGAATCCAAAAATGACATTTATTGAAAGAGAAGAAATTTATTAATATTCTAATTCTTGATATAGTTATTCATTTGAAGTGATTCAAGGGAAAAAATATAAAATATAAAGGATAGTTTAGCAAGACACTTAAATTAGAAAACAAAATTTAATGTCAAATGAAATTACATAAATATTATGTTTTTATCTTCATTATTTTATAGAAAATCAAATCTTTAGCATTTTATATAGAAAATTTCACGAAGTAAGCTTATTGAATTGAAATTTAACTTGGTACTATGGCACACTTTTTAAAAAAAATGAAATTGCCAACATATTACAACAATCTAGTTTCACCTCTTACAAAATAAAATAATAGGGGAGTAGTTTTCTTTAATGCAAAAGGATGGGAATGGTTTTTGATTAATATGAAAGAGAATTTAGAGAGAGATTTTGGTGTTGTTTGAAAGGTACTTTAAAGCACAACTATCTAGGGTTGTTAGAAGTATAGATAGCAAAATTTCAGGTGTAGATTTTGCCTCACAAATTTTGTTTTGACTAAGCACAAATACAGTAAAAAAATTTGTCTTTTGAGGTAACGCATAGGGAAAAATTTTTACATGAAGCAGATTTAGGGCACATGGCAACATTAATATAATTTTCCTTGTAGGGTTTCGTGTCCTTAATATTACAATTTTGTCCATATAAATGATATATAAATTATATGTAGATTTTTTTTGGTAATTTAACTATTTAAAATAATTTTATTTTTAACTTTTTAATTTAATTATCATATCTATCTAAATTTAAAAAAGGGAAAAGTATTGCAAAGAATAATATATATTATATATATTGATCAAATTATGTATTTTTCAAACCTATATTATGACAATATATTAAATATTATTTGTTACTTATGTATTAATTTTGAATGTATGAATTTTATATTTTTTCTAATTTTTTTGGTTTTTCCAGCAAGACATTAGTGCCTTAATTTTTCTTATTGCTTGGTGTTACGTGTAAAATGGTTTATCAATTAGCGCAAGTGCACACTGTCGTAAACAAGTAATAAAGTGATAAGTTAAGTATCGTTCCCACGAGAATTGTTTCACCAAGTATCAAAATTGATAACCTTAATACTGTTTGGTGAATCGATTAATCAAGAATTAAGGTAAATTGAAAATTACAGAATAATTTAAATGAATAAGAATGCAAATTAAGTAAAGATTAATATGAATGAAAATCCTAGGGATCAAACTTCACTTAGCAATTTCGGATTGAATCATCTATCTACACTAATCCAATTTTAACTCCCTTAATTGATAGTCGAGTCTCCCTAAATTAATTACTAGCCTCTTCCAAGGTCAAGTAATTCTATTATTAATTGCTAATTCACTATATTCCTATGTGAATTAAAATAACTAATCATGCATTAGGATTTATGGAGCTCATTAAGACTACATAAACTATATGAATATATTCATATTTCATATACAATTTATGGTTTTAATTATAGGTTCCATACACATGTATCTCCTTCCAGTCTCAACATACATATTGAGTTCATTCAAAAGATGGCCAATCAATTGAAAGCATTAAGAGCAATAATTAAAACTCAATCTAGGAAAGAAAATCGAAATTAGTTTCAATAGATTAGAATTCAATCCGTTATTATCAAGTTACATCATCACCCTAGGAAGATAAAAAATTAGAACATAATAAAATTAAAAATAAACATAAAATAAAATAAAAACATCATCACATTCATGATACAAACATAAGGTTATAATTACAAATGCATGAAAATAGAAATGTTATCCATCCATGTAGGAGGTAAAACCTTCCATATAGGATGACAACCTAGCCTTCCATGTAGGAGGCATACAAGAAGAACTAAAAATGCATGGATGAAACTACTCTCTAAGATGAATGAATCAATGCTTGAATGCTACAAATGATCTCTACTTCTACCTATTTATAGGTGAATGAATTAGTTGCAAGTCATAAATCTTGATCATTAGCTACCAATCACATTTTTTAGCTACCATTCATGGTCTTTAACTATCCTTCTTGATTTTTGCAACAACAATTCTTCTGACTTGTTAGTAATTTTTTACCACCATAATGGTAGATTTACATCTTCCTATCAACATATAAGTTGTAGAACCGGATCTTAACTTTCAAATGCCACAAAGAACTCCTAATTTTGACATTTTTATCTCAAGTTATGATCAGATTAGTAGCCAAAGGTCAGATTCTGCCAGAAACATTGTTTAATTTTCCAAGCAGAATTTGAGATCCTTAGATGCCAAACTGGACTTTTCTTTAAACATGAAAATTATAGGAATTTTTCTTAGCTTTTTAACCATATAAAGAACAACCCAATCCAACATCCAAAACTCCAGATATAGCCTAAAACTTGAAACAGGGTCAAAATACATCATTATCTAAAAGATTTGATTTCATTTCAAATTTAAGACCCATTCACAAAATGCAACTAAATTTATTAAATTAAACAAGATAACATCCAGAAAATGCATCATATAAGGGAAAATAAATATGTAAATATTTTACATATCACTTGGGGTAGGCAGATTCGATGCAAATGAAAAGGGGTAATTGGGTAGGGCAATATGAGATTGATCTACTCCCACTTTGCCCCATTGCCATCTCTAGGAAAGTGGTGTAATGTAAAGGTATTTAATACAGAACAAAAAAATGCCTAATGATTCTATGGACTACATTTTATGTAATGTGAGAGAAATTTCTCATGCTTATGTTAAGAATAGGGATATGTTATCTTTGTTACGACATGTATGGCTACAGGTTAATTGGAATTGTCCATGAAAGGGCTTTTTTAAAATTAACATTGATAGAGCATCCAAGAATAATATGAGTATAGCAATGTGTGGTGAAAATTTTTAGGATAATGAAGAATGATGGTTGAATAATTTTATTAGAAATTGGATATTTGTTCTTCCCTTAGAGCTAAATTATAGGAATTTTTCATAGCTTATCATTAACCTAAAATTTTAGTTTTATGGAGATTATTTTGGATTCAAACACTAAACAATTAGTGTATATGCTTACTAAAAAAGAGTTTTCCTACAACGAAACATATATCTCTCTTAACATGATGTCATACATTGCTACAACAAAGTTAGAAGGTTATTGTTTAGCATACATACAAAGAAGGGAATAAATGTGTGAACTAGTTGTTTCTTTTAATTTGAACCTTGATCTTGGTTTGCAACTATTAGCAAATCCTTTTGCTAGTTTACTCTAAGTACTTTACCTTTTGATGATATTTTAAGTGTTTATATCCTTTGTGTAATACTTTTGTAATTTCCTTTCCTTTCCTTTCAGGCTTCAACCCAATCTATTTACAAAAAATAAAAAAGTCAAAAAGAAATTTTCAACTATGTAAAATTTTATATTAAAAAATACAAATAACCCTTTAAAAGTGTGAGTTAGTGTTATATAGCTCCTTTACAATTTCAAAACATATAAATAACCCCTTAAAATTTTAAAATGGTGAAAATATTGATATTTAAATTAAATAAAATAGAAAAAGATAAAAAAATTAGCCATTTAAGATTTTTTCTAACCTTTTTTTGATACAAGAAAGCAAAAGAAGTAATAAAAAAAGTAAAAAAACATTTTAGCTCTCTAAATGTAGTTTAATTAAGTTTTAGTTATAATTTACCTAAAATGCTTATATCATAAATGTATTATAGAATCAATTCTCTTATTGATAATCTAATTTAGTAGAAACCTTATTCAAAATTTAGTTAAATTTAAGTTAAGAATAGTTATTAGTAACTTACATGTCTTTTTTCTAGTTAAATTTATGTAAATATTATATTTTTATCTTTATCCTATACTATGCACCTTGGAGTAAAAAATATGTATCATGACTTGAAGGATGTTTTTTGGTAGAAAGGAATGAAAAAAGATATGTTGGATTATATGGTGTAATATCTAACTCACTAGTAAGTAAAAGTAGAACATTAGTGCTCAATCAAAATGCATTAACTACTTTTGATACCAAAATAGAAATAGGAAAGCATTACTATGAATTTCTTGATTAGTTTGCTTAAAATCCAAAAAGGATATGATCCATATAGATCATTATTAATAAGTCAATAAATGAAATCAACACATTTTTAACCAAGCAAAATAGTTTTTCATAGATGTATCTTAATAAAATTATGCCATTGTATAGAGTTCTAATCACCATCATATCAGACTATGGTACTCAATTCACTTCTTATTTCTAGCAATCCTTTCATCAAGCATTGGAAAGTTAACTATGTTTTAGCATAGCATTATATCCTTAAAGCAATGGACAATCCAAGTAGACCTTTCAAATTCTGAGAGATATGCTTTGAGCATGCACATTTGAATTTGAAAGAACTTGAGATAAGCATTTGCCATTAATTGAATTCACCTATAATAACAACTATCAATCTAGTATTCAAATGGCATCATATAAAACACTTCTTGATAAAAAATTTTGTTCTTTAATAGGATGGTTCAAACTAGGAGAGACAAAGGATTAAATATGGTAATTGAAGGTTTAGAAAAAGTTCAAATCATTTGAGATTAGCTAAAAATGGCTTAAGACTAACAAAATTCCTATATGGATAAGAAAAAGGGAAAACTAGAGTTCCAAGTAGGATATGATATTCCTAAAGGTTCACCTAAGAAGGGTGTAATGTGATTTAGAAAGAAAGATAAATTAACACTTTGCTTTATTAGATCATTACAATTATCAGGTGTGTTGGAGTTGTGCTTTATCATTTAGAATTATCAAATAATTTGCAAGTCATTTATCTTATTTTTATATACCAATCCTTTGAAATTATCTACAAAATAAGTCTTACATGATTTAAGATGAACTATTACAATTAGATCTCAAGTTGACACATAAGGGACAACCAATGAAAATCTTAAACCATCTGGTTTAAAAGCTATGATCCAAGGAAGTTCCATCTTTAAAGGTTTGATAGGAATGCCAGGTTTGATGGAAATGATATAGAGTAGAAGAGGCAATATAAGAATTGGAATCAAATATGCAACAAAGTTACCCCTATTTATTCAATAAGTGATGAGTTCAATTTCATTATATATTCATAATAACGTTTGACAACGAGCACTTCAAGAATTTAAGGATGAATTCTTTTAAAGGAGGAAATATTGTTATGCCTTTTTTAAAATATAATAGTTTGAAATTTATTTTAATATGAGAATTCTTGAAATAACTAGTATGTTCTTATTTAAAATGAAACTTGAATGTGTAAAGGAAAATTCCAGGTGAATGATTAAGAGTGAATCATTAAGGAAAATAATATTTAATATTTTAGTAAGTTATGGAATGAGAATTTTATGAGAAATAAATGAGGAAAAATAAATAGAACAATAAAGTTTAAAATTTTAAGTTATTATGAGTGAGTGTGTAAGTATAGAGGAAATTGAAGAAATATTTTCAAAAATATCCCTAGGCACTATTCCTCATTTTTTGCTATAAATTAGTCACATTCACAATTTTACCCTAAAATCCTTAAATTCCTACAACTCTCCCTATTTCCTATCATCATTTCTAAACTTTTCTCCTTTTCCTTTCAAGTTTGGCGAGAAAAGCATTAATTTTCTTGAAATTTTGCATCCAATAAAGATAAGATCATCATCATCATCATTGTTAAGTTTTCCTTTCATTTTCTTTAAGTTTGATGATGGGTTGAGGTTATTTTGGTTCTAAGGGAAACTTGAACATTAACTAAGGAAAATTCTTGATTTTGATATAATTATGATTAAGAAGTATTAATCTACCTTCTAACATTTCACCTTATATTAAGTGAGTAAATATTCTATCTCTAATTAATTAATTTTAAAGTATTTTGATTTTGAGTCATGGAAATAGTGTTTTCCTTAATAATGAATATGTAAGCTTGATAAATGTGTTGGTTAGTGAATTTGGTTAAGTTAAATGATGAGAATGTCTTAAATAAAGTGATTTATGGTTGCATTTATAATTGCTTGAGTATTAAATGCAAGTAGAGGTTTAAATTTTAGGTGAATGATAATAATTTCAATGAATTCTGCAAATTCCTAGGTAATGTCAACTGTATAGTCGATTATATAAAAAAAATGCAATATGGGTAGATATAATTGATTACTATAGTCAACTATATGCCTATGAACTATTTTTTGAAGGTTAATAGTCAACTATAGACTTGCAATATGCTTTTTAGAGCTTCATAATTAATCATATAGTTAACTATTAAGTTCCAAAATTGTTCTAGGATCTTGATAATCGACTTTAGACCACAAAATTATTCTCAAGACTCCTATAGTCAAATATATAGTTGATTATACCTAGTACACATTGTATTATCATGTTATATAAAGGCTTAAAGTAGGATGTAATGATCTTAAACATCAATATAACATAAAATGTGATAAATTTGAGTTATTTACTTGAAAATATGACATAGACTGAAATTCTAAGCATTATGCTATATAATATGCATTGAGAGTACAATTATTATATTTCCTTTGAAATAAAATAAGACTTATCAATGATGTGACACATGATATGTGATAAAATTGATCTTGTTTATGTAATTATAAGATGAAATAAGATATGTAGCCATGTATTAAGGCATGGCATTACTATAAGAATATGATGAAATTTTCTTAAAATGTTATATGAGAAAGAGATACATTATGACTTATGATATGAAAGATATGATGGGGGAGATAATGTAAATGTCAAATGCCTAATTCTTAGTAATATGCTTGTGAGGTGTATGAGGTTAATTTTAGAAGGGCAAGATTAGGTTTGCAAAAAGTATAAGATTGACCTATGAGTTATGATGTGCAAGATTTTATTTACATTATTTCCTCTCATTTCATGCCTTTTAGTGTGTGAATACGCTTGATTTTATAAAATTGGCCTTATTATGTAATTTAGGATTGGTTTTATAATGATTTGAAATTATTCTATTAATGTTATATTTTTATACTATTTAAGGTTTTTGGATATGTCTTGAGTTTGGATATCAGACTTGGCTTAGAAAGCTTAAGAAAAGCTTTACAACTTTTATATTTTAGTCAAAGCTCATTTTAGATGTCGAGAAAGTTTAATTTAGCTAAGAATTTAAAGCCCTATCTTTGTTTCAATTGAGTTAGTTTTAGTTTTTAGACCATATCTATAGTTTCGGAGATCCAATCAAGATGAAACTAGTGCTTAAATTTTCATAAGACCTAACCTAATAACTTTTATGTTTAAAGTTTAACTAAGAAGTTAAAGCCTTATTTTTGTTTCAACTGAGCTAGTTTTAGTTTTTAAACCATATCTACAGCTTTAGAGGTCCAATTAAGATGAAACTAATACTTAAATTTTTATAAGACCTAACCTAATAACTTTTATGTTTAAAGTTAAGCGAAACTACGTAATTTTAGTGATTTTATATTAGGTAGAAATTAGACATATGAAATTTCATTACTGTAACATCTGTAGTGCATTATTTTGTAAATTAGGTTTTAGGCTTTTAAAATTAGCAAGGCCCTATTCTTTATTACCCTAGGAGGCATATGATTCAAGTTCATTAGGTTTTTGGAGGTTAGTAAGTTAGATATAAGATTTTGTGCCTCCAAAGGCAAGAAGACTTTGAACTTTTACTTTAATACAATTCGACAAAGACTACTTTTCTCTCTTTTTCAAGTTTCTTATTCTACCATCATGGAAGGCTAAATTTCTAATTTATTGAACAATTTTAAGGCTTATTTCTATTTGGATCATGAGATCTTAATTTGTAATGTTAAATTTTAATTAATCTCTCTTTTTCCTTCATTCTTTGTGTTGATTATTTAAAATTACATATATTGAATGTTGATTTAATATAATTTGTATTCAGCCTTGTGATTTATGATCTTTATCTATTTTTATGTTAAATTGTGGTTGGTTAATCATGATTTTGAATATAAGGATAGAAGGTTGGGAGATTAAATCAGAGATTTTTGGTTTAATCCCTCAATTTAATTGAACTTTATTTTTAAATTAATTTCAATATAACTTTATAGATTATAGTAGTTACTTAATTTTACTAATCTTAATTGATCAAATCCTAGCTAGTCATTTAACATAGGATCCATGAATTATTGTAGGGGTTTTGAATAATTTAAGATTGAAAAATCAACTGTAATGGTCAAATATTTTATGATCTATAATTAATTTATACTAAGAGATCTCAAATCCTTAGATGAAATGTTTTTCTATATTGAATTTCTTTCTATATTACTTCTACATCTTGTTTTATTTAGTATATTTGTCTTAATTCTGAATTAAAATGCCCCAATTTATTTATATGTTCATTCTGTTCTACATACTATGTGCATTTTGTTTGAATTTTTATTTCACTTTTGTTTGCTTTTCTTCCTTTTGTATTTAGTGCATAAAAAGCTTAAAGAATTGTGTAATTATTGTTAGTAAATAATTAAGAAAGGATACATCAAGTAGACCACTAGAGATTTGATCTCATTTGTCTCTTTTTTACTACAAATTTTTTTAGCAAATCAATAATATTTAATTTTGATGTGTTACGATACATATCAAGTTACAAGGAAGATGTATATATTTTTTGATTAATTGTTGTGTATTGTATTATGATATTGAAATTTAAATATTATTGGCTCCCCCAATATGACATAAATGTGATGTTGTGACTATGATTGAGCTTCTTATAACTACTTGAAATTGGGTTGATCAATTTGTATGTTTTGTGTGATAAGTTTTTCAATCGGTAAGTTAATATGTTGTTTATGAAGAGCATATTCTTAGTTGGTCGTAAGTTTATAGCTACAAAGTCATGCTTGTTTGTCTCGTAATGTTAATTTACATATTAATTTCGTGAAGGGGATTTCTGTAATTGCAAAATTTACTTTCTTTCAATAGAATGTGATCTTTGGATAAGTACGCAACATGTATCTCAATCTATTATTATCCCTTCTTTATTTACGCCATAGGTTATTTGAGACAATATCTAATTTTACAATTACCGTATCCCTGATTAATCGTATTTTGCAAACTATATTACTTGTCCACACCCATGGTTCATGTGAGAAGCTGTAATCATGTCATAGACTTTAATTCCACTGGTGTTTTGATGGGAGGAGAAAACAAGATACACAGTCAAAACTGCACAAGAGAAACAATGTAACAAATTGAGTGAAATGAAGACAAAGATTTGATAGCCATTATTGTTGAGAGTTCTTGTACAGCTGTCAATGATAAACTGAGTAAATTAGTAAATAGAAGGATGATGTTTTGGGTAAATGCATTTTGCCATTATTGTTAAGAGTTGTTGTCCTGCTATTAATTAATTGAAGTTGAATTTTAGTTCTTGATAGACTTAATATATTTTCTTCTTATAAGATGGTGTTGGAGTTAATTAACAAGTTCCAGGAAAACAAAATTTGCTATTGAGGGAGTAAAGAATATTTTCTAGTGGAAGAAATACCGCTTGGAACTGTTACTGCTCTTTCTAGATATTAACATGTGTTCTTGGTTCTTGTGATATTGGAAAATTGTGTAATTATGACAATTTTATGAATTTAGTTGCTCATAAATTTTATTTTTTTAATACAAAATATACTATTATAATGCTCTATGATCAATGAAATATTTTCTTAAGCAATGTTTGATTGTAAGTATTGTTCCTATTTTATGATGTAGGAAAATATAAATGTATTGTTATTATTATTATTATTATTATTATTATTATTATTATTATTATCATCATGACAATAAGATAATTTTTGTTAGAAAAATAAAAAATAATAAGCGTCTGAATAGCATCCGCCTCCATAATGTTGACAAAATTTTCTCAAGCAAATGGGGGGGGGGGGGTTCCAGGTGCCTCCTTATGTTAAAAAATCTATAAAAATTGAACAGGGGATATTGTAAATTTCCTCCACAATTTTTAAAAAAAAATTACAATAGTTAAAAATCATTGCAAACGAAAAAAATTCAAAATTTTAAAGAGTATTACTATTTGCACTGACAAAATGCACCGAAATAATGATTCCGAAAAATCTAAACCACACAAATTCAAGATATATTAAATTAAGGATGGAGCTAATAAATAATGTAAGGCCACAATACACTTCATTATTTTCTGTTAGTTGATTTTGGATTATTCTTTTTAAAAAACCAATTGGCGGTGGTAGATACCATCACCATATAATTAATATTATTTTGTAACTAATAATGAATATTAACCAGATTCTTCTTATCCAGACCAATTAAAGAGTAAATTTAACTTTACCTGATCCAGCTTGACCCCCACTGTTTGGACTCTAAAGAAGACTCTCTTTTACCAAGCTTAATATTTGAACGGACATATTTGCAATTGAGGGTTTTGATAACATGAAGATGTCACCTATATGTGGATGTCAGTATTATTTGTTTAGGACAGATCGAAAAATCTAATCCTATTCAATGTAATAACAAATTATTATTGGAATGGTCTAAAAGAGTTCAGATCATCTTCTGGCCGAGATTAGCTTTTCAATGGCAATATTCAATCGGAATTTCTTTGGCTAACTGTATTCTTGCTTATGTATTTGGTAGGGATATCACGATGCATTTAGCTCAGCTCCGGCAATTCATCGGAGAACCTCAAACTTTCTCAATCCGCTGCAGAAACGATACACTATATTCCGATGGAAGAAACTTCATTAGATCTCAAACTTGTAAAATATGAATCATTAATTTTGTGCTTGTTTGTGCAGGTAAGACGATAATGGAGACATTGAGGGGCGGATAATTTCCTATTGTATCTCAGCTATCAAAAGCCATTGTTCTTATCGACGAAATCAGTTGCAGAGGCGTGAATCAGCTATTGATGATAAAGTTGTACATCTTCACTTCAAGAAGACAAATGAAATCTGACGATGATCGGATAAAGGCTTAGAAAAACTATGGACTCACAATTGCCCACCAGTAAGCATCCTGTTGTCAAACTCACTTGCCACCACGACCCCCTTTCCAAGCCAAGGTCGAAGGACCACCACACCAAGATCGATGACTGAAGCCGCTGTGTTCATGTGCTATCCCCCTGCGCCGCGCGCATTTGCCAGTCTACATGCTAGCTCGGGCATTGTATTGACGAGCAGACTATAGACTGGCTCCTCCGCCAGGTTCCGCCGTTACATTTCCCTGGCACGATCACCAAGGATGAAGCTTCCGCTTCTGCTTCTTCTCAGGTCAATTCGGTATCAACGACGTCGTTTGGTGACAATCAAGGTGAAACGGAGAGCATTCCATGATTGATCACTTAAAAGGTATAATCTCCCAAATTTTAAATATGGTATTATACATAAAGCTTTATTAAAAACTGATGTTGATGCTATGACTAAATGAGCACTTGATCCTATGATGATACTGAGTACCATATACAATCTGATTTCTTTATTAGATACTCTACTTTGAGTTGCATATAAGGTATTTGATAAATTGGCTAAAGTATCATGGATAAGCTATAACCCACATGTTATATAGAGAATAGACAGTCTGTTCACAAGGAATTTGATCAAATTTCTTTATTTACTTTAAAAGTTCCGCATTAAAAGCGGTCCATGATATGCCAGTTATAGGATAATAATAAGGAAAAGTATCTATTAAGTTGTGAGAAGTTAAGAGAGGAAAATATGATGATAAGAGCCCATTTATTTATCATGTGCTTCACAAAATCAAGCAATACCTTGGCTGTTGATGCTGAAGAATTAAAATCAATGCATTTTAAAGCCTTGTCATAACCTTGCACATAATCCTTATAATTGTCCTACCTATCCATGTCTTTGTTTAATATTGATACCAAATTCAAGAAGATATATGCATGCTTAAGTTGTTGAAATGCCTTACATTGTGGGCCACGTACAACTACTGGAGCAATTAATTACAACCATTTAGCCAACATATACCCTGATGCATGCATACATAGTGCTTTATGTCTTACATGTCATATCTTTATGCTATCACTCACTAATTCACTGTTATATGCATATTTTTTTGTAGTCCCATGAAAAAAAAATGCTTTATAATATATGCCATCATTCATTATTTTCCTGTAGCACATTTTCAACGGCTCAGGCAACATCTTTATAGTATATCCGAAACTGTTGGCTTGTATTTGCCCAAGCTCATATTGAAAGCATTAATTAGAGTAAACATGGTCGTTTTAGCTTTTAAACTCCTATCAGCTTATGTGCCGGCAAGTCACTGGTATCATTGACGTTAATGATATCTTGTGGTTAATGTGTGAGAAAACAGGGAGGTTCAGCTGAACACTAAGTAGTAATTTTCTATGAATACCCTGAACTTTCATAAATCTGAGTTTTCTTCAATCAGGAAAAGTGATTTAGTAGGTAAGTCCTGAAATACTAGTTTAAGAATTTCAAATTATAACTGAGGATTGAAATAAGATAAATGGTGCTCTAGTTAAATTGCCATTGATTTTTCTCCTAGCAGTGCAGGTTACATGTTGATGCTTTATGAAAATTAATGCTCTTAGGCATCCAAAACTCATGTAAACATCTCATAGCTGGTCATATAAGTAGAAGCTCTTTGGGCCGCATTTCAGATTCATGACAGATGCTAATAAATTCTGGGTTTGTGACTTTCCATTAACATGACACGAAAAAAATGAAAAAGGAGATAGTATTCCATCCTTGCTGCCAATTCTCCTTGCTAACAAAAATTATACTTTTTTTTCATATTATTTGATCAGCGTAGGGAGTTGCCTTTAGCACCCTCTCACTAGCCTCATTAAACAAAAATGCAATTCTATTAAAAATGTTTTTCTGACATCCTAAACCCTATTGAGAATGTGTATTTATAATGTCATAATGTGGAAGAATGCAATTCCTTTATATAATGTCTAAGTACATATACCACTAGTTCCGACTATTTAGTGACTTACTTCGGTGTTGACATATTTGAACGAGCCCAATTCCTTTCCAATAGAAAGCAACTAAGTACCTAAGGGTAAGGTTTCCCATAAAATGATAAGAAACAAGAATAGCAACGGAATGAGTTTTCATAGAAAACTTTGCAAGTAAATAAAATAACAAAAATTAATTAAAGTAAACTAAAATTTAACAACTATTATATTGAATACTTTGTACAAAGGAAGATGGAGAATATGTGCACCTTCTTGGGGAAAGGTTATTTACAAACTACCTTATCTTCTTAAGATCTAGGTACACTATAGGAGATGTAAGGTTTAGTCGTTATTATCTCATTTATCTTGTAATGTTATACTCATAGGAACATTTTAAGTTTCAGACTATTATATTTATATGAAGAACCTCATTAGTCAATTACAATTATTCATTGATAATTTCACATGTATTATAATGATAACTACCAATGGTAATGAACAATCTACTTTTTAATATATGCACAAAGGCATTATAAAACCCTTTTCCACTTGGATTAATTCTTATTCATATATGGATGCTCATATTTAACAATATAGATAACATATTTAAATAACAAAAATAAATAAATAATCTAAGAAAGCATTAAAATCTCTTTATGACTTTTGGTTAACCTTATCTTTTCATAAGCTTAACCTTACTTCTTCAGAAACTAACCTTATCCTTTAACAAATAGTTTCCCAAATTTAGTATTATATCACATTTCTCATGTTTCAATCTCCCTCATTCATGTTCATATTATAACCTTATCCCTTGTATGGATTTCATCATTAGAATCATTTAAAACATTATGAGCAAGCTCACAATAAAAATATAACATCCATATATTAGTTCTTTACCACATCTATATGTTATTGCTACAACATTCACAAACTCAATATAAAAATATCACATCCATAGATTTTTACCATAATTTCTATGAGTTTATAATGTATCAATAACATCTATATATGAGAGCAATTTTTTAAAGTTCCTTTAATACATGAAATTGGGTGAAATGATCAAATATTTAAGTATAGGCATTCAAAAAGCGTCTCATTTAGGATACTTGAGCATATAGTCAATTATAGACATTTAGAGAGCACCTTTAGAGGTCATAAGCGAGTATGTACTTGATTATCAACTTTAGGTTTATAGAAATTTTGTGAATTTATTGTTTATTTGGTCAGCTACCATCTATTTAACACCTTATATCATATAATTAAAATTTCTCATATCACAATCATTTAATCATGTATTTTAATCAAGACCACCTATAAAAGTATTACATAACAATACCTAATATACATTATCATCAAATCATTCAATACATTTAACATTTTAATCCTATGTTATCTTAAATTCCATCCAATTAATAAAAATAAGTAAATTGCTTACTTACTTGAGTATAAAGGATTTGCCTCCTTTGATATCTCAAACTTTATAGTGTGACAATATCAATTTGTCAAAGGATCTTTATATTTAACATGACTAATTCTTGATGAGGGATTCTTGTCATACTATGAAACTTCAGATATTAGAGGAGGAAAATCCTTTAACAAGATTCATAGCATCTCCAAATATGCCACATGAAATGGAAAGGAGTTCTTTTTGAATTAGAATCAAACTCTCAAATTAAATAATAGAGGCTCAAACATCATTGAAATGTTTAAAATAGAGAGTATGAGTGAAATTTAAAAGCAATATGCAGAACATTATACTTTCGTTATGAAACCACAACTATCGTCTCAAATATGATTTTTTTCATTTAAGTTGGCTCTTGATATATCTCTCAATGTTGGTTAATTTAAACCCTAACATGTAAAAGGTTTGTAGTTTAAAGTGTGACACCTTAAATTCCTATAGATGTTACTTATTTACATTATTTGCATAACTAATGTTATATATTTTCATGATTTCTTATAATCTCATGAATGCTATAGTGCAATTTGATTAGCTAGCCATTCCTTTATATGTTGGTTATTTATATAAATGGACATAGTAAGTTTTTGTAATTTCTTATAACTTTGTAAATATTGTAATTAGTTAGCTATAGATATATCTTTTGAAGTTAATTCCTATACAATTGATGTCTAGTGTTTAATCCTACTTTGAAATAAATGATTGGTATTCTTTTTTATGTTGGATATTTTAAAATTGATGCAATAAGTTAGAATCTTATATTCATGTTGGTTTTATTAAATAATCAATGTGGTTTACTTTTTGTAAAACTATTACACTACAGCCTAAAAAGATTTGTTACAAATAATAAACATAATTTTACCAAATAAAATCTTTAAAATTTTAGATAGTGATATCATTATACAATAAATATAATAAATGACCATAAAAAAAGATTGAATATATTTATAAATTTACAAATGAGAGTAAAGATTAAATAAATTAGAATAAAATTATGATTGATCATTATATGAATAATTTATAAAAAATACAATAAAGATCATATACTATAGTAAATTTCAAATCTTTATTACTGATCTTGTTGTGAATCTCATTAAAACATCTCATCCATTATGTGAGATTGCCAAAAACATCGAAGAATGGATAAGATGCTCCAATAAGATTCCCATTAAGAACTAAATTTAATTGAAGACATCCCATAAAGATGTTTCAAAACATAAATCTAGTTTCAAATTTTATAGAACTATGCCATCCATTTTGTGAGCTCGCCAAATACACTGGAGAATGGATGGATTACTTCCATAAAATTACAAATTAGAGATATCACTAGAAGTACATCAAGTCTTGTTGTAAATCTTGTTAAAATATTTCATCCATTATATGAGAGCGTTAAGACTTCAAAAAATGGATATAATGCATCAATAAGATTCCCAACAAAAGATATCTTCAAAGATTGTTTCATAAAAAATGAAGAGTTAGAGCACATAGATGAAATTTAAAGATCTTTTGGTACATAAATCATGTTAGTTAATACATAAAATTGACGTGTTAAGATATATCAATTTCCAAGGCATCACTTTAGATGTTGATTATATAAAAAAATTGACATGTTAACTTAATTCTAGTTTTCTAAACTAACTCTTTTACTCCCATTAGACATTGATTCTATAATAATTGATGTATAAAGATATTATGATTTTACAATGTCAGGTTTTAATTAGACTTAATGTGTTAAGTTGCTCATATTTTCAAAAATATCACCATGTCATTATATATATTGATTTTTACTTCAGTGGATGTCAATCAGCTAATGTAGTATCGCATTTTTGTAGTGGTGGTATTATGTCATTTATGACCCATTTAAACTTTTCTATTAAGTCATAAATGGATAAATGAGTTAATAGTGACTCATCTACTTTTGATTAAATTCAAATCCATCCTAATCAAACTATCCATTTGCCACTTATAATAAAAAATAATGCTTTGAGAATTTCACAATCTACATTCTCTTTATTGTTTTAGGATCACTTGAACTTCACTACTATAGGAAAGCTATTTTATGTTGATTATATATCACATTCCACATTAGTTAATACCTTATGCATATGCAAACATCATTGTATATTTGGTATATTCAACATTGATTCTTGAACCAATATTGAATACTCATAACAATATTGATTTTTTTACAATAAAATAGATGCGTTTAATTGTAGTATATTGTTCAATAATTGAAATACGATGTCATTTTTTTAATATAGTAATCAATATTGATAATCAATTTTTTATAACTTAAACTTTGATTAAGATGTCAATTTTTATTTTTTAAAATAACTAACACCAAATGTGAAATAAAGTGATAGGTTTATAAAATAACTAATATTATTTACTATTTTAAAAAAAAAATCCTGAAAAATTCTTCTAAACCTTACTATCCCAGAGCAGCATCTAAACTTAATTATAGAATCCAGCAAATCATATTATTAATGTAAGTAGTAATAATAGTATTCAAACCTAATTTGAATGTCTCTATGGTCAAGATTAATATTCTAAATGTAATAAATTAGAAAAAAAAATAAAGAATGATATATTTAGTTGGGTTTGAATAGTAGAAGACATATAATATGATATTGCAAAAATTAAAATTAATACCTTTAAATACTAAGACGGAATTTACATTTCCTTCTAAACATAGCCATTAACAAAAATACTTGTATATCCCATTGTGGTAAAATAAGGGCATAAGAATATTAGAATTAACGTGATAGGTAAAACATTAATAAAAATATTTTTGTTGGGGAGAAATTTATTATCAAGCATAAGCCATTAAACTTGGATGGTATTGTGTATTATTCAGATTGTTCATGTCATCCTAGTCCTTTCTATAGAAATACCCATTAATTTACTTGTAAGAAAGAAAGCTACCATTTTTTTAAGAAACCTGCATTAACCAAAACCTGAAATAATGAAATCAAAAATAAAGAATCCAAATAAATTAACACAATACATAACAAATAGATATTCTTAATTAAGTTTAAACGAGAAATAAGGCATTTGAACAAACTTTAACATTAAGAAAAAGATGCTAACAAGAGTGAATAAATAGTTAAACTTGAACCAAGAAATCTTCTATATGAAGAAATTGCAGTAAACTTTGTAATGCTCTCTCTTTAAGATATTTGCATTTTGTTAAGTGCCCAAGATAGGCTTTCATTTTAAACTCCTTTTTTGTTTTTCATAAGTTTTAAAGAGAGAAAAATAACTTCATTTAAGTATTCCATGCCAGTTATAAAATAAAATTGATATATTGAGCCTAAACTTTTTCATATCACTTATACAATAAAATTGATATGGAATTCTAATTTATTGCATATCAAAATCGATAGATGCAACAATATCATAATGAAACTAAGTCAATTTTACACATTATGTGCATTAGAATTTATAATTCATATATATATATATATATATATATATATATCACATGTATATATATTAAATGGGTACCGAAAATATAAATTACTCTAAATGAAATAAGTAACATTAAAATTATTCCACTTTTTATCATACAGTTAAATAAAATAACAACAAATTGAATGTAAATAAAAAAGAACATAATTTATTACAAAAATATATTTTATTTTACTTATTCATATATCAATACATGAATAATAAACTTTTCATTTACAATATATACATGGCATCCCAACCCAAATTAAAAGGAAAAGTAGTTATCCTCTACTTGTAATTCTTTTACATTGCTTGATGGCTTCTATGGTACTTGATTCCATCAATTTTGTATCTATTGACTTTAAGATACTTAATTGTTTCATTTGTTATAAGCCTCTAAGGATTCCTATGTTTTAGTGCAAAAATAGGTATGCCTTTTGCTTTATGTGCATGAAAGTTTGACATAGCATATATAACTGGCAACATGTCAACTCTTACATTGAAAGACAAATAGCATTAGAGGCTTATAGTAAATGAAGTAATCAATTATCCTGAAATCAATAGATACAAAACCTATGGAATATATGGATAACAAATGTCAGTTTATCATCACCTTGTAATCCGTCTCTATGGTAACCTATCTTTGTGGCTTTTTCAATATTCCAAAATGTGCTTCTTGATATGGAGGGGCAAAGCCCTATTTTTATAGAGCAAAAGCAAATTATTAAATGTTATGTAAAATATTAATGAATCATTACAATGATTGAAATTGTTAGACATTGTGTAAATTATTGATATTTCATCACAACAATTCAAATGACTATATGGCCATTAGTATAACTTTAGACATCATTTTTTTAAATTGGCATGGCATTTCAAAATCACTTTAATTTTCAATAAATAATTAACATTGTTTAAGTTAATTTTTTTATACAAATGCCTAACATTTTGCTATCAACTACCAATACAAAAATTAGACTAGATTATTAATACAATTTATAGTATAACCACTATGCAACCCAAATTAAAATTAATACAACTTACAATATAATGTTTTCTTTATGTTGAAGAGATATTTGATCTATTTTTCTCATGTTGAAATGTTTTACATGATTATGCAAACATTAGCTATGCATTCTTTGTTGTATTGAGTGAAATATAGGGACATCACACCTATTGATCTTGCATATCTAGAAAAGTTTCAAATTTTATGATTATGATGATTAGATCAAACCATAGATAGCTTATGCCACCTAACCTATTTGAGGACAGAAGATAACTGCGGTTTGATGAAATGCTCATGATCATAAAATTTGAAACTTTTCTAAATGCATAATAAGAATAGGTATATTGTCCTTTTATTCCACCTAAACAAAAGAAGAAGTGAAAGAGACATTTATGGATATAATGAAAATCAATATGGTCAATTATTAAACAAATTTTGACATCGTAAGTTTTGACAATTTCTCGATGCATATTATTCATAAAGATTAATATTTATTACAAGTTGATAAATGCTTATTACAAGTTAAAGCTTGGTAAATATTTATCACAAGTTAGCTGCTTGTTTATGTACCTTTATATGTCAGTTATAATAAAAAAAAGAAATTATTTATCTATTTTTTAAAAAAATATATAATTTTTGCATTTTGATATTTTTCTAATAATGACTTATACAAAAATTATACTAGATTATTAACATATCTATCTATACTACATATTCTTCTCTTAAAGAATAAGAATTTTATCATTGATATTTAGGGAGATATAATATTTATAATCACGACCATTTTGAAGAAAAGTGATGATTTTTTTTCCATGACAAAAGGACAAAACATGGCTCATAGAGGCATAAGTTTTGATTTCATTACTTTAAAGAAAAGTGATGGTGGTTGTCTTCATAACATCCTCAAAGCAATCCCTTGCTTTCATATTCATGGCAACCATGCATATTTTATCTTCAATCCTTTATTACTATGCATTCCATTGCAACCATATTTTAGCCTCAATCACTTGCTTTCATATCCATTGTAGATTGTGAAACTTGACACATTATGGCGAAGAGAGAATAATAGCCCAGAAGCAATGACAAATGTTGTAAAAGAGAAACTATGAAGTGGACACCTAAATGAAAATTGGAGTGAGAGAGAAAAGAAACTAAAAATGCAATTTATAGGCAATGTTGAAAATTCTATGTCAATTACTAACAACTAATCAAAGTCTTAAAAATGAATTTTTATCATACTAAGTTTGTTAACATGCTTTTTAGACGTTAGTTATTTGAAAATTTGACATTGTAAGTATTCACTTCATGAATGTCATAGTGTGGTTTAAATGAGTTGACTATTAAAATATAAATAATCTTTATAATTTCCAATAATATCATCAATACAAATATTAATTAGTTGTAGATAATCTTTAAATGTCAATTTTCTAGTATAACTAATGTCTAAAACACCAATGTTTGTAAATACAATTAATAATTGACTATTATCTTTTTAGATATCGATTTATTGTACAATCATCATATTAAATTTTCCTATGCTAAACCCTCCATCTCCCATTGGAAAATAAGATATTATAAATTGGTTTATTATTTTAACTAACAAGGTAAGTTGTAGTTATTTTCAAAAATGTCATTACTCCATTATAAACATCAATTTTTACTTTAAGTAACATAAATGGAATGATGTTAAAAGGTAAATTTGTAGTAGTGTTTAACTCAACAAAGTCAATCTAAAGAATAAATATTCAAACCGATACAAATTGGTATCAACTTATTCAATTTTTTGAACTTGGTTTGCTTTGGGTTGAAGATGAGATTCAATTAACTATAGTTAAGTTTGGTTGATTAATAGATTGGTTTGTTTCAGTAGAAGAGTGATTCAATATCTCTCCTATCCAATAAATGCCTAGCCCTAGTTGAGAGCTTCATATAACCTAATAGGTTATGTCAGGTCTTAAAAATTGTATAAATAAGGTAAAACCAAACTTTAAACTCATACTAAACTTTTAGATTTGGTCTAATCAAATAATTTTCATATGTAGGCCTAATTTATTTTATGCAAAGTTTAACTCAACTTTATTTACTTCCACTCATAAGCCTAAACATAATCTATTTTACAATTAGTTTAAGTTGATTTTGGCCAAAAATAGATTTAGCCACAAAGAACTCTTAGGATAAGTGGCTTACTTCCTTCTCTACGATAACTAGTGATAGGCTCAATTGTGAGTTTGACACAAAAAGGTATTAGTTTATTACTTGGAAAAGAAAAATTTTCAGACTACTAAGACCTTGATGAAAGGTTTCATCCCTTTGATAATAATTATGAATAAATCAAATATTCTATGAGAAGGGAATATTTCCATAATGATGATCGGAGAGGATATATACCAAATGTTGCTTGCCATATTTGCCCCTTCTTTTCACTCGTAGGAAAAACGTTTATTATTAGAGGGAAGCCTTAGATTTAAAGGAACTTAGAGACAGGAAATACAAGTAGATGAATGAAGACATTTGAAGCAACAAATTGGACTTAGGACAGGACACTTCAGTGGCATTATTTTATAAGTAGAAGAATTGAGTCCATAAATGTGAAATAAATTATAAATTTATAATGTCAGTAGCAGGTATGTGTCTTTATCTATTTTGTCTAATAGTTGGAGAAGAACGAGATTCAACTTTCAAATGATGATGGCAATGGCAAACACTGATTGGTCTGTACTTGCATGAGTTGTTTCTCTTTGTATATTCAAATAAGAAAGTTGCATGTGTTCCTGCAAACAAAAATATTCCCAATGATTTCATTTAAGATGTACGTTGCAAACTAATGCTTTAAAAATCAATTTAGACAATGGCTAAAAAATATTATTAAATCATGATTTAATTAATTCAATGGATAAAAGAATATTAAATCAGAAAATCTGATCAATTTAATCAAACTGCAGTATTATTGAATCGGCTCAACCAATTGAGTTAGTTTAATGTTTTTTTCTCTTGCGATATTAAGAGTGATAATGGCTTGATATACACACATATCATTTTGACATAAATTCAAATCTTTAAAAAATAAAAAGTTCCAAAAATAATATTAAATAACATAATATCTACTAAAAATGCGAGCAACGTAATTCGAAAACGATACTGTAACATGATTTGATATTTCTCCCACAAAAACTTAAAAGGACAAATGTAATAGTAGGTTTGTTAAATCATCTTGTCATCATATTATGTAAATATGTAACATCATTTTTTCAGCCGGGACCTTGGAAATCGATTGGACCTAACCTAGGGCAAGCTTTATTTATGGAAGAAGGAACCCCGTGTTCATCCACAGTAAGAGGCTACAATCCTAATTAGAAGGGATGTTTTCTTTCTCTTAATGTTCCAGCTAATCAATCTCATTCGGCATTTTTTTAAAGTGGCTAATCTATTAAACTTATTCGCGTGAACATTTAAAACTGAATCCATAATATAAAAGAAAGGAAAAATTTGTTAAAGCAATGTGAAATATCACTTCAACTAAATGTTTAATGTTAACAGGGATTAATTATTAATATAAATATGTGCCTCAGTCGAAAGTTTCAATTTTAATAATATTTGATATCCTTTAAAAATTTTTATCTTTCGTTATATTTATAATTTAATTCTTAATTGTTGTATGTATCTATTTAGTGACTTAACTACTTCTATTATTATTAAAATAAAAGTATGTTCACATCTTAGATATTGACATATCATTAAAATGATAAATGCGTTCATCATTTGGGTCATAAATTGGGGGTCCAAATATAGTTGAAGGACTATGGTTATTGAAATAATGAAATTTATTTTATTTATTTAATATTATATGCAAAATTACGGTGAAAAGTAGTTTCTTCAATTAAGTACCATAATTTTTTTTATTATGGTAAACTAGTGGAATGTTTTCCAATAGCAAATGCCTTTTGACAATAGAAGAAGTGCTTAAAACTCTAGGCTTCGACCAAAATGAATATGAGATAGCTTCCTTTTGCCCATTATCAAACAAAATCATGATAGCCACAATTTATCAAAACAAAATTCTCTTTTATATTCTGTAGAGCACCATAATCCTTTTATTCTTTTCCATTATTTATTTCACTTTTGTAATGAAAGGTAGGGTATCATTTTGCCCATTAAATATATAGAATATCAGATAACTTGGGATGAAAATGAGGGTGTCATTTTGCTCATTAATTATCCCTGAAGAACTGGAAAGAAGCCATCAACAAGAGGGAAAATTATTCCCTTTACTCACTCACATGTGGTTTCGTTAATTTTTTTACTTAATCCATCTAGTTGTTACAATTTATCCATTTGTGTTTTATCTGCCTAAATTTTTTCCATCTATTTTTTAACGGAAAATCTTATAACTTGCAAATTGAATGAAACAGAGTAAAATTAGATGTTGACAAAATGTAATTTTTTTATTTATGTCAATTAATGTCAAAAAATTTTGATAGGGACAAAAATATGTTAACTTTGTTTTCCTATTTTAATAACACACCTTAAATGGAGAAAAAAAATCTATTACAATACATGCAACATATAAAAAAATTGAAATTCTTGATATTTGTAAATAACAAAATTTGCATATTCTATTTCTAATAATTTTGCAAAGCATATAAGAGTAACATATAGTTTTGTGCATTTAAATTAAAAAGATAGGGCTTATATAATTTTTTTAGTTCCAATTGAAAATTTTAAATATCAGGTCACACAAATATGAAAAAATTACAATTTTTTAACTCCTCTATTATTTTCTTCGAATTTATTTAACTCACTTGCTATGAAATATTTCATCAAAAATTTGATGGAAAAGAGTTTAAATAGGTAAAATGTTAATATTAGAAAATACAAATGAAGAAATTATAATGCTTGAAAATACATATGAATTAAGTAAAAATTAGCAAAATTACAAGTGAAAAAAGTGTAATTATCCTTGAAAAATATTTATTATGAAATTATATTTTCTAAATATTGGCTCTTTGTTCTCATCATGCGAAAGAAGAGGTTTGCTATTAATGATAACTAGATTTTATGAAATTGTACACGCTTGGATCGAAGGCAAAGATTGCTTGAAATCTACATTTTCTTTCTTTCCATTTCGCACATTAAATAATTTTAAAAACTATTCTTATAGTTAGAATATTATTTGCAGAATAACACCTTTTTTATGACTATAAAAGAATTTAAATTTAATTTATTATCAGCATAAATAATTTTATATTATTATCCATTAATATATCATTATATTAATAAAGAAACTATTAAGATTCTTTTATAATTATTATTTTTTAATAATATATCTTCTTATCATTTATTAACAACATAAAATATTTTATACTATTATTAGATAAAATCTAAACTCTTTAGAAATATTAATTTATCAAAAGAATTCACAATATTGTCCTATAATCGATTGGTTGCTTTTATTGGCAGAACTTTCTTGGAGCACATGTGGTCCCAAAGTCTTTGAAATCATGCGTTAGTGGTGTATATAATGGGAAATGAATGTTTTTACATGAGAAATTAAAAGAGTAATATAGTCATCGATTTTTGAATTTGATGGCTAAGATTAAAATAAAATAAAAAGTATAATAAATACTTAAAAAGTTACGTGGCTTTGTATCATTAAATTTGAGATTTGATAATTATAATTCACTTATTTTATTTGATATATTATACGTATTTATATCTTACAATTATCAGTGTGAATCAGGTGGACTCGTCCTAATTGGACTAGTCTCGATCAAACCAAATGCACGTAAATTTCAGTCAACATTGATTAGTTTGTATAACTTCTTATTATCATCTTTGGGATGGTTCAATTTAGTTCGATCCGTGGTTTAGTTTACAAATTTACAAATTTATCTACACTAACTTATTTATAATATCATAATTAAAATAAATCAAATTTTGAATATCCATACATCCTTGCTTGGTTGTTTCACAGACTCATGTTACAGTAATATAAAAGCAAAAAATAAAAGAAAATTACATTAATCATTAGGGCCCTCAATTTTATTCAGACATTTTAACTTCTCAAAATTTTATATAAGATCTATCATAGGCATTTTTTAAAATGGTTGTGATTTTTATTCACTGGTAAGTATGTGAATTAATTAATTAATAATTGCCAAGTTCCGGTATCAAACTTTGGTGTTATCCGATCACTGAACACATTGGATTTAGCTACAGAAATTATCATATACTTTGGTAATACCATGAGAGTAATGTTACTTTCAAATTATTTTCTAAAATAATATTTAAAAAAATATATAATATGGATAGATTATCTTGTTCAACGCCATCCCTCAAGAACAGTGTCAAGCGAAGTAATGCCATCTATATTCCCTCACCCCCCCCCCCCAACCCTTTACACGCTCGGCAACCCTCTTACATATTAGTGTGCATTGGGGTGACATTACCCAACGACACCCAAGTTTCTTTAATATTTTGTAGTTTTATCTTCTTTTTTTTTAATTTTGATAGTTTTATTGTTTATAATTTCCTGGATCCTTATTTTTTTTAAAATAATCTTTCTCAATTTCTAAAAAAATAAAAAAATTAAGATAAATAAATTATAAAAATAAACTAAAGCTATAAAATTTGAAATAAAAGTAGTAGGATTTAATTAAGATTTAGAATTTAGGGTGTAGGGTAGTAATTTGAGTTATCAATTATTTATTATTAAAAAGTTTAGGGAATTTATTTGTAGAAAATTTAACTTCCTACAAAAATTTATTTTCTATGTAAACTAGATGACTCCTACTTTTTAATTTGAAAATAAAGCAGCATGTTTATATAAAAATGGATTAAATTAAGTTTTTGATTTTTATAATTTATTGTAATTCATAATTTCATTATTATAGTTTCAAGTTTAATTAAGTAATTCTAATGGGTGTAACAAATTAATTACAAATAAAAATAAATTTTAAAAGTGTAATAATGAAATTACAAATTAAAATAAATTATAAAAATTAAAAATATAATTTTATTTATTTTTATATAAAGTTGTTGCTGCATTTCATCTTAAAAAAGAAGAGTCATCTAATTCACATAAAAAGCAAATTTTTGTAGAAAGCTAAATTTCTTACAAATAAATTCCCTAATAAACTTTTTAAAAACTCCTTAAAATTGTATAGTTAATAATAAAGAATTGATTATTCACGCTATAACCTTACACGGAACACTAGACCCTACTACTTCTATTTTTAATTTTATAATTTTATTTTATTTTTATTTTTTATAATTTATTTATCTTAATTATCTTCTTTTATTTTTTGAAAATTAAGAAAAATATTTTAAGAAATAATAAGGATTAAAGAAAACTATCAAAATTTATAAATTAAAAAAAAGGACAGAATAAAACTACCAAAAATTAAAAAATTCTGGATGGCGTTGCTCCAAGGGACGCTCTTCAATGCTAACTAATGTGTAATAGAATTGCAGGATTTCGCAGGATGGTGGAAAAGAAATAGAAATGACGTTTATTTACTTAACACCACTCATAATTTAATTTCTTTTTAAAAAGAATAACATTATTTTAGAAAATAATTTGAAGGTAGCATTATTTTAGGAAATTGTTTGTCCCGTAGCATCAGAGAATTAAAAGAGCCTCTCTTTGGTGGATCTCTTAAAGGAGATTTCAGTCAGATTTCTTCCCTTGAACCTGCAATCACCTCCGATCTCAGGACCTACATATGAAATTTTTCCTTAAATCATTAGCGAGTGATTTTAGTTCCAGTTGTTTTGATTTATATACTTCACTAGTGATAAATTTAGGAGAATTTAGATTGGTTGTGTCTGACCGACATCTTTAATAATGTATAATGATATATATATTCTTTTTAATAATAACAGGAGTGATAGGTAAGGAACCATCAAAATATACATACACTTTAACTTTCTGGATTCAATTTGAAACATTTAAGGGAGAAAAGATTTAAATATTACGAATGTTACTGTACAATGTTAATAATATAAAACTACAGTAAAATAGGGGTTGTTATTCTTGAAGTATTATATGATCATTTTACATTGTGATTGTGGTTGTAATTATAATTTTAGCACAAATGGTAAAATTACATGCAAATGCAATAAAATGTGACCATTACAATTCAAAATTATAAAATATTGAGATTGTATCATAATTCACAATAGTAATATTGGACGCAATTGAGAACCATAATTTACAACCATGATATATATATATATATATATATATATATATATATATATATATATATATATATATATATATAGTGACATAAACAGTGCAATTTCTATAATTTGCATAAATACAGCTACGGTGTATTTTTGGATCATACTTAACGATATTCCCTCTTTGCCCTGTTAATGTTTAGCTGACTGCTTCAGGAAGTCAATCAGAAGAGCCGAACAAAGTTAGCTAAGTTGAGACAGCCAAGGTAGAGTAGCCATCACTTCACCTTCCCTTTTCCATCAAATTATCTGAAGCTACCCCCTGCATACCATAGACGCAGACCGTCATGTAGCTTTAAATTTCTTGATTTCCAATATATAGAATTTGCACCACCATCTTCGTTCACCATCTTCTCATTTCCAAATTCTATTTTTCTCTGAAGTTGGAGGCTGTAATTTAATGGAAGCAGGTCCTTGTTGGATGTGGACAAAGAGGAGTTACTCTTTGAGCCCTAATCTTACTTCTTCAACTAAAACCTCCATTGATGACTCATGGGAAGAACAAGCTTTTGCAAAAGATGCAGCTGGGACTCTTGGCGGCTGCATATGGCCACCAAGATCATATTCTTGCAGCTTTTGCCGGCGAGAATTCCGGTCCGCACAGGCACTCGGCGGCCACATGAATGTTCACAGAAGGGAAAGAGCAAGATTAAAACAAAGGTCCAGTCCCCAAAATGAAATTCTGTATCAAGAACTTCAAAGTCTTCCTCAAAATCCAGTCCAAAATCCTTTCTCTTCTCTAGTTTGCCAGTATCCCTCTCCGGTGCCCGGATTTGCTTACAAGACTAATCCTAGTTCTAACCTTGCTGTTCTTGCCCCACCTTGCGTAGAGGAAACCCTAATTTCTTCTTATAATTCTTGTGTTCTTAGAGGGGAAGATAAGGCTTTTTCTGTATATTCCTCTAAATTCTGGTCAAACTTGTCAGAAGATATATGTACGCAGAAGTTTGATATCACTAAGTCTCAAGAATCAGACTCTGAGAAGATCACAATAAAGGTGGATTCTGGGAGTCGACTTAAGGGAGACAATGATGAAAGTGATGTGGCTGTGAAGTTTCAGACAAAGAAGACAGCCATTGTTAGCTGCAAAAGAAGAAGAACGGATGCTTCAGCAATTGCATTTTTCCCAAAATCAAGTTCTGTTGATAAGGATGATGATATGCAGTCAGATATGTTTGAATTTGGCCCTGTTTGCGCCATCGAAGAGCTGGATCTGGAGCTGAGGCTTGGTCACAATCCTGAGGTATAGGAGCAAACATAGTCCTAAATTACAGTTACGGTACTTGTGACCATGGTTGTACGTACTGCAATAACCGTAAAGAAAAAAATAAAATAAAATAAAATACGAAGGTTTCAAAGTAAAATTTCAGTTGCAATGATTACCACAATAGTTATATTAATTATAATTTGCATACTGCAATTTAAAACTGTTGTAGTATATATGGGAATCGGAAAACCATATAGTCCATAGATCTCTATTTATTTTCATCTTGTTTATTTTCCCTTTTTACAACCTTAAGGGATGATTTTCATTAATCTGTTGAAGTTGGATTGGATATCTCTTTGTAGTCCTTGGACGTCTTTAAAATTTGCAATATCACAACGTACTTAGAAATAAGATTTAGCATCTATTTGTTTCATCAAAAAATATTTGTGGTAAAAAACTTTATTTGTATGTATATTAATAAAAAAATAATATACTACATGTATTTGTAATTAAAAAAATTGATATCTAAAACTATAATAATGGAGGAAAATTAATTCCTCTTTAAAAAATGAGAAGTTACTTTTTGTAAACTTTTTTATATTTAATATTAAATAAACAAAATACCTTCTCTTATATTAAGATTCATAACTATATTTGATAAAAATGTTTTCTATCAAAACAAATAGAGCTTTAATATAAAAGTTGATCTTTCTAGATAGAGCCGAGGCCAGATAATTGCCTTTTTCTTTTAACTGTAGAATGTTTGTAGACATTGTAATTGATGGTTTTTAAAATCATACTAGGGTCAGGTAAAATTGAAATATTGATCTTAGTATATTAAACTTCAAATATGTTTTATATAGTTTTTATATAGTTTACATTCCAAAGCTTAGGTTTTCTCAGTTCCAGCCGAATATGTTGTCTTTGTTTTTATATTTAAAGTTCTTTTCTTGTGTAAAAAAGCCTACTCCACGCATTAGAGCTGTACTGGGAAGGAATAGTAACCCAAAGCATTGATTTTTACGAGACAATCAGCTATCATTTTTATCTGATTTCCTTCTTTTACAAATGTACCTTCCGAATTGTCGTCTTTTGAGCCATATGATGCTCAGAAAATATAATTAACAACTATTTTAAATTAATAGTCAATCAGGGTATTTATCACTTAAAAGAGAGCAAAACATGTTACTTTTCCTTAATTGTTGTCTATTTCATTATTTGCATGGGAGCAACTGCATATAAAAGTTAAAATATATTTTTATGAATTCAAAATACCACTGCAATTGTGACTTTGATAATTGCATAAAAAAAAAAAAGAAACATGAATATCATGGAATAGAAAAATAACAATAATTGTATCAAATAAAAAAATTGTAATATTATATATATTCGCAACACTGTCGTAAATTTCTTTTATTTAAACACATTTTAAGATCAGGGCATGTATGAGCTTTAGGGGTATATACGAAGGTATTTACTAAATCAGTATTGAATTTCAGTACTCGTATTTAGTTTCTCCTTGTTCAACTTTCCATATCAGAAAAAGGCGTTCTTAGACTTAGTTTATTTTTCGGAAGGTATTTTTTATTAAAAAAAATTATACGCTTTTATATAGATGAAGGATTGATATTTGTATCTTTATTTTATTATTAAAATATAATATTTATAGATGTAGTAATTAAGGAAAATAACTTCCTCTTTAAAAGAAATTATTTTTCACCAAACTATTTACATTTAACATGAAACATATATATATATATATATATATATATATATATATATATATATATATATATATATATATACACAAATAATATTATCCACTATATTTATAAGTAAATTCTCACCTAAAATATTTCTGCCAAAACAAATAAAGCATTAGATTATAAATGAAAGGATGAGTGAGCATAAAACATATATAATAATTTTTACTATCTTAATAATTTATAATTAAATTATATTTAATATGGAATATATATAACATTTTCAACTTTTTTTAGTATAGTTTATAACTAGATTCTTAGAGAAAATATTTTTACTAAAATAAATGAAGCATTAGATTATAAATGAATGAATGAGTGTGTGTGGAACATATATAATATTTTTTACTATTTTAATAATTTATACCTAAATTATATTTAACATGAAGTATATATAATATTTTACATTATTTTAATAACTTATAACTAAATTTTCAAGGAAGATATTCCTATTCAAATAAATGAAGCTTTTTTCAATACGTTATAAATGAAAAGATGAGTAAGCGAATGTTTAATTACTGATATAAATTGAAAATGAAAGGCAAGTGAATTAATTATAAGAGGGGAGGAACGATTATTTCTTATTCTGTGGCTCACTGACATCCTGTCAATCAGCCCACTAAACTAACCCATAAAACCCACAGATTGAACTTTCCAAGGTCGCATAATGTCAGATACATCCCTACATTGATTCCCCTTTCCTTTGTATTATTGTCAATACCATCAGATCTGTTCCAGTTATTTATATTTTTTCCTTCCTCATAAATCCATTTGCTTGTGTTCTCTCTCTAAATTCCTCCAAAATTAGCCACCTACTTTGGAATCAACTCAATTAAAAAATTCACCATGCTATTATACTTGATGTTTTATAATCACAAAGAGAATATTATCTTATCAGTCAGAGGCGCTATCCACGCAATATTTGTTTCTTCTTCTGTACGTATGTATTAGGTATTCAACCACTTAATGACAAATCCTAAATTATAAAGAATAAGCCCTGTATTGAACCCTAACCCTAGCTGTGATTTGCTGCTTAAATTTATGCGAAAAACAAGACCATATTAACACTTATTTTAACTCATAGTTTCAAAAGAAATTCTTATCTATATGGATAATATTTAATATTATAATTCTAAATTACGCAATTACAATTTTAAATTATTATGATTAGCAAATTATGGATAAATATAAAAAATATAATTATTGCAATATAAAATTATAAAGAAGGTGTGGTTGCAGAACTATCCGTAATAGCAATAATAAGATTTTAATCACAAACCGCAATTTAAGACATTACTTAAGCCATGGTCTTAGACAAAGAGGCCAGAGAAACAAACGAAATGCTGTGGATACCTACACAAAATTTATGAAACGCTTTCATAAGGGAGCTATGTCTTACATCTTGTAAATATCTAAGATAAATTTACAACTTCTGCCCCAATAAAATTTTCCGATTATTCCAAATTTAATTAAATTGATTTCAATTGTCAAATATAGAATAATAAGACTAAACAGATTCAATGAACATAACTAATTTAAGAGTCCTATTAATCAATGGCCTAAAGGTATATTGAGGAATATTTAATGGCGTTTGGAACGTAAATTTTTATAACTAATGTACTTTTACTTAATTTAGGCTCAATTTTATATAAAATTTTAAAAATGAATTAATAAGTTTTAGGAGTAAAAAAACACATTGTTTAAAAATTTATCTTTCCAATATCATTAAATGATTCTTAATGAATTCAATGTCATAATTTTACTGTTCATATGAACTCATTTCTTTTGATGGGGGTTTGATGGAATACCTTGGCAGTTGGCATTAACTAAAATAGGCTTTTGCACTCCCTATGAGACATAGCTTTCACACAGAAGAATATAATCCATACCTCACGACCATATTTCCCTACCAAACACAGTTGAGAGAGTTGATGGTACATTATTAACATAATGGTATATTATATTCTTCCTTGAACATTTGCTTTACTGATTTGAGGGCTTCAAAAATTCAATTCAACATGTCAACTATATTTGCATGTGAAAGTGAAATGAAGAAGAAGGAATGATATATACAGAGAAACGAGGTGCTATATTTGTGAAAGATGGTATAAAGGCAATTAGTTGGGTTTTGTCTTGTTTTGAGATGTATGAGTTGGTTTGGTCTCTGAAATATACAGAGGAAACAGTGAAGTTTTGGGTGGCATTGACTGAGAAGCACATGGCCAGTAATTCTGTGTTCATTTAAAGAGATCAAAGGAATTAATGAGATTTATATTGTAGATTTTATTTTATCTTTTTTGGGTCATTTGCTAAGAGATATATACAAAACTTTGTTGTAAGTTTCATTATACACAAAAGATTTAAGTCTTACATCACATAAGAATTTTGTGTTCATTTCATTTCAATATGGCCAAAAAATAAATTCAAAAAAGGGAGGAAAAGGTACAATTTCATGTATATATAGATTATTCTGATAAGCTTCCGTGGCAGTTATATCTGTTCACCTACATTTTATTTATTTTGAGGATCAGAATTTTTTTGCAGTAAAATTCCAGGCTATTTGGTTGCAATTTGTTCTTTGTAATTGTTTTGACAACCAAAAGTATATTTTTCCTAAATCACGAATAACTTAGAATTTATATAATAGACGATAAAATACGAAAAATTTAAAATGTGATCAGAATTTCTTTTCTTTATAAGGATATAATGAGGCAAAAATGGCCACGATTAAAGCGGTTGTGGCAAGAGAATAAAACACAATATAGCTATCAATTTTCTGGTTGTGATAAATTCAAAGCTTTCTGGGGTGGCATAAGCAACCTGTGCAAAGAGAAACACAGTTACAATGGAAGTCGGAGGCTGCTAGACGACACTCCTATACCTCATTTAGTTGGTGAAGGACAAGCAAAGAATTTTCAAGAAAGGTCTTAGGCCTTTGAAAATGCCTTGTGTCTTTGTATTAGCACGTATTAGGACTAAAATAGTCCATATGGTAATAGATGAGGTTGCAAACGAAATTCATAATTACCGCTATTAATTTTTTAATTTTTTTATAATTATTCATCTCTTCATTCACTCATAATATTAAAATAAATAGTAAAAAAAGAATAAAGTAAAACCTCTATAAATTAATAATATTGGAATCATGAAATTTTATTAATTTTGAGAGGTATTAATTAATCAATAAATTAATAATTTATTAATTTAAAGAGTGCTTTCTCAACTCAGTGAATATAAATTTAATTACATAAAAATTATTGTGTATATCACTAATATATGTATATATATATATCATATTTCATGAATTAATTTAAAAAAATTTATTGTACATATATATTTATAAAAACAAGTAAATGAAGTTCAACACAAGTTACTTGCATATCTGGTTCATTGTACTAGAATTAAATATGCATTCAACGATAATGGAGGGAACTATTATATAAACAACATAAAAAAATTGTTAAAAAATACCTAACAATGGCTTTTTTTCTAAAAAGTATTCAGAAATCAATCATAACTAATCAAATACATAAAGCATTATGTGAATATAAGACAGATCACTCCATATATACTTAAAACGATTTATAGCAGTGACTTGATGAAAAATATCATTTGAAAGTTAATCAAAATACAATATCAAACACTTTCAAGTGATCATTTAAGTATTTTTCAGCTAACTTAGAAAAGAAAAAAGGGATACCAAGTGACACAAACCAACAAAATTTCCAAATATGGAGAAAGTTGTTTATGAGTAGTTCCTCTAATACCAAAATTTCCAAACTACAAAAGGTTGTTTAGAGAATTATTAATTTATGATATTGATAGTACTATAAATTTATATAAGGGTTTTTCTAAAAATTATTATCTTATTAATTTAACAAAATTACTAATTTTGTAAACTGGCCCAAGTTAGGACTAGAAAAAAATATTATTTTAGAGAGGTTATTAAATTATCAAGTATTAATTTATGAAGGTTTAACTGTATTAATAAAAATCAAATATATATTTGATATTATTGATTTTCTTTAATTTTTTTATTTATTTTAACATTTTAGGTAATTAATGAAAGAACTAATAATTATAATAAAAATAAAAAATTAATAATACTAATTATAAATTTTAAAAAATATAATAATCATCATTTCTATAAATAAAAAGCTAATTATTATATTTTTTAAAAAATGAGTTTGTTTAAATTTGTTTGAGTTTATCTAAGTTTGAATTTGAATATTTAGATTCAGTTAAAAGTTTTAAATATATAATGCTAAATTTATTGAAACTGAAATACATTTATTTAAATTTATAATCGATTCAATTTTGAATTCAAATATTTTAAATTTGACTAATTCAAATTTAATTTCATTTATTAATAGTGAGTTCCAACCCCATATTCAATTCTATTCTTTTGCATGCCTGTAATAGGGGTGCATATGGCTGACAATCACTGGAAAGTAGCACCGAATGGATGATGTGGGCCGATGATACGAACCTAATGAACGTAAATGGTTGGAGAAGAACAATACCGTACAAGTATTAAGGGATTCGAGGAAGTGAGTGGGGAGAGGTCTCCAAAGCAAAGAGAAAGAACTCACTCAAGTAAGGGCTGTCGTGGGGAAGGACTGCCGTCATGGCAGAGCCACTAGATGATCAAAGAGGCTAGTCGAATTTTTTTGCGTTGTCACATTGCAAAACTTTTTCGGTAGCCTTGGATAAGAAAAAAAGGACTGTCTTCTACTTTAAACAATTTACACAATTTGTTCAAACATTTGTAGAGTCGCATATCATCTTTGGAGGCGTAGCCGCATGGGTTGGCCGCGTACAAATCTATATCTATGATATAATTGAAAAGGAAAAAAAAAAAAGATACACCTATGACATATAGATCTTGTTATCTTGGAGGATTAGATCAATTTGACCGTGGTTGGACTGAAAATTTTCTGCTTACTGAAATTTCATGAATTTTTATTGTATTTTGAAAAACTAATAATTATCACAACATGGTTGAATGGTACTTAAAATTAAGGAATCAATTTTTTAACTTGTTAAAAGATAATAAGAAAGATTATTGAAAATTTTAATGTTACAATAGGATTAAAAAATTTTCATTCGACCAAAAAAATATGCTAAAGCAAGCAAACGAACAAGTTTGACTGTAGATACCTAGTGAAATGTATGCTTCAATCATACTACCTAACAACAACAATTATGAGCTTAGTTTTTAGTATCATATTCATATTCTATATATAGTACTCCTTTTAAATCTATTTACAAGATCTAATGCTTTTATTCTTCTTGTACTTATATTGATTTAGGCATCAAATTATTTCTTTTCTATTTTGCAAGTCTTACACTTAGGATCCAAATGTACTAGATTTTATTATTGATGCCACATGTGACTTACCTAGTCATATCCATACCTTATCATGGCCAGAAGAGATCAAACCCCCATGTCTTTAAGGCAAGAATGAAGAAAAACTCACTCATTCACAAAAACCCTAGGAAGTAACACTTAGATAGCTTAACTATGGCATGAAGCCAATCATATAGAGATTGAACTCGAGCATGATAGCCTAGTAGAAAAGGTAAGAAAGATATAGGAGGAAATAAAAAACCTCTAAAAAAAAACAAGCCACACATCCCACCCACACCCCTACATTACTACCATCTGCTTACCCACAACTTAATTCCACATGCGCCTATCATCTTTGATCACATACATTAACTGGCTACACCACCTTTCCCACCACATACAAAGTCCATATCAAACCCTCAAACCCCTACAACTACCCAAAACCATCATAACTATAACCATGATTCATATGATCTAGTCAACCTAGAAATCTTCCCTCCAAACCAACAAGCCCGTACTGACCAATTGCATCCATTCACTTAGGCAATTTTGGAAGCCTTAACTATCTTTAACTTTCAAACTACTTACATATCTTGATCCTTTTGATGGATCAATAGACACTTGAGAACATTTGGAGGATTTTGGCATAGCCATGCTACTTTCTGGTGCATCGGATGCAATCATGTGTCACACTTTCTCAACTACATTGAAAAAAGTCGATTTACAATGGTTCAATAAGCTACATCCTTAGTTAATCAATAGTTTAAAGCAACTATCCAACACATTCACAATGCACTTTACAACAAGTTGCATACCTCAAAAAACCTTGGTTGCCTTAATAAATTTCTAGCAACAAAGAAGTAAAACATTAAAACAATGCCTAGCCAGATTTAATGACCTAGCATAATCCAAGATTTTAATGAAGGGGTGGCTATTCATTAGGTCATCACAAGACTTCGATCGAGACCTTTCTCACTATTACTAGCTAGGTGACCAATTTCAAAAATAAAAGATCTCTTAGATAGGGAAAAATATATGAATGTTGAGGAGTACAGACTTATGAGAACAAACCATAATGCAAACAACCTTGTTCAAAACACTTGTCCAATCCAAAAAATAGGGAATAACTCCAATAAACACGATACATTCCTAGGCAAAGATTTAACACATACGAGTCGTTGAAAGCAAGCATTAGTATCATCATAGAAGATGTCTAAGCAGCAAAGCTGATGAACTTCCCATTAAAGAAAGCACACAAATTTACACTAGCAGATAAGTTTAAATATTATAAGTTTCATAGAGATTATGGTCATGATGCTGACAACTGTGTGTCTTTAAAGGATGAAATAGATCAATTGACTCAAAATGGACACTTAGGAAAATAAAAACAAAACCTAGGAAGATTTAAAAGAGATGATCAGGAGTGGGAACAATCCCCCAAATGAGAAACTACACATGATATAGAACAAACTTTAGTTAGTGTTGTATACACAATAGCCAGAGGCTTTACTGGTGGAGGCTCTTTTAGAAATGCCAAGAAACCACATATGTGATAAATTATGTAGATCAGACAGAAAAAACTAAAAAAAGTGCAAGAACTAACCTCTTTCATTGATGAGTATTACAGAGACATTAATAGAGATCATAACAACCTAATGGTTGTTTCAACCATGATACATAATTTCTTTTCTTATACTCATACTGATTTAGGCATTGAAGTGCATTTTCTCTATTTTGCAGGTCTCACACAAATCCAAATCTACTAGATTTTATCATTACTTATCCTCTGTCTTGCCAAGTACTCCATCTATTCTTTTTTAAGTATTGTTTTAAAGGAAAAAATATTTCTATTTATTTGTCATTTTAGGAAATTAAAATTGTTTTTGTTATTTTTTTAAGCATTATACCTATTATTTAAATAATACTCAATAATTTCATTTACTACTTACTAGTTGACTTTTAGCAAAGGATAAACTAGAGATTGTTTGATTCACTTTAATAACATGAAAAGTTTTATTTTTTAAGAAATAGGAAAGAAATAGATTGTTTAGTTAATTATTATCTAACAAAGTGAGGAAAATAAGACTTTTTGAAAAATTATACTTCCTGCAAAATATGGAAAGTTACTTACCTATATCCCTCTTAGGTAAGTTCTACTTTTTTATGCTATTTATAGATATAATAATAAAATTATCCTCATTAAATTTAATTAATAAGAATTAAAATTTATTAATTTATATTATAATAATATTGAGGATATAGTGATTATTTTATTAATACTTTTTGAGATATTCAAAATTCAATCCAACAAAACATAAGAAGTGCTACTTATCACTTCATATATGTTAACTATAATTTTAAATACTTCACTAAAAGTTCACATACAATATTATTTCCTAAGAAAATTAATTTTCTAGGAGAAATTAATTTTTATACGAACCAAATAACTTTTTAGTAAATTACAAATAATTTCTTCTAAAATTTAAATTATTTATTATTATCTTTAATTTTTGTGCATTAATCTTAAATACAACAGCAAAAACCTCATACTTTAACAAGTGTGGATATGTTAAATCCACTACCTTCATTTATTAAAAGCGAAATTTTAGCATGGCTTGGCTTACTGTGCACAAAATTCAATGATTAAGTAAGAGAAATTTTCCTGTTTACTTGATCTTCTTTTATAATATAAAGCAATTTTTATTTTTTCCGTAATAAAAATAAAATCACTTCTTATGGTAAAAGCGTTAAAGGTGTTAGCTCTTTTCAAAAAATATTTTAAAATCAATTTTAACCATTACAATTATTTCTGAACATATAAAATAAAAAGACTACGTATTTCAATGTCAACGTTACAAATTTTGAGAAGTAAATTATTTTATTTTCATTTAATTTTATTTAACTTATTTTTCTTCTCATTTTTAACTTATTAAATTTTTCTTCGCTTTGTTATTTTGTACAGTCTTTATATTCTTTCAAATAAGTTTATACTAAAAAATAATTTTTTTCAACTATTAAAATAAAATCGTCTTATGAAATTAATTTTCTTAAATCTAATTTTTACAATGCAGTTTTGTTACCTTTTATTTAATGTTGCAATTCTATATTGTCGTAGTCCAATTATTTTAGATAAAATTAATTATAAATTATTTTTATAAAATAGCAAACAAAATCAGAAGAAACGTATTAAATTAAAATTTTTAAAAATCTTATAGTTTAGAAAATAATGAATGAGAAACAAAGAAAATCGTATATATATCCCTTAAATTTAACAGCTTTTAGATTAAATAATTACCTATAAATTTTACTTGAAAACTAAAATAAAAAATTAAATCAAATTTGAATTTTTATTCTAAAATTTAAGACATAATAAATTATTTTACTGGATAACAATTAATACAGGTAAAAGATACAAAAATACATGTCAACAATTTACATTTTTTATTCAAACAAATAAAATTAAAATATTTTTAAAAAAAATTCCTTCACATAATATTTGAATGTTGATTCGTTCAAAATAAAAAGTAATGTATTGTTAAATCAGAATTTGCTCCTTTAAAAATAAACATTATTTTACTTCTACAGATGATAAGTCAAACGGTGAATCCCAATACAATAATAGCCAAGCCATGTTTTTAAGGCTGGCTAAAATAAGGCTTTTAATAATTGAAGATAGTTGATCTGACACATATATACTTGCTAACTTTCTTTCATTATTTTTTTAAATGTAATTTAAGGTAAATAGATAAAAAATTAAGGAGAGTAATAAATAATTTTGATTTTAAGAGAAATAAATTATAATTTATTAATATATTTTTTATAAAAATTTAATTGATAAATAAATATTTATTTAAATAATAGAGATAATATTTGAATGGAAATAATAAATATAATTTTAATTTCTTAAAATGATAGATAAATAAGAATAATTTTTTTAAAATATGTTTAAAAAGGAATGGAAGGAATATTAAATAGTACAAAAAATGCACAGGGAAGTTGGATCATACATTAATTTTGCCATGTGAGACGTGTTTTGGATTTTCGGCCATATATTGAAGTGAGCCTAAATTTAAGTTTGTACAGGATAACGAGTGTTTAATGGACAGGCCTACCGAAATCAGCCCAACTAGAATCAGGTTCACATCTATGCGAACGGGGCCTAAATGGATTAAGTTAATTTAGGGCCACGTTTTAGCGAGGTTAATTTTAATTGGTTCAATCTAGTTTTGGGATAGGCCGGTCCATCTTTATTTTTGTTGTTTTCGAGAAATTACAGTATTGATATAATAGTATATCAATATACAAACAAATTTTATTTTTTAAAAATTAAATTTAATATATTATATTATAATAAATTAACAATTAGATTTGGTAGTATACTGTAATAGTGCATCATAAAATTTTTCTGTTTAAATAAAATAATTTAAAATAAATTTAAATTTTGATTTTTCATCTTTTTTTAAAATTATTTTAATTTAATTGAATTTTCCTTTGGATAGAATGAAGTAAAATTAATTTACTAACAAACTACGTGCAATTGGGATCTAAGTAAAATAAACTCTTTTATTTTCATAAAAAAATATATATTATTAAGTAAGACAGAAGTTTTTATGAGAGCTAAGAAGAGAGAATTTATGAATCACATAAAAACACATATCTTGTTGGATTCAAGCCCTATCTGCATGGGTTGGTTTGCTTGAATCGCAGTCCACACAAATTTAGTCTGTTTAGATCTTTGGTCCGTTTTACCCCTTAATAAAAGGCTTAGGCCCGAGCAAGACCTGTTTACACGGACAATGGATACATGAAATGAGCCCAGGCTGGTGCGACCTTTTTGGATATCAAATTTGTCGTGAGGGCTGGTTGAAAGGATCCAAGCCCAGATGTCACCAAAGATAGCCGTTGTACACCAAGGCATTTTATATAGGAAAACATATATAAAGATAAATATATATAAGTAATATATTATTTGAATTATTAATTTAAAAAAATAATATTTAAAGGAATGATGATTAAAATATTATTTTTTAAAAATAAAAAATTAATTTTTCTCAATATTAAATAAATAAAATATTTTTTACCTTAATATTTAATAATTATATTTTATGAAAATTATTTTCTATCGAAATAAGTGAGGCTTAAAATTTTAATTCGTAACTTGAGTTTATTTGATAAATTAAGTTGAATATGGAATAGGGATAAAATTATTATTTGATCTGCTTTGACATTCGCACATATATTTATTCATTGTAGCATGTCAATTCACAAATACATTGCATTTTTACTCTTGCAAACTAACTCACGTATTTGGCAAAGTTAAGCCTACAATTTTGACATATTAACAATGAAGAGATCTAAACTCATGGCCTTTAGCATATTATTCAAAAATTTTTATCGCTAACCCACTGCCAAGCCTGCTACTGTCATTGCAATTGAGTGCTGAAAATTTCTCTTGCCTTATTGGTAGAGTTTGAGTTTTGCACAGAGAAAAAAAAAAAGTAGTGCGACAACACATTTAAAATTACTTATAATTAAATAAGAATAGGGAACTGATATAATATTAGTTATAAAATATGGGACATATAATAGTTAAAAAATGAAAAATTAATTATTGTTACTACTGAAGTTTTTATTTTTATTTTTATTTTTATTTTTGTTGGGGTCAGAGGAGCCCTTGATCAATTTGACAGATTTAAAATGGGCTAAGGCATGCTGGCCGACGAACATGGGGAAAAGGTTGGTGATTTTTTGTCAAATTATCAAATGGGCCTAAATAACGTTAATTTGCACAGGCTTGGAGTGTTTAATGAAGCCCAAATGAGTTACCAGTTTTCAAATTAGTTTAAGGGTACTTACTTCCTCTTTTCAACTTAATTATATTTATTTTTTTATTTTGATAAATATACAATTACCTCTCTTATTTGTTAAAATTAGGAGAGCTAAGTGTATGTTTAAAATGAAAGTGAAGAGTGCTTAGTGTATATGAAAAAGGAGGTTAATATATATTTATGAAAATAGAAGAGATTTCATTGTAATTATATTAAACAATGGCAGATATAAGTGTAATTTATCTTAATTTTAATTAGTTAAATTGGGCTCTAAAATGGATTGCACACAGCGGCCAGTTTGCTTTCTTTTGCTGCTTTTCAGTTTTTTTAAGCATTAGAGTAAAAAATTATAAAAAATAATATTGAAATTTGATTTTCATTCCCTTTTTTTTTGTCTATACTTAATTGGATTTGTGATTTGCGTTAAAGTAAAGTGGACTTTTTTTATTTATAAACAATATGTCAATGGAATTTAAGTGAAGTAGGCTCTAAATTTCTTTAAATAATGTATATATGAAGACATGTGTCAAGAATTTTGAAATTAAAAAAAGAAGAACATTGGTTCATGGGTTGATCCAATTGCCTCGCTACTTAGATCATAGTCCACACAAATTTAGTTTATTTAAATCCTTCTTCAATCGAACCAATAAATGACTAATTTGGTCATATGAAAATTTGTGAATTAGGTGGTTTGGCACCTGAGCTTTATATTCATTCTCAATCCTAAAATAAAGGCTTAACCTAAACAAGACCTATTTGTAAGGACAAGATTATATGAACCAAGGCTGGCAACCTATTATATTACACTTGTTGGCTTATTTTTTTAAGACATTTTACATAGAAAAAAAAAAGCTTATTTATTTTTTACCAATGGAACTTCAACTGAAAACATAGTGAATAGGTTCAACACATCAATGATCATTGGAGTACTTTAATAATATGTGGCAAATACTTGTTAATGAGGAAGGCCCATGCCTTCAGTTTAGGATAACTACTAGTTAATGAAGCACTTTTAAAGAGGTCACTCGTACACACTCCCAAAAGATAGCACTCTGTAACCATCCATTATGCTTCCATATCTACAAAAAAAAAGCACATATAAATATATGCATCTCAACAAGCAAGTGGCCTTTTTTTTTTGGCCAATTTAACATGTAAACACATATTTGCACACACTTTACATTCTAGCACTATGCTAGCTTTCCAAACTTTGCAACCATCAATGCTTCCCTTTTGAGCAATCCTAAGACACCTAATCCTCAAGTCAATCCACCCAGTAAACAGACTAATAAGGCTACAAGAGTTTCCAACTAAAATTGACATGTTATTACCTACAATGCTAAGGATTTGAGTAGGTGATTCAAGCTAGATTGTTCCCCTTGTTTATTTCTTTTGTGCAAGTTTTGTAGACCATTTAGGTGAATGCATTATTGTGCACTTTTTCTATTGTTGATTTTATAGTGTTATAATATATTTTTGTTCGGTGCTCCAATCAGTATACTATGTAAGTAAATCCTAACATGTAATCTTGAAAGTAACATTCTTTATTTAGCACATTCTATAAAATATTTTCTTTTAGGAAGAAATAGTATCATATTACCTTAATACTTTGTTATTAAAAAAATATATAAAGTTATATTAACAAAGGAAAATAACTTTCTCACTTGAAAGAGAAAGTTATCTTTTATCAAATTTCTTATATTTAATATTGAACATATAAAAATCTTTTTTATCATTATATTATTATAAAAATATTAAAAAAATAAAGCTATATTTTTATACTTATTTTAAAATTCTAATTACATTATGGAGATTATGCAATGCAACTATGTCTTTTGTACAAATCAAATTAATTAATTATTTTAGTTAACTTTCCACCTGATGATAATTTCTTTATATTAACAATGATAAATCATTTAACACACATTATTATCATGGATTTAAATCCAAAATATATAAAAAAAAGTTACAATATCAAATATTACTACATCACTAAAAATATTAAGAATACATGCATAAAGTTTTTCTTTATACAACATAATATATTCACTTAATATATTTAAGTGCATGACTATTATTATTAAATTACACACTCTCTTTTTGTTTTTTTGTAATAGTATGAGTGCATGACAAGTTATTGAATACATATACATATAAAATTATGAATTCAAACTCAAAATATTAAAGAAAAAGCCCTGAGAGTAATATAAGATTGCCATTATATCATTAAAAATGTCAATAAATAATGAAAAAATCATAAATAATATGAATGATACACAATAATATCTCAAAGGTAAATAATATAATTCAAACTTCAAATACTTCTAGTATTATTGACTTGTTAAAAATATTGCTATAGAATTATTTTTTAACGTTAATTGTTTACTCTATCAATTATTCATCGATGCATATATAATCTATCCAAAATATTTAATGTCAATTCTAATACTGACATTGAATACATATAATAATGTCGGTACTTTTACTTGAAAATTGATGTATTTAATTTTAGGATATTATTGAATAATTAAAATAAGACATTCATTATCTAGGATAATAACCGATGTTATTGTTTATATTAAATGTTGGTTCATAAATTGCCATTAAAAATTGAATTCTTTTCATATCTTAAATGTCAAATGATACATCAATTTTTGTTAAATAATTGATGTGTAATGTGGGATAGAATAATAGTTTTATAAAATAACTAATATGACTTATTGGTTTTTTATTAACTAAAATTCTTCTAAACCCTATTACCTTCGGAGTAGTATCCAAACTAAATTACAAAACCTAGCAACTTATATTATTATACAAGTAGTAAGATAGTAGTATTCAATCTTTATCTCAATATCTCTATATTAAAAATAATATTTCAAATATAACAAATATCTAATGACAATAATTTTATATATTTAATTGGGTCTAAATAGTATAATACATATCATCTATATATATTGCAAAAAATAGAAATAATACCTCTAAATGCATAAAAAGAAGTTACATTATTTTTTAATGACATGGTCATTGATAGAAATCCTTATGAATCTTGCCACAGCAAAAGAAGAATACAAGTATGTTAGGATTTATGTTATAAGTAGAATGTTAATACAATATGCTTCTATTAAAAGGAAATTCAATACTTAGCTTATCCCAGTAATCTTTGGTGGTATCATACTTTTATTTACATAGTTCTCTTTGTATATAAATACCTATTAATTTACTTTTGTAAACAAGATATCTGTTACTTTTTCTCTAAGAAACCCATACCTTTCATAACACTAAATAATAAAATCAAAAACACAAAATCTAAACAAATCACCATAACACTCAACAAATAGATGTTCTTATTAAGTTTATAAGAAAAACAAGGCATTCGAATGATGTTTTCTCTTTCCAATCTATAATTTGACACTAGGATGGGCTTTCCTTGTATTTCGACTCTCACCTTCATTTTTGCAAGTTTTAAGGAAAGAAAAACTATATTGTTTAAGTGTTCTACATTAGTTATACATTAAAATTGATATAGTATAATATTAACATTAGTTATTAATAAATAATTGACATTATTTTTCTATTTTTATCAAATTATTACTTTTTATTGTTCGATCTTGAGTAAGACATACTTTTCTAAATCATTTATTTTTACAAACTCAACATCGTATAGTATCCACATTAGTTATAAATAAACAATTGATGTTGTTTCTTTTTTCTTTTTCTTTTTTGAGAAAAATACTATTATTGTTGCCCAAAAGTTAAAAACTTAAAAACCAAATCTATTACATAAACAATAAGATAAACACACTTGTTAATACAAAGGAGCACTACCTTTTAAACAATATTAAATCATATAACAACATTTATAAATAACTTTAATAATGCATACAAGACAATATATACATTTATAAGTAATTACACTAAGTTTTACAAGCATAAGCATTTATACATTTTCATTTACAATTGGATCCAATAAGTTATACATTTGGTAGAACCTTAAACAAATGCTTGTCACACTCTAAATACATATGTAACTCATTCCTCTTGCAAGGTAGTTATATCTTTTTTACTATAGAATGTTGTGTTTCCTTGGAAGAACTATATGTTTATATATAAAACTTTATAAAAAAAATAGAATTACATATTTTTCATAAGTGTACACCTAATTGAAATTTAAATAAATTATCTTATCAAGCCTTTAATTCCTTTTCATGTTATGACAATGTCTATTATATATTTCATCGTGAAGTAGCGACACTCAATGTTAACTTTTTATATGGAGCACTATAACAAACTAACTCAAAATAGTGTCAATTTCTTGTAACAGTCAATTATTATATTAAGCACTAAATATGTAAAAAAAAATGTTATCTTCACTTGCACCCATTGGACAGTACTTGTCTAGTTAGCATTGCCCACCTTAAAATATACATGTATTGCCTTGCTTAGTATTACCTTTTCAACCTAAGTGCAATTATGCCCTAACAGGTTAATCTAATATATCTTCTTTTTCTTCAAATAGATAATGGTCAACATTTAGCAGTACCTACAATATTATTAATATTAAAGTAAGATAGCTTAGGAGAAAATATAACCAAAAATAAATTAATCATCTTTGCACCCACTTAATGTTTGTGGTATGGTATTATGTAGCATTTTTATAACCTATTCACTATATGGCCTTATCTATGCTCATGTATCGAAACTCCAATATTTTCCCTACCTCTTATAAATGTAGTTTGTATTTAAGAAATTGAAGCAAGAAACTAATTTCTCATCCTTTATGGCATAGTGCAATTAGCTATCATTTCAAAATGCATAACTAGTAAAATTTATAATATCTAATATATGCACAAAACTATGGAAAACTTGAAGAGTAAGAACAAACAATCCTAATCTAAGTCTCCATATTGGTAACATCTAGCTTCTTCATGCTCAAAAGATGCAAGGTGAGATCCTTAGATAGAAAAATGTCGTATTTGTATCCCACAACATCCAAGCTCATAAATAATAAAATAAGATCATCATTTAACATCTCTTATGCAATAAATCAAAACACCTCTCAAGATATGCCAACCTTTATTTTTTGCTGAAAATAAGTTGCTAAATTCTTTAATTCTTTTTTAAACTTGCCATCTTCATCCTTATCCTTTTATAGTGACCTTTTATTAATTTCTTCACATCAAGATACCTAAAACTAGATTGTAAAAAAAAAGTAAAAATCAAACATGTTAGGTAATATTTTATTTGACCATAAATAATAAACTTAAAATGATAGAAAATTGCACTTATGTGAAAAATGAAATAAACTTAAGGACTTTGGTCAAGTTAGGTAATTGCTAATTATTTGTGCTATCATGGTCACATCATACATCAGTAATGTTTTTTTATGTCGTAACTCAAACTCAATTAGGATTGATGTGGCCTTGCTATATAATTTCATCAACTTTAACATTGATTATACTAATTATAACTATAAAAAAATTTCTATTTCTATAGTGACTTAAATTATTTTAGATTTTTACAGGAAAAAAAAAGAATAGAATTTCCCTTGTTTTAAGGTATTTCTTGATGGCTAGATAGCCTAAAATAATTAACTCATAAATTTTGTAGATTTAATAGAAACATGATATGTAAGATTTTATCTATATTATTTTTTCCTATTTTATATACTTAATTTGATAGAATTGGCCTTGTTATGTGATCTAGGGTTAGTTTTTCAATGTTTTGAAATTATTTGATTAATATTAAATTTTTACACTATTTAGTTTTTCAACTATATCTTGATCTTTAGATATTGGATTTAGATAATCTTTATATTGTCGAAAAACTTAAAGGATACTATACAATTTTCATGCTTTGATTAAAGCTCAATTTGAACATTTGGAAGGTTAAATTTAGCTAAGAAATTGATGCTTTGTTTCTATTTAAATTGAGCTAACTTCAATTTTTAGGTTATATCTTAAGCTCCAAAATCCAATCAAGGTGAAAATAATGCCTAAAGTTTCCTAAAACTCAATCTTTTCCATGTGTGTGGTTTAATGAAACTACGTAGTTTTAAAGGTCTTACAATGATGGAAGTTAAGCCTGTAAGATTTTACTACAATAACTCTTGCACTATATTTTTTTATAAATTAAGTTTTAGGCTTTTAAAATTAGTAAAGCATTATTCTTTGTAATCCTATGAGGCATATGTCGCTTTAAGTTTTAGAGGATAGCAAATCAAATATTGGGTTTTATGCTTCCAAAGGCAAGAACACATTAACACTTTTACAGAATTCTAGATAATAACTTTTTTCTTTTTCAAGTATCTTCTTCTTCAACCATAAAAAGCTAAAGTTTTAATTGATTCAAGGAATTTGCGGCTCATTTCTATTTGAATCATGAGATTTTAAGCTGTAATGTTAATTTTTACTAATTAATTTTCTTCTTTCCCTTGTTCTCTATGCTAATTACTAAGAATTACATGAGTTAAATGTTAATTTAGTATAATTTATGTTCAACTTTATAACTTCTAATGTTTATCTATTTTTGTATTGAATTGTAGTTAGTTAATCACTATTTTTTACATTGAAACAAAGGATTGAAAGATTAAATTAAAGGTTCCTAGTTTAATCCTTTTATTCAATTGAATTTTATTTTCAAGTCAATTTTGGTCTAATTTTATGGATTGTAGTAGTTATTTAATTTTACAAATCTTAATTGATTAAATTTTAGATAGTTATCTAGCACAGAATTCCTAAACTATTGCAGAGGTTTCAAATAATTCAAGATTGAAAAATTAATTAGAATTGTTAAATATATTTGACCTATGATTAGTCCACACAAGAACTCTCAAATCTTTAGATCAATTGTTTTGATATATTAATTTTCTAATTTTTTGTATTATTTCTATATTCTATTAAGTTAATGCATTCTATTTAAATTTTAAATCAAACCCCCCCCATTTAGTTTTATTTGCATTCAGGTAATTTTATTTTGTATTTTGCTTACCATACTGCATATTTCCATTTTATTCTATTTTGCATTCTATATGCATTCTATTTGTAATTATGGTTAGTAAATCATTGTAAAATGTTATATTAAATGGATTAAGGGTTTGACATGGTTCCTACATACATTGCAAAAATTTTATCAACTTTTAATATTTTATTTTGAATATGTTGCAATGCAAGTATCACAACACAAAATGCGCACAATAATGCATAATCTTATCATATTAATTACATAGGAAAAACTAATATGCTAATCCAATTGTTAATTCCTGAACAGAGCAATTTTTAATTCTCCATAGATGCGATGAGGATCTAATGTACTTATTTTCACTTGAAAACATTGAAAATAAGAAGAATAAATTATAAGAACTCAGTTAACACATACTACCATAACCATATTTAGAATCAATTACATAAAACAATCAAATATTAATTAAGTACTAAATAGAAAATAGTTACAAACCAAATTCTTGAATTGTGTGAGATGTGATTTCAATTCTCAGGTTAATATATCTACCTACATATAGATTAAATTTCCTATTTCACATCACAATTCATAATAGTCTTAACTATTTCATTTATACAATATCATTACCATATTACATGCAAACCATTTTGGATAGTTATCAAACTTTCAAGTAGTCAGCAAGGCTCAATCACAACTAAATCATCACAATCATATCTAATGAAATTATTCAAATTTAATACCATTCATGGCATAATCCATAATATAATTTATGTACTAAAGCTTAAGCATTACATATCACAATTTCAAATTTAATTACAACATAAATAATACCATTTATCATCACAAATCATTCACGATTAATCAACAATAGACAATAACACCATTATGCATATTAAGCATGGTAAATTAATATCCACTCAAATAGGTTGTAACGGCCCTACCGTTAATAGGTAACACAGGATTGTTATAGTGTAAAATACGATTAGATAATTTTAATATGAACTCGAAATTATTTCAAATAGGCTTAAACTATTTTTTTCTAACTAATTCAAAGAATTTAATTTGATTTATACTATTGTTAGCTTAATTCCACAAATAGAATTAAGTCTGTAAGAATTCAAAAAAAAATTCTAAATTTAGGATATCTTCCTTGGAGGGCTATATGAAATATGCATTATTTGAAAATAAAAAATTTTGATAATTATTTCTCTTGTAATTTTACATCAAAGAGTGATTTTTAATAAATTTTTAGAAACTCAAAATAACCATTTTAAGAAACTATTATTTTTAAAATTTTTTAAAATTTGACATTTTGAACTAGAATCTAATATCTAGATTTTTATACCTTAGAGTTTTAATTTTTTTGAATTCAAATGGGGGATATTTCGTTATTTATATTTATGCCTTAAGTAAATAAAGAGTAAAATGTCAAAAGGGAAATAAGGACATTTACTTAGACCTTAACCTAAACCTAAATCAAAAACTCAGACCCAAACCAAAACCTGTGACCTAGAGTAACCCAGACCCAGACTAGAATTTGTGACTTAGAGAAAAGAAAATTTGTGAGAACAGAATTAGAAACAAAACTGAAAATAGAATTAGAAATACAAAGATGTTAAAACCCTTCTTTCTTAGCTTTCTTTTTCTTTTTCCTTCTCTTCCACTTCTAATCATACAAAATAACTCCTATCCTTCACATTTCAACACGTTTTCTTTCACTTTCTTCCTGTTTTTCCCTGTTTCTTGCTATTGTTTCTGATCAATTTGAATTTTAGGGTTTGAGCTGCAAGATCCAAAAATTCTTTTCATTTACTTAATAAGGTAATTCCTAAGATTCATTCTCTTAATTAGGAGTTAGATTAGCTTAAATTAGTTAATAGATAGCAAAGATTAGTTTGTTCTTAGGTTATGCTTAGAATGTGAAAATTTAAGATTTCTGTAATAAGGAATTTAATATTGTAAATTAGTGTTGATTTATATTTGAATTGTTGTTTGATTACTTGCACAAGGTCAAGAAACACTTCCTAGTGGCATAAGTGGTTTGTGAAATAGGAAGAAATCAAATTTGAGCATATTAGCTATTTTATGAGTAAATTTTGTGTATTTTCACATTTTTATATATTTTTCAAACTTCTCTATACTTTAAATTATTAATCTTATTAATTTATTAATTGTCATTATTTTCTATGCATTTTAATTCCATATATGTGTAGAGCTCTAGGCACTCTTGAGACAAGTACCTTAAAAATTTTCTTGAGTTATAGTAATTAAGAATGGTACTAAAATGACTCTAGGATGAGGAAATTAATTTATGTGATTTATTTGAAATAGTATATTATTGGAACTGTATAATGTTCTTTGAAAAGTTATTATGGATGAAGTGATAATATATTAAAATTTCATGTATACTTATAAAACTGATTTTTGATGAATTTGGAATGATTTGATATTGGAGATGTTAATTGCCATGGTTGAAAGCCTTAATGAGCTACTCATAGTTGAAAGGAGTATAGATTGAGATTGTTTTAAACTATTGATATATGAAATTATTTATTTCCAATAATTTTCTTATATAACTGTTACTTATATATATACATGGTGTTTTGCTATTTTTATAAACTTGTTTTAAGAGAAGATTAGTTAAAAACTATAGCTAATGACAGTAATGACGTTAGCCTTAGAGCACCTTAGTTCGAACCCTAATTAGTAGGGGGTTGCTAACCCTATGTGTCAACCAACACATGTGGGTTAGTTTATGGTAGCTTGATAAGTTACTTTAAAGTTAAGAGCTCTCTAAAGATTATTACTTCATGAGTGGAATGCTCATATTTATTAATCATAACTGAAAATCTGCCACCCCAAAGTGTAATTATGATGGTTTATATATTTTAAAATTTATTAGTTTTAATTTTAATTACTTATTTATCATGAATATATTGTATTGAAATTTTTTCCATGAATCTATGTTCATTATGATTTCCTATATTGTGATTAAAGAACCTAATATTTACCTTTTGATTTGGAACTTATATTTTAGTATTCTACTTTTAATGAACATTTCAATAGTTATTTTATCAAATATGATTGTTTAACTCTTATAATATCTTCTTGTATTGAAAAGTTATTTAATTTTTTTAAGGAAAAATTTGTGCCATGGCTTGTCCTATTTCCGTTGAAAATTCATGTTATCTATTCATTGAGTCAATGACTAACTATTTTTATTGTAATATTTTTTACATAAAGATTTAGCTTCAGGTCCATCGTCTAAAGCTCCTTAGAAAGAAAAGAGTATTCTCTTGTGGTGAGCCACACTTTGTTCATGTGGGCTCGATGTAGAACTTTTACATATTTTTAAAAGTTATAAAATTTTAAATACTCTTAAATGTACTCCATTGAACCCATAAGTAGGGCATGCTTTTGTTAATTTACATATACATATTTTATTATATTGTAAAGGATTATTTGGTTACAAAATAGTATGGATATGTTACTATATGGATTATTATGTGAATGTTAAGAAATAAGAAAGTTCATATGGGATTATATGTATGTGAAAAATTAATAAATGCATAATTTATATGCTCTCTTAAGTTTGAATCAAGTTATAGGTTGTCCGATGATATTTTAGGTTAATATGGCGTATATGATTATGTTTTTCTCTTAGGATCATGCACCAGTCACGACCCCTCATTTTCAGTCATGACATAGGTAATCATAATCATTTGATGAATATGAATTCCATATCACTCATGCATGACCACAAATTTGATTTAATAATAATCCATACTATATAATTATACTTTTAAGAATTCGCACATAAATGTATATATATAATCTATATCATCAATAAGAAAAGTATAAATTATGACATTTAAACAAAATATTATTAAAATATTAATTTATGGTAAGATATATACTCACTTGGGATCACCTATCTACTTTATAAATTCTAAATATCTAGGTTCATCTTTCCCTCATCTTCTTGCTCATAATTTACAAGGATAAATATAAATGCATGGTATTACTTATTTCCTTCCTAAATATTATAATTTTAGATTAAATTCATAATATTCCAATACTCAGAATCATCAACTTCTTATATCCACTAATGTTAACTTATAAAATCAAAATATGTTGTTATATGTGATTTTTGTATCAAACTTATACAAGTAAAAATATTAGAATGTGATACTTTTAACATACTCTATTTATACCACTCTACCATCCTATATCATCACTTTCTTATATTTTCAAAATTATCATAAAGAAATTAAATATTTTTATAAATGAGGGCTTTTTTAGTCAATTATAAAATAATCAAAATATTAGAGCTTTATGCTCTAAGAAAGCTAAATTATATTGTATTATAAAACTACACATTTGGTTTTTAATGTTCTTAACTTTATTTTAAAGAAATCAAATATCTTATTTTAGGCTTTGCTTTAATCAATTCCATATACTAAAAATATTGAAGTTAATAATATAGAAAAGCCTTAATCATATTGCTTTAGCTAACCATACGTTTATTTTCTATTATTCTTAACTCTTTTTTAAGCATTAAAAAATTCACATAAATTAAGGGTTAATCAAACTCTAAACAATAGAAACATTAGATTTTAACGATATAGATATATTCTAAGTATCCTAATTTAACACTCTAGAGTTAAAATCTTTATTTTATCAATGCTATATCAAGTATTTAAAATAAAATAATAACATAGGGTTCTTTAAATCAAGTTTAAATCCACTATAATATTAAGATGTAACTTTTTACAAAAACTTTGATCATATTATCTAATCACTCTATAGGAATTTCTTATTTTTCAAAGCTATTATCTTGTATCTTAAAACATGCTCAAAAGGGGTTTTTTCAAATCATATATTCTTAATTAAAAATATTAAGATGCAATACTTTAGAAGGACTTTAATCAAGTTATATTAATATTCTAGAGCATGAAACTCTTATTTTTCTAAGGCTAGATCAAGGAAATCTTACTAGGTATAATGTGAGAGTTTTTTATTCATGCTTATACAATAAACAATATTAAAACCTTTTTATCTAAGAAGATTCACCACTTTTCAAAGAGGGCACTAATAACTTAGCTAGTGATAAAAGTTAGAAGGAGTCACTAAAAAATATAATAGTTATCAGTGCAATAAATCAGCCAAGTAGCCCTTTCTTTTCACACTTACAAATTATTATTAGCCACAAGAAAAGTGGTTAAGTGGTTGTGGTAAGGGGAGAGGGGATAGGAATTCAAAGGGTTATGGCAGCAAGAGAAAGGAAGAAAAATAGGGGACACAATAGAAAAAGAAAAAAAAAGCCAAGAAATGCAAGAGAAAAAGAAGGAGGTGTAAAACAAAAAGAGGGTAGTCAAGGGATTTGATTCTATGTTTCTTATGTATTTAAGTTCCCCTTAAAGACAAAAATCCAAGCCACCCATCTACATTACCCACTCCATTTTAGTTTAATCACTATGATACATTCTCAAAAATTTTCTTTTTAAGTTCTCTTCTTTTCTAACACATGTTATAATTTCTAATAAACTTGGAAACTCAATAATAGACATTTTGAAATCTTATATATCTTAGGAAAATCATTTATTAAACCATGTGCTTTTCTTTTCATAAATCATCACATTTTTATAGTCAAAATTTACTTTAGTTTTTATTATTTTTATTTCTCCACTAATCCCATTAATAACTTAATAGACTTAAAAGCTCTAATTAAATATTTCAAAATTATATAACCTAAAATAATTATTTATTAAATTATAAGCATATATCATCATACCTTTACACTAACAACTTATAAAAAAAATTCCCAACTTCGTGAAAGAAGCACCATAAGAATTATTTAATTAAATTTTAAAATAAAACCTTAGCCAAATAAATACAATTTGAGCTATCCTCATCGATTAATATAATTATATTAGGTAATTAAAATAATAAAATTATTAATTATTATTTCAGGATATTACACTTTATTTATTCCATCTTTAACGATGTTGACCACGATATTAATCCTTTAACTGTGCAATAGTGTAGAGCACACAATATAGGAAAGCCATGCCTTTCACTACCTACTTAAAAAGGGTCCCACAATGATAAGTATACATCTACATTCACATTGCAATGACAAATAAACTAATTGGTCGACAATGTAAAAATATAACATTATTAAATAGTACTTAGCAATCATAAGTATACATTGACATCCACCTTACAATGACAAATAAATTAATTGATCAACAATGTAAAAGTATAACATTAGTAAAGACTACTTAGAAATAAGTAGTAAGGTGATAGGAATTTATCTGTGGTAATTAGGTGAAAAGGATCAGGTTTAAAAAGGCAATAAGGTAATAGTTACCCTTCTGTGGCATAGCAGTTGTCATCTATACCTTCTCTATTTTTATAGTGTGGCAATCAATTTCTTACCTCTTGTTAGAGTATGGCCATCACATCCTATGAATTTCTTTTCTTAAATTCTCCCTCATCTCATCCATAGGATTTACGATATCTTTATTAAATAGTCCTCCATTGTGAAGACATTTTGAAGCTCTCCTAAAGTAGGCCTTAAGATTTATTGATCCTTCAATATTTTTCACATGTCTATGATGCTTCTAAGTTCCTGGAGAAGTAATCTAGATGTCCATATTCCTTTTTAATTAAAACTCTCCTAGGATGGCTTGTTATGTGAGCTCATCCTAGCATATTGTAATGAAAGATGACTAGTTATATGTTGGTAACTAAACAACATACTCTGTATTTAACAAATAAAATAATAACATCATTTATTATTGGTTGTGTAACTTGCTAATTCTCTTTTCTCATGAATTCAATATTCTTGTTGGCTCTATATCTGACTTACAACTTATACCATGGTATAAGGGTGATAGAAGAAAATGGTTTATCACTAGGTTAATTAATAACCTTTTCCTTTTCTTAATGAGATTCTCCTAATTCCCTTTATTTTATGCACTTATAGTTATGGTTTATTGATAAAAAAATAAAATAAGTGATGAGAAAACGTTCTTCACCATTAACAGTTAAAGAAAGATAACAATATTCAAATAACCATATTTACTCGAAACTCCTTTGAATAGCATACTTCCACAAACTTCTCCTACGTATAGGCATTGATCTAATAATATTTTCTAAAAGGATCTTTTATCTGCTTTTCTATAAGGTTGATATACTCCTTTGCTAACCAAGCTTAAAATCCTTTCACCTTTTGCCCACCATTGTCAAGATGTGGTCTTCATAATCCTTATGAATACTAAAGTTAGCCTATAAGGCAATCTACAAATAAATGACAATTATGATTTATAATCTAAAAAGACTGTTATGAACATGTAAAAATTAAAATAGAGATGAGTATTAAGGATCCTTATCAATGTATTATCCTATATGGCATCCTTGATGTCTAGTACACTTGGTGCTATTTCTTAATAGTAATAGGCACCATGGTGTGTACCAAGCAATCGATGTAACTATTAAATTTAGCTCTACCAAGTTCATATGATTGACCTTTGTCATTGAAGTTTACTTTTAGCTTCTCCCTTGTAGTGCACTTAATGATAATGTCACCTACCTTTTTTTATCACCTTTACCAAAACCAACTGAATCTACATTGCTTCCATTTAAAAAGTTTTGACTAAAGCAATACAAATATTTAATTTATGTGCTAAGTAATATCTAATAAAAAATTGAGCAAATAATAAGGAACAATAGCATATTAGTTTATTATATTTAGTTTGATTCGAGAACCAAAATTACTCACAACATATTTTCAAAAACAATATCTAAGCAACAGAGCTACACTAACGTAAAAAGTTACTCTAAAAATATAATATCCAAGAAAAAATGATATTTTCCAAAATATAAGTACATAATAAGACATGTATTTGGATATATAAACTTTTTATGTTAAATAATACTTCTAAACTATGTACATAATAATTGAAAAGTAATTTTAAACTAAAAAATGAAAGCTTTTTAACAATATATGATAATACTACCTATATAACCCTGAAGACCATGATCAAACCATAATATTCTCATGAACCATAAAAGAACCAAGGAAAATACCTTAAATAGATAGGAATAAATGCTTATAATGCTATATAATCACTAAACAAACACTAGAGAAAATTAAGTGAAGAGCATAAAAAATTGTAGAGCAATTCATCATATGAAATAAGCTTGTTTGCAATTCTAAGAACAAAAACAAGGATAGATGTCAATTATTAATAAATAACTAATATTTATATATTTCCACATCAATTATCATTAAAATCGGCATCTAATGTTCTATGCATAATTATGAAAATGCCATTCAAGTTTAACTTTCAACATCAACTGTGTATAGGAATCAATATCTAATATTTGGTACCTCTTCAAATTTAATAACTCACTTTCATTTTCAACATTAGTTTTTAAACAATTGATGTGGAAAGTTATTTTTTTTAAAGCCATTTTCTGATATAACTCTTAAGCCCCCATTATATATTAGTTTACTAATAACCAATATAGAAAATACAATATGGTTTTACAACATCGATTTTTAAGTAGTGTTAACATGAAATGTTGTTTTTATTTTCAAAGATGTCAACACACCATTATATATGTTGATTTGCACTTTAACTGATGTCCATATAACGATGTTGTATTGTAATTTTGTAGTAGTGTAATTGGCACAAGAATTCAAAAATCTTCTTTTATTAGTTAATTGGAAATGTTATTTTATGAAATAAAACTAATACACATTGTAATTATTGATAGAATTAAACATTGTTGCATAACATGCAATAAAATAAAATTTGGATGGTACTAACCTTTGAACATGAAATCAATAAAATATTTCCAAATGATAATGATAAGAGTAAAGCAACATGTGTTTTAAACATTTTTATTGGTCATATTGTTTGAAATATTTATAGAATCAATTTTCCCATGAAGAAACATAGGAGCCATTTTTTTATGACAACAACAAGAACTTGAAAAAACCCATTAATGGATTTTAATTTGCTAGTTGTTAATAGGTTGAAGATCACTTTATTAACCATTTATGTTCTAACCTTATGAAATTAAAGGAGAAAATTTTAGTAGTTAAGTTTATTTAAAGTGAACCATTTTGGTTCCATGTAAATGACATGTGATGTACTAGACCCTAATCCTCATTATTTTGTAATATAGAGTTTTCTCTTGCATACGTAATAACAAAAATAACATCTAATAAAAATTTAAATTCAAACTTGAAAAGATTTATGTATTTCATTTGGCAAGTAATCACTCTTTTAACAAAGGAAAAATATTGACATCCCTTAAATTGTAATAAAATTGTATGAACTTTCTTCCTAGTTTCAAAACCTTCTCAAACTTTCTTTAAAATATAAAAATATACTACACTTATACCTAAATTTGATTTTTTCATTAAAGAAATGATAAGAAAAGATGACTATATAATACTAATTTATAATATGAGATTTGTGATAAGAAAATTCTAATTAAGTTTAAACAATTAAAATATGACGATAAGAAAGTTAAAATTTAATGTAAGTGTAATGACTTTTTAGCATTATGAACTTAACCCAAGTCTATCATTTATCATAAAATACATAGATTATTATATGTTATTTTATTTGAATTTATAATCTTTTCGCATTGCTTTATTAAAGAAAAGTTCAAATTTAGATTTAAATATAGCATCTTGTTATATTTCAAGGAAGGCTTGAGTGGTTTTGAAATTAAAGGATAAGTTTGCATAATTTTATGAAATCTCAGGGGAAATTAGAGTATTTTTTTGTAAAAATAAATAAATAAGCTAATTCAATGCTTTCTACATTTTTATTTCTCACCATGATTTCATATGAAAAAAAAAGAAATATTTTAATTGAATTTACATGTGAATTTCATCATTCTTTTTTATATGTAATATTATGAAAAGAGTTTTGAGTTTGATCTTGGAAGTGTCTTTATTGGGAGGGATCATTACTACAAAAATACAAATAGATATTGCTAGATAGATGCCAGATAAAGGTAAAATCAATATTTGTTATCATGTGGAGGTATTTTTGAAATTATAAGAAGCTTTAAGACATCAATTATTATATACAATTGACATTTTCACTCACGTATAAAGTTTAGATGTAAGTTATTTTGTATACCAATGTATAATATGACAATTTTTGACTTAACTATCATTTAAAGTATTATAATGGTCTTTTTAAGAAAAGTAAAAAGTTTATACATTAATTTTGTACTTAACTAATGTTGAATATATTGAATTTAAGGTTTTTTGGAAAATGATGAAATTTAAGATGTCAGATTTTTAAGCAATCAAAGTGTAAAGGTATAGCAAAAGTCTGGTAAGAAAATATCAAACATTAACACATTAGTTTTAGATTTAACTTATTTATAAAATTATAGCATTTATAAGGTTTTGAGGAAACCACAAAAACATAAGATGCCAATTTTGTAAATGACTATCATTTAAAAGTATTTCAAATGATTAGGTTAGGAAATATAAAAAGTTAACAGGTTAGTTTTGTACTTAACTAACATCTAATGATATGACAACTACCAGTTTCATTAAAAAGGAATGAACATAAGATGCTGGTTTTATTTTAATAACCAATATCTAATATTTTTCAAATTGCCTATAAATCTCACTCTCACTCTTCATTTGAAACATCTTTATAATATCTTTACTTCTCTTATCTAATTCTAAAGCTTTAATGAAATATCAAAATAACTCAACTATTTTTAGAAATGCTTCAAATTTTGTTAAAGCATCCTAACTGTTCTTTAATATCTTTGACTTTCAAATATTTGAAAGCAAAAGATGTTAAAGAATGGATAAGATGCTTTAAAAGGATTAAAAGCATTTTCAAATGTGCAACAAGGATGGGTGAGTTATTATGATATTCCACCTACACTTTAGAGTTAATAATAGGGGCTAATTTATTGTCAGGAATTCTAAGTGCTTGTGATAATATTGTAAAGTTATTATTGTAGAGTGCTTCTAAATTTTCTCTCACTCTAAAATTCTTGCTATGCATTTAAAAATGTTGTGAATCTTGTGAAGCACTTCTACTTATGCTTTCAAATATATGAAAGTAGACAACATTAAAGAATGACTAGAACTACTTCAATATAATTTACGACATTCCTAAATGTGTAGTAAGAATTAGTGGATATTCTTTACAACATAGATAAGGACTTCATTAGAATTAGGGTGTAATTTTAGTGATTTTAGTGTAATGATGATTTAGTATAGGTTATTTTATGCAAGTTATATGTTTATAAATTTATTGTTAATGATAGTCATTTCAAGCATCTTTTATTGTAATAGTTTGGAAAGAAATAAAATTTTAAGAATTATTTGTCTCCTTTCTCATATGATTAGTGTGAGTGATTGCCATTATGATTATTGTAATTTTTTTCATGTAAGTTATATGTTTACAAATTTATTATAAGTGATAGTGATTTTGATGTATTTTTTGTTGTACTAATTTAGAAAGAAATAAAAATTTAAGAATTGTTTGTATCTTTTCTAACCTATTTGTACTTTGGAATAAATTGTTAAATGATGAATAAATTTACACTAAATTTTAAGATTATTCACAGTATTTGAATTCACACCTAAATTACAAATAGTGTAATGCCACTATAAATTCATCAATAGAAATTGGTTACCATTATAATTGGCATCTATTTTGACATGATGGCTTTTTTGAAATTATATAAAAATATAAGACAATGGAACTTAATCATGAATGACATCTATAATGACACAATGATATTTTCAAAATTAGTAGAAAATTTAGGATTTGATTTTAAAACAAACTAATGTACAAAGAAAGGCTTTTCATGGCAATAGGAATTGAGAAAAATTTAAAGGTCAATTTTCTTCATAACCATTGTCCAAAAGGCATGTGAAGCATTAAGTGAGGAAAGGTAAAAATTTCATACATTAATTTTGGACTTAACTGACATTTAAAGGTATAGCAACTGTCTGCTTACTTTAAAGGTATGATACATAAGATGTTAGTCATGCATTAATAATTAGTATCCATTATTTTTCATAATACCTATATATTTCACTCATAATTTTATTTTATGTTTAGATGGAATCTGATAATAACTTATTTATTCTTAGAAATACTTCAAATTATTGAGAAGCACCTATCCATAATAGGTGATTAAAGGGTATTGAAGTCCTTTTGGAAAAATGCTTCCCATTAATTTAAAGAATTTCCAAATTAAGAGCAAGGATAGGTAAATTATCCTTATATTCCATCTAATACTATAGAGTTGATAATAGAGGATAAATTTTGTAAAATATTGTAGAGTACTTCTCTCATTCTTTGCTTCAACATAATTAAGGGTTTAAAGGCATTAGAGCCTCATGGATAGGATGTTTCTCCATCAATTCAAAGAATTTCTAAATTAAGAGTAAGGATAGGTGAGTTATCTTCATATTCTACCCATTACTCTAAAGTTAATAACAAAAATAATGTTTGCACACTTATCTTATTCTTTACTTTAACATGATTAAGAAACTACTAGAATTCAATTGAGAGAAATAGAGCTTTCTTCAACATAAAAGGATTCGCAACAAGGATGAGGATTTTAATACAATTAGGGCATAAATTTAGTTATATATTAATTTTGCAATAAACATGTATTGATGATTTATTGTAGCTTTTGTTTAGGTTGTTTCATGGAATAAATATACATGTAATGATTTGAAAAGAAAGAAAATGTTAGAATTAGTTTATAAAACTATTTGTCTCTTTCCTTACCAATTATACTTTTATAATAACTCATTCAATGATAATTGAAGTTTTTACCACAAATTTATATATTTGGCAATTGGTTTATAAAGTATACTAAATAGAAGAAATAAAAGCACAAATTAATATTTTGTATTAATTTGCATTATGATTGCATAATAAGGTGTCGATTATTAACAAAACTAATATCTAAAAATATTTCAAAAGTCTTCATTAGGAAAATGTTAACCTTTAACATGTCATTTTAAGATTTAACCGATGTTTAATATAATGACATTTATGATGTTATAGGAATATGCAAAAACTTAAGATGTCAATGATTTACAAAATCATCATCTAAAAGACATTTCATTAATCTCTTTAAGAAATCTAAAATTTCATCACATTATTTTGGACATGACCAACATCTAAAAGTATAACAATTATCATTTCTTTCAAGAAAAAGCATACCTAAAGTGTTAATGGTTTGTTAATAACTAACATCTAAGTTTTTCAATATTGCCTATAAATTTCATTGTTATTGTCCATTTTAAATATCTTGGTGATATCTTAGCCTCTATTATCCTATTCTAGCATTTGTGTGGAGTAGGAAGAAACCATCTTAACTATTTCATCTAACAAGTTTAGAGATGTGAGAAAATTTGGTTAAAAAAATTACCTACCATTGCTTATTTTGCTTTCCCACATTAATAAGTTTCTAAATATGTTAGGTGAAATGGTAGGGGATTTATCTTCCTCCTTCACACAAACTCTAGCATTGGTAATAAAAGTAAATATATTATCTAGATCCATAATTTACTAATACGCGAGAAGACATTTTTTATGGTAATGAGAATTGGTATTGAGGATTGGTAACAAGCATGGCAATGAGTGTTGAATACTATATAGTCTTTTTTTGTCACTTATGCAATATTATTGTTAGGTTTCTCATCATATATGTTGATGTAATGATATATGGAAATTAATAAAATTATAAAATACATTTCCCTAATTGGTTTCCACGTTCAATTTATTAAGTTTATATTTATATAATAATGAAAATAGTAATATGAACTTGCATCAGTTTGCACAAAGAAATGATATCATAGTTATTTCAAATAACCGAAGTTTTAATTATTATGTAAAGCAATATGAATTTGTATAAAAAAATATCAATTTAAAAATAGAATCAAAATTTATAGGGTAGAAAAAAAAGGTATTGTTCTTTACCAAATTTGACATGAAGTGATAAAATTATTAGCATATTTTTTACAAGTCAAAGTTTTTTTTACATTATTGCAAAATGATTTGCAAAGAGCTTTCCAATTAAAGGACATTGATTCTCTACAAATAACTAATATCTAAAAATATTATCACAAGGATTTCTACTATATATCTAATGTTAAATCATAGTTATTAGAATGTTGTTAGATTTAAATAGACAATGAATATTATAATAAAATTAACATCTAATAATTGACATGATTTACTTAATCTCCCTTTAAATGTTCATATTTTTTTTCATATTCAACATAAAAATTACAATGATATCATTCTAGAAAATTTTAATACAATGACAAAAAAATAAAATACAAAATTAAAATGTTAGACACCATTTGTAGAATCAAGATTTCTCTAACATGAAACTCTATCTTACAAAATATTAAAACTCTAATAGAATCATGAAGTGCAAGTTGTTTTTCTACTTTTCTAAATAAATAAGGTCATTCACTAAATATCTTAAAGTTTTCATTTTGTATGTGTCTTAATATTTTTAATACACATTTATGGTTTTGTTTATTTATACTCTATCTTAATATCCTCAACTTAAGATAATTAGGTTTGAGGTTATGATACCACACTAAAATGTTTGACTCTTTGTTAGCTTATGAATATACATTATAACCTTAGGTATGGAATAAATTATACATAGAAGAAGACTTCTACAAATGTATGGATTTATTTTAGTTTTAGGTATGTGTCTAGAAAATGTTCATTTCTGGATTATTTGGGTTTCATTTTTTATGTATATAAAGATATTAATATTTTTGGATTGTGGATACATAGTTGAGAATATGCATAATTTGTGATAAAATAGGATTTGCTTAATGTTATAACTTGTTTAGAATTCACTAGATTGGTTATTATGAATCAAAGATGGATACATGTTAATTAGCGTAGTGCTGAATATGAAAAAGAATTGATAAATTCATTAAATTCACAGTTAGTCAAAGAAAAGAAAAAATTAGTTATAACCTTATATTTTGGCCCTATTTTAAATGTTCTTATGTTAAAAGACTAACATTCTCATAATTATAAAATTACTTTTTTGTCCATAGCATTAACACTAGGTATATATGAAGGATATGATACCATGAAAATAAATTATATAGCACATCTAATGATCATCAAGACGAAAGCTTTGATGTTAGGTTAGAAGATATGGTTCATGATATTATAGATAATTATATTAAGCATCCACAAGTCCTCGATAGTTTGTTAGGCTATGCAGAGAAATCATTGTATCTAAATTACATTAAATTCACATGTTTATCTGTCATGTTGAGATTGTTTAACTTGAAAGCAAGAAATAAGTTAAGTATTAAGAGTTTCATAATATTATGGTATTGTAAAAGATATGCTTTCCAAAGGCAATGTACTATAGGATTGTAATGTTAACATTGTTAATATTGGAGCTCAAGCAACCAAATAATGATATAGATATTTTCTTAGCACTACTCATTAAAGACTTGAGACTTGTGTGAGATGAAGTTGTGTCGGTGTTCAATGCATATAATCAAGAGTCTTTTAAGTTGTATGTCATGCTTTTTTACACAATTAATTATTTCCTAACTTATAGAAACTTATTAAGGTATAATGTTCAAAGGCATATAGTATGTTATATTTATGAAAATGGTATATACTTTTATTAACTAAAGTATAGGAAGAAAATAATGTACCTCAATCTTAGAAGATTTCTTCTTTATTCTTACAATTATTGTTGGTTGAGAAGTATTTTCAATGGTTTATTGAAAGAAACAATGGCTCCAAAGCCCTTAATTTAGGAGGAAGTTTATAAAAGGGTGAAAATTATCGATATAATTTTTTGCAAATTAAAGGTAATTACATATGATGACATTACATGGAAGAAAATGTTCATCTTCTTTAATCTTCCATATTAAAAGGACTTATTTCTTAGCCATAACATTGATATCATGCATATAAAGAAAAATATATTTGATAGTTTAGTTGGAACACTTTTAAACATGCTAAGCAAGATAAAGGATAGAATCAAGGTCAAACTAGATTTATAAGAAATGATCATATAAGATGAACTAGCAATGAAAAGAAGGAGTTAATGTACATATTTGCCTTCAACTTTAAGGTTAAAGTGCTTTAAGGCTATTCTTTCAATATCAAAAGCCTAAGATCCAAAATTAGTCAATTTGAAGTCTCATGATTATCATATTTTGATATAATAACTTCTATCAATTATCATTCAAGAAATATTGACTAAACATATGAAGTATGTGTTAGGAATTCGGATTATTACATACATAAAAAATTTATAATTTGATCCGAATTTTACCTAGGATATTCTCTTCTCATCTCACTCCCCCCGAATGTAACTCAGGGTTTCTATTGTAAATTTGTAATTGCAATGGAGCTTTCTTAGCTTAGAACAAGGAGAAGCTAAGGAGCTATGGGACAAGAAGAAGCTAAGAAGTTAGTTAGGAATGTCATTAGAAAATAAAATTTTAGGGCCATACTATGTGACATTTTGATTTCTTTATTATGTGATGATATTGATAAGCATGCATTTACTATGTGATAGAATGTGTTCCTACTATATGATAGTTCTATTCATTGGATGATATATGATATATAGTAGTCTATTTTTTTCATTTACTTTATATGATGTATGAGATATGCTAGATATATTACATGAATAAATAAGCTAGTTATAGTGAGATCTGATAATAATTAAGTTAAAATCCCTCATCTAAAATATTAAGTTAGTAATAATTAATGATGCCTTCCAATGTCTGGCACTCATTAAGGCCTTGATCGACATAAGATAGGTTTGCCAAAGTAAGGTACTTTATTTATCTTCGTGAGATGCGACTGGATAATAGTGATATCTGAATGTCAAACATTGGGTCTGACTTAACTAGGATATCTCAATAGGATTGAGACCTAGAGGCATAGAGTTAGGCTTTAGTTCATAAGATGGATTAGAACAAGTGTTGTTCACCTAACTATCTAAGATTTGTATATAATACAATTGGCAAGTGTTTCCTACCTAAATAACTAAGTTTTAAGTGATTAGCTAAAACTAACTTAAGGCTTGGTGAAATATGGATCTTAGCACACTAGAAAGCTTAGACAATATAACTTTCCAAATTAATAATGAGGGCTATTAATTTGAATGAAATAGTGGGAAGTACATTTAATAAAAGACCTTATTAAATATTTTAAACTTAATACTTACTTTTCATATTTCTGTTATAGATAACTAATGACTAATACATCAAATAACTTATCACTGTGATCGATCCTTGAGAAGGACAAACTTCCTGGATTGGTACAAGAATTTGAGGATAGTCCTCAAACATGAGCGAAAAATGTATGTCCTAGAAGAACTTGTTCCTCAAGAACTTAAAGCTACTGCCCCTCGAGCTCAAAAAGATGCTTATAAGAAGCATCATGATGACACATTAGATGTTGGTTATCTCATGTTGGCTACCATGGACTCTAAGCTTCAGAAGCAATATGAGAACATGGAAACTTATGACATGCTTGAGCATCTTAAGAAGTTTTATGAAGGCCAAGCTTGGCATAAGAGGTTTGAGGTGATAAAAGCATTGTTTCAGTGTACAACTAGTAAGAAGGTAACCTTGTTGGGCCTCATGTACTTAAAATGATTAGGTATGTTGAGAACCTTGAGAGATTGGGTGCTCCTACTAGGTCAAGAGTTAGGCCACTGACTTGATTTTGCAATCGTTGCCACAGAGTTATGGTTAATTTATCATGAACTACAACATGAATGAAATTGATAAACCACTGTTAGAATTGTTAAGCATGTTAAGAATTGCTGAACAAAATTTGCAAAAGACTAAGCCCAACACCATAATGATGTTTCAAAAGGGCAAAGGCAAAGGTAAGGGCAAAAACTAAGAAGGATTCCAAATCCAAGGGCAAGCCTAAGTCTAAGTCTTCTGCACTGAAACCTAAAAGGGGTGTGGCTAAGGAAGGGACATGCTTCCATTGTGGTCAAACTAGACATTAGAAAAGAAATTGCAAAGGTTTATCTAGAAGATCTGAAAAAAAAGAAGGGAAGTAAGACTTTCGCTTCAGGTATCTATGTTATAGAAATTAATGTTTCCACTTCTACATCTTGGGTATTAGATACCGGATGCGATTCTCACATTTGTACAAATGTGTAGGAACTAACAAAGGAGTAGGACTCTAGCTAAAGGCGAAGTGGACCTACGAGTTGGCAATGGAGCAAGAGTTGTTGCGCTAGCTGTAGGGACATATTATCTATCTTTACCTTCTGATTTAGTAATAGAATTAGAGGATTGTTATTTTGTGCCTACTATCAGTAGGAATATTATTTATGTTTCTTGTTTGGACAAGAAAAGTTTTTCATTTATAATAAAGGACAAAAGTTGTTCAGTTTATTTAAATGAAATGTTTTACTACAATGCACAAATGTTCAATGGGCTCTATATTCTTGATCTTGAAATGCCTCTCTATAACATAAACACCAAGCGATTTAAATCCAACCTATCTCTGGCATTATCATTTAGGGCATATAAATGAGAAGCGCATATCAAGCTCCATAAAGATGGATTCTTGAATTCATTTGATTTTAAATCATATGAAATATGCGAATCTTGTTTACTAGGTAAATGACTAAAACACCATTCACTAGACACAGTGAAAGGGCTAATGATCTATTAAGTCTCATGCATACTGATGTATGTGGGCCTATTAGTTCACCTGCTAAAGGAGGTTTCCAGTACTTCATTACATTTACTAATGATTTTAGTAGATATGGATATGTGTATCTTATGAAACACAAATCATAATCCTTTGAAAAATTCAAGGAATTCAAGAATGAAGTGCAAAATTAACTTGGCAAAAGTATTAAAACACTTCGATCAAATCGAGGTGGAGAATACTTAAGCCAAGAATTTGATGACTATCTAAAAGAGTGTGGTATAGTATCACAACTCACTCCACCTGGAACACCACAATGGAATGGTATTTCAAAAAGGAGGAATCGTACCTTGTTAGACATGGTACGATCTATGATGAGTCATACAGATCTTCCAATTTCCTTTTAGGGGCATTCTCTAGAGACAGCTGCTTTTACACTCAACCATGTTCCCTCTAAAATGGTTCAAAAGACTCCATATGAGATATAGACTGGGAAATGTCCTAGCTTATCTTTTATGAAGATTTGGGGTTGCGAGGCTCATGTAAAATGGCAAGTTTTTGATAAGCTCGGACCCAAATCGGATAAGTGCTACTTGGTAGGGTATCCTAAGGAAACTAAGGGATACTATTTCTACAATCCTAGTGAAGGCAAAGTGTTTGTCGCATGAACTAGTATTTTTCTGGAAAGAGAATTTATCTCTAAGAAAAATTGTGGGAGGAAAGTAGAAATCAAAGAAGTACGAGACTCATAAAGTAACACTGAACTTATAATAAAGCCTGAACAAAGATCACAAGATGTTGTGGATCAGGAACTAGCTCAAGTAACACTAGGCCCACGTAAGTCTGGTAGGATATGCCATGAGCCCGAGAGATATGGATTTCTTATGACTTAAAATGGCGATGTTTTGCTCATGGATCAAGATGAGCCTACAACCTACCAAGAAGCTATAAAAGGGCCAAACTTTGAGAAGTGGCTTAAGGCCATAAAATCTGAGATGGATTCCATGTATACTAATTAAGTATGGACTTTAGTTGATCCACCTAAAGGGGTAAAATCGATTGGGTGCAAATGGGTTTTCAAGAAGAAAATCGACATGGATGGTAACATGCAAACCTTTAAGGGACGATTAGTCGCAAAAGGTTATAGGCGAGTTCATGGTATAGACTATGATGAGACCTATTCCCCAGTTGCCATGCTTAAATTCATCCGAATTTTGCTTGCTATTATAGCTTTTTATGATTACGAAATCTGGTAGATGGATGTCAAAACTACTTTTATTAATGGAAAGCTCCTCGAGGATGTGTACATGAAACAACCCAAGGGTTTTGTCATTCCTGAAACTGCTGGAAAGGTATGTAAGCTACAATGATCCATTTATGGATTAAAGCAAGCTTCATGGAGTTGGAATCTTTATTTTGATGAGGCAATCAAAGAATTTAGTTTTATCAAAAATGAAGATGAATCTTGTATTTACAAAAGGATTAGTGGGAGCATAATTATTTTTTTGTATTGTATATGGATGACATACTACTCATTAAAAATGATATCCCTACATTGCAAATAGTAAAGACTTGGTTAGGGAATTATTTTTCGATGAAAGACTTAGGTGAAACTGTCTATATACTAGGTATTAAGATATATAGAGATAGATCAAGAAAATTGCTTAGCCTAAATCAGAGTACATACATAGATAAAGTGTTAAAATGGTTTAACATGTAAGAATCCAATAGAGGATTCTTGCCTATGTCGTATGGCATAAATTTATCCAAAGCTCAGTGTCCTTTGACACAAGATGAGAAGGACCGCATGAATAAGATACCATATGCATTAGCAATTGGATCTATCATGTATGTCATGATATGTACTCGTCTTCATGTCTCATATGCTTTGAGCATGACGAGCAAGTACCAGTCAAATCCAGGTGAACCTCACTGGACTACTGTTAAGAATATCCTTAAATACTTAAGAAGGATTAAGGATTCATTCTTAATATATGGAGGAAAGAAAGAAATTGTTATAAAAGGTTACACTGATGCCAATTTCCAATCCAACAAGGATTACTTTAGATCGCAGTCAGGTTATGTATTTAACCTAAATGGTGGTACTGTATGCTGGAAGAGTTCAAAGCAGGAAATAATGGCCGACTCAACTACAGAAGCTGAGTATATTGCCGCTTCTGATGCATCAAAAGAGGCTATTTAGATCAAAAAGTTCATTACTAAACTTGTCGTTGTTCCTAGCATTGCAAACCTAGTGGATCTCTATTGTGACAACAAGGGAGCCATTGCACAAGCTAAGGAACCTAGATCTCATCAGCGATCCAAACATATATTTAGGCACTTCCATCTCATTTGAGAAATCATCGATAGAGGAAATGTGAAGATATGTAAAGTACCAACTGATGATAATATCGCCGACCCACTGACAAAGCCTTTAGCACAGAAAAAGCATGATGATCATACAATGTCGCTTAGTATTAGATACATAAGTGATTGGCTCTAGTCCAAGAAAGAGATTGTTGGTATGTGTCTTAGGAACCAATCATATAAATGATTGAAATAATACACAATGTATTATGTTTTATTTTAGGTAATTTAATTATTATATTTTATTTTCATAATTTTATTATTGTTATGCATGATTTATAACTTAATATAATAATTATCCTTGGAATAGTTTCGCTATTCCTAAAATGCCCCTAGTCAAGTATTATTACGAAAAGGATAGTAATAATACATCGAGCTAGCATGTATAATGACTAATGATTACAAATCATGGATATGTGATATCAAGTTAATGCATGAATACATTGTTAGTGAACAATGTACTGGACTAATCCACTATGAGAATATTGCATGGATAGACGTGTCATTAGTTATTCTCATATGATCACAAATACACATAAACTTTTGACTTGAAGTTACTACAGTTCTCTATATGAGGAATTACTCACTTTAATGTTGTCCTATATCACCTTTAATCAGGATGACGAATAAGACATTGATTGAGTGTGTCATGAATCATGTAGAGAGAAGTGAGTGATGTAAATGGGATTTTGTTACTTTTATATAAAAGAGAAATATCCTTGGGTTCCTTGATTGAGTGAGACTTAAAAATGCATGGTCATGCTCAATTAGATGAATATGTGATATTAATCATTTATTTTAAGTCTACTCAGTATAAAAAAATATAAATTGAACATTAACAAGGATGACACACTCCATGCCTCCAATTCAATTTGGATATTATTACAAAAGGGATTATGATGCAAAATGCTGATCATGTATTAGGTGGATGTTAAATCACAAACATTCTTACTACTTGAGTGGCAGTGATGTATTGCTAGATACCGCTCACTGTCTATGGCTTAATAATAAGTCATTATCAACGTAGTAAGAACCTACAGAATCATACAAAAGGAGTAGGAATAAGATAATAATTAATCAGACTTTAATTAGATTAATATCCAATTAATTGAACTTATTTTCGTGCATATATATATTATTAAATAATAATATATTTTTTTCACGTAATAAATATAATTATTATTATGTGATATTATTTAATATTAAAATAATATCAAATAATTACGTTATCAGATATTAGATAAATATATTATGAGATAATATTATTTTGATATTTGATAGCTATATGCAATTATCTAATATTAGATAATTAATAGATAAGTCCTATCTCTCCTTATTATCTCTAGGATAACGATAAGATAAGCTGTTAAGTGTGATTAGGATTTTGGAAGCATTATTCTAGTAGGACTAGGATTGTGGCTTACCTAAGTTCTATAAAAAGGGACTTAAGGGCAGCACTTTTATGAACACGCTCATAAGCTTCCCAAAATCTTAAATCACTCAGAAAATATCCAATCCTAAATCCTAGAGAGAGAAACGCATCCTAATAGATTCATGGAGGGCGAGAGGTCGTTGTTCACTCTGTGTAGATACCGTAGAGACGCTGTACCTTCCGGCCAGCATTTGATTCATCCACTCTTAAGTTTTGATCAGTAGAAACACGAGTGCCTAACAGGTAAAATCCTAATCATTGATTTATGCTTTTTGCATGGATTCTAGGTAGAATTTGAATCTAATTTTGAATTTTCACTGCATATAATAATCTGAATTCCCAATAGTATGCTATTACGAGATATTATTTCAATGTAATATATGCTAAAGTTCTTGAACTAGAATATTTGAATGAGTTATAGAAAGATGTTATTATCACATTATGTTAACTTAAGATATATTTTTTAACTTTATTCTTTGACATCATGGTATATTTGGTTATGCATTTAATAAAGAAGATAAGATTTTGTGGACTAATTCACTTATGATTGATGTACCTATTTAAATGATACATGAAGGGACTAAAAGGACATGTGCATGACCAAAATAGGTCTAAAAGATATATTGTTAAGAGGTATTTTGCTAAGGAGTTTATCAAGTTTTATACTAAATGCTTGCCTAATGCAAACACTATCAAGCTTGCTTAGCCTTGCTATGGAGGAAAAATCTTAAGAAAAGGCATATTAGGAATTTAAATGGTAAGCATGAACCATGAAATGTGGACTTATGTGTATTTTTATATCTTGTAAAATAGTGAATAGATTGAATTTGACATGGATAAGCATATTGCTTTCATAAAAGAGCTCCATCATGGCAAGAATGAGCACTAGGTATAAGTTAAACATAATCACTTATTCATCATGTAGTTCTATAACTAAGTGGGATGCATGATGGAGTTAACATTAGATATTATTTCCAAGACTTTAAGGTGGTTAGGTAACAAGCTTCACATAGAGGTTATATCTTATCAAAGATATCAATGAATATTTCTTTTACATAAAGGGATAGGATGGGTGTAGTACTGCGCAAAAATAGTAGGATCACTTTAATGACTTAGGCAATGTATGTTTATAATGCTAAAGACAAAAAACTCCATTTACATGACAGCGTTATATTACGAAGTCATCAAAAATATATAAGTATTCAATTAAGTCTAATATTGGGAGCTTGTGTTTCGATGCAAGAAAGTGAAAAATAACAATAACATCTAAGTAGATGAGTTAGGATTTACATTGATGGATCTTAATAAAGAGGGCCATAAGAAGGAATCATTCATGATGACACCTTAAGTAAAATAAGTTTTCTAAATGCCAGACCTTATAAATAACAAGTGATTTATAGTTATTTAAAAAAAGAGACAAATTTTCAATGATGGGATGATGCAATAATATCTAGGTCTAAATGCATGTTTACTAATACAAAAGATGCAAAGAATTTAATATGGCATATAGAATAAAGGATTTCTAATGGCAAGCTTTGTTATCCAATTGATTCTCTTTAATAGAGAATGATTAACTCATTATTCCTCAAGTTTAGTGGTAAAGTAAGAAATTTTAGACTTGCACTTTGTACAAATGGAATAAGCCCTCATGGTAACATAAGCAACAAACATAACATATAACCATCATTTTGGTGACTTAAAATCTCTATTCTTCATTATGTATAACATGCAAATACATTATGTTATAATTGTTGATTTTAAGCCCTAATCAATTATGGAATGATATAAATGTCTACTTACATCATTTATTAAAGACTTAAGACTGATACATAATGAAGGTATGTCAGTATTCAACACATATCATCAAGATTTTTTAAGTTGCATGCCAAGCTCTTTTACATAATTGATGATTTCCCACTTTATGGAAATTTATTAGGATATAGTGTTAAAGGGCATAAAGAATGACCTAGTTGTAAAAATGGCACATGCTTCTTTAAACTAAAATAGGGAGAAAAATAGTGTATCTTAATTATAAAAGATTTCTACCCCAATCCTACCATTATTATAGATTAAGAAAGGCTTTCAATAATTCATTAAAAGATACACTAACTCTAAAGCCCTTAATTGACTAACAGGTTTATGAATGAGTGCAAAATATTGATATTATACCTAGAAAACCTAATGCATCTATAGGTGGTGACATTTTATAGAAGAAGAAATCTATATTCTTCAAATCTTCCATATTAAAAACATTTGTTTGTGCAATATAACATTGATATCATGCATGAAAAGAAGATATTTATTATAGTCTCATTGAAATACTCTTGAATTTGTTAGGCAAGACAAAGGATGGAGTCCATATCAAACTAGACCTAGTTGAAATAGTAATATGGAAAATACTAGTATTGAAGAAAAGGGGTTAACATATGTATATGATTTTAACTTATCATACATTGTCTAAAAAAAATAAAATAAGTTTCTATAAGTTTCCAAATGGTGTTATAGTGTAGGCTATTTTTCCAACATCAAAAGCTTTGTTTTTATGAAAGATCTAGAATTAATCAATTTGAGGACTCACGATTGTCATACTTTAATATAGAAACTTCTATTAGTCACCATTTAAATATATTGCCTAAACATGCAAGAAAAGTTATCATAAGACTCTATGTCCTTTTTAATGCAATATATGCTAAGGTTATTGACCCTAAAACTTTGGTTAACTTATAGAGAGTACTGCTATAGAATTGCCCTTTAATGTCACAAAATTTACATTAGTTAATGAGAAAATTGATGTATATAATGGTATAAGGATATTTTTGTAAATAAGTATAACTTATAACATTAGTTTAAATAAAAAGCTAAAGTTGTAAAGCCTAATTTTCTAATAAGAGTCAAAGGATTTGGCATAAGTGAAGTTAAAATGATGCTTGTACAATAAATTGATATCTAAAGGTTATCTGGACACCCACAACACCAGTTTTTTAGTTAATAACCAATGTAGAATATCTTGTACTACTTATAAATTGCATTCAAAGCCTTTTTTCTCTTCCACTTATTTTTTTATTTAGGTTTTCACTTCATAATTTCTTTTTCACTCTATTTTATTTAGATAGCCTAAGAGGACAATAAAAGATTAATATTGCTCGATCACTAATTACTGAAATGCAAGTTGTTATCTTGGATGTAATTATATGCAAGTCTTGCATTATTGATATGATAGTAGTTGTAGTAAAAAGGAGCAAGTATATCAAGGTTTGTTAATGAGAAATTTTTATTTATAAGTCTTGTATCATTTATATGAGGGCATACTTTGTTAAAATTTGCCATAAATATGAAAGCCAAAAAAAGGGATTACTTCATAGATACCATATAAACATTCACCATCATTTTTTTTAAAGTTATGAGATTAAATAATTAATTATAATGTTACTATACAATGTTTACTAGTTAATGTTGATAATATTGTTAGAATAATTATTTATAATAATATGCATTTTAGAAAAAAATGTCAGGATGTAGTAGCTATTAAAAAATTAAAAAAAATCATGTCAATTACTTCTTATAAAATTGATATGATTATAATTGAGATAATATCACATTGTATATTTAACTAAACTAATGTATAAAGATATAGCACTCACCACCTAACTCTAATAAATGATAATAGTAAGCAGTTACGAAGGATGACATTTATAATGTATCGGTATATAACGTTAATTTTTTATTAAAAATTAATGTCTAAACATTAGTGTCTATATAATTCATTGTGATGGTTTATCAATAGTTTACACATCATGATAATTCGTTACTAATTTTCTTTTAGCCTATAAATAGGGCTTTCCTTACTTATTTGAAATAAATTAGTGATTTATCAAGATAGCTCCTTAAGTTGCTTGATTGGTTTATTTGCTATGAATATATGACTATTCCTATGTTTCAATGTGAGAATTAATATGCTGATTGTTCTATCAAGATAGCTCTATATAATTGCATAAAGGAATTATGAAAAGAGGCATTCCATATTTTCTTCTCTTTTAAAGTTTGATGTTCAATCTATTGTAATTTGTATCTATATAATTGTATAAGAAAAATGTTTTAGTTTTTAAAGTTTTTGCTTATATTGTTGTTATATATGTTATTATTTGTTAAATTGTTCCTTTAAAGGTTGTTGGTATTTCTTATTATTACTTTTTTGTAACTATATAATTGTATAAGAAAAATGTGATTCTTTAATTCAAAAAGGAAAAATTAATGCTATCAATGTGTAAAATAATAATGTTTTTTTCTTGAAACATATTTATAAACTAAATATTTTAGTTTATCATATTAGCTTTTTTTTCATAATAATTGATATTTAAGCCTTTATAGTTGAATAACATTATGTTACTATACATATTGATTTTTTTTATTAGGAACCAATGCGTAATATTAAAACAATTCAACGTAAGGTGTAAAAAGAAAATAAAAAGGGTGAAGCCATAACCTTATTTGCAAATTTTATTATAAAAATCTTCAAATCCTAAAATGATTCTTCCTACCAAGGTATGCTCACATTCTAACTTTAAGATGATTCTCTATAATTTTTTGTGTTTATGTTGACTAATTCATTCGTAATATTGAAGTTAGCCTATTAATAAATTAATAAAGTTGTGCATTCACTAGAAAAGTACAAAATATAAAATAAAAACTTTCTTAAATTTTGTGTTTCATTTTTGTAACTTAATTTTTAGTTTAAAAATTAATTATTTTTTTTACCTTTCATTTTGATACAAGTTGTACAAGTAAGAAACTTCATTCTTTTTCTAGTGACATTTAGTGGTATTACTTATTATTTATCTATATGAAATGTGTAATATTATATATCAAATTATAATAAATGCTCATTATATTTATATATATTAGACTTAAGACAACCTTTTTCAAAAGTGCTAACCTTACATATTTATCAATAGGTATAAGAAACAAACTTTCAACATTTTCATTTTTTTCTTATAATCTTTAAAATTATTGAAATTGGAATTCTAAAGTACCATTAGAAATGTTGGGGATTAAAAGGGATTAGACAGGGAAGAATTACAAGAGAAGGAGTATTAGGAGAGAAGATCTACAAGAGGGGTTTAAGTAGAAAGGAAAAGTAAAGTGGATTTGTGAAAAAAGGTTAGGCAGGGAGAAAGTAAGGGTGTCAAATTATATGACATCATTTATTTTAAATAACCATAATTAAATATTCTTATTTTTAACATTGTAGTTTAAAAAATGATAATTATTTTTATTTATATAAAATTAACATTATTTTATATTTTTTCACATCCATTGCTAACAAACATTGAATATTCTAACATATAATGATGCTTATATATATGTCAATTCATAACCAATGTTGAAAATGAAAAACAACCAATGTTATAGGGCAATTTTATAGTAATGGGCATGTTATTGTCACACTATGTCAAATTAAAGTTTATTTTTCACCTTCATTGATATCATGATGCATTTAGTTATGTATTTAATGAGGGAGATAAAACTCCATACACTAATTCACTTAAAGTGTATGCACTTGCTTAAGGGATATATAATGATCCTAAAAAGGTATATGCATAATCAGAAATGACTTAAGGAATGTATTGTTGAAAGGTATAGAGTTGAGAAGGTTATACAGTTTTGTACTAAATACTTATCAAATACAAAAGTTATTTGACTTCCTAAGCCTTATCATAAGGGAAAAATTACAAGTCAGGATACATTATGGACTAGAGTAAAAAGCATAAGCTATGAAACATGTGCACAAAAACACTTTTACATCTTATAAAATAGTAAGGATGCTGAGCTTTACTTGGATGAGCATATTTTTCTTATAAAAGAGGTCAATCTTAAAAGGAATGAGTAGTCGGTATAAGCTAAATATAATTATTTATTCATCACATGGTTCCACAACCATATGAAGAATATTATAGCACAAACATTGGATGTTATTTCTTAGACTGTAAGATGGTTAGCCTATAGGCCTCATATAAAAGTTGTACCTTATCATGGATAAAACTTCAGTGAGTATTCTTTTTGGATAAAGGGATAGGATGTGAGGATCATCATATAAAATAATAAGATTACTTTGGTAGTTTATGCAATTCATGTTTCTCATGTTAAAGATAATAACCCTATTTACATGAAGGTGTTAAATTATAGAGTCATCAAATACCTATACGAGCTCGACTATGTCTAATTGAAGAAGTTTGTATTTTGATGTAAATAAGTGGATAATAATAATAGCATTTGAGTGGATAAGTTAAGATTCACGTCAGTGGATCTTAATAAAGAGATTATAAGGGAGAATCATTGATAATGGCATTCCAAGTAAGATAAGTTTTTTATATGATGGACTTAGTTGATAAAAGATAGTCTCTAGTTCTTTAAAGGAAGAGATAAATTGTTAGTGATATAAATAAAAAAGATATACCTATTAATATTAAAGACACATCTCCTTTCTCATCAAGACTACTTTCGATTAATCATGAAAGAAATTTAGAGGAGTTTTATGTATGAAAAAATCATGATAATGGGATATGATTTAACGATCATTCCAAAGAAATTTTCTAACATAGTTTAAAAGTACTAGTGTTCTCATTTTTAATATTACTAGTGTTCTCAGTTTTAAGATTATACTTACATACAAAACTACTTATTATTTTCCAGCTATTTCTTTAATTTTTCTATTTTGTTGTATATTATTTTAATGCATGTTTTACACGAGGTGAAAGGGCAAGGATTAAAGATCTTCCTCAAGTAAAATATTAGGAAAATATGAAGGTAATTGTTCTTTCGCCATTAAACTTCTTGTAAGTGATACAATTATCAAATTATAATATGTTTATGCTTTTTTTTGTAATGGATCTAAATATGTTCTGTTTACTTGTATGCTAACATTTAGCAATACAATTTTCTTCCTTAGTCATGCAAGGCATTATATAATTTTTTAGGTTTAGTGTCTTTATTGTATGGAATTATTGAAACTAGGATTATGTAGTATAATAGAAAATATGGCTTCTATTTCACTTAAGGTGTTCTATATGTAATATGAAATTAGGATTGTATAATGTAATTGGAAATGTTAGTTTTTATTTCAATTACGGTCTTCTATATATATTTGAAATTAGGAATGTGTAATAGTAAATGTTGGTTTATGGTTCAACAAGGGTTTTCTAAGAAACTATACAAGGAGTAGAGGGATGTAAAAAGAGGAATAATGGATCTAGGAAAGGACAAATCATATTGTGTTAGGTATTTATTAAAACTGATGTAGTATAAATGACTTTAATTATTGCTTTTTTACAAATATTGATGTCTGATATAGTGTTTTCACAATGACTTTTTGATAATAACTAATATTTTTGTATTAATAACTAACATTTATCATACCATATTATATTTCTCTACAAAAAATGATGACAATTTTTTTGATATATGAATTGATGTTATTGTTATTTTCATTATTAGAAATCGTGTTGTTTTCAATGGAAAAATCCATTAGAAATAGCAAAAAAATTGTTAAAAATTCAAATTTTTGATAGAAATGCACAATTAGGAATTTGCTCATTAAAAATTTATTTTACTGAATTTTTTGTCAAAAAAAGAATGGGAAATTAAGTGCAATTCAATCCCTCAAAAAATATTCTTGTAAAATTACCTATTCTAATTAAGTAAATAAATTAATTGAGTGATTAACTAAATGAGTTAACTTATTAAATGTTTATAATATTTAATCACTAAATAATGAACTAAACAAAAAAACCATGAACTTATTTAAAAAACATATTTGAATTAAGTAAATAAATTAACCAAGCAATAAAATGTTCTAATTAACTAAGCCTTTCTAATTAATCAAACCAAATTAACTAAATATTCAAAATAAGTTGAGCAATTAATTAAAAAATTAACTAAATATTTCTAATTAATTATACTAAATAATTAACTAAATTATTTAACCTTAAATATATCGAATTAACTATTCTAGTAAGTAAACAAATTAATCGATCATCAAATTATTCTAATTAGCTTGGTCTTTCTAATTAACTAAATATTTAAAATTATTAAAACTAACAAACATTTATGCTTAACATATTAATAAAATTAATAATATTTTTGAATTAACTAAATAAATTAAACATTAATAAGTAAATGAAAGAAATAAACTACTAACCTTTATCCAAAAACTAAGAAAAGGGAGAGAAAAAAAACACCTAAAAATATTAAAATCAATTGATATAATTTACAAATGAAGTACTAAGAACAATTTAATTAGTTGAGAATTTATAAATTTACCTCTAAAATGCAAGAATAAAGCTCAACAAACTTCAAGAACTCTATTGCATTCCAAGAGAATTTCAAAAAGTGAGAGGGAAGAAGTTCTACACACTATTTCATGATATTCAAACTTTTCAATATTTTTTTTTAATATTTCATGCTATTCAAACTTTTTGATGAATTTTCCATCAAATTTTGTAGGAAACAATGAAATTTTGAACATAAAAAATTGTGCCATGTTTCCAATAAATTTTTTAAAATTTCTAGCTGAAATAAATCTATTAGAAATAGTGAGACTTTTAAATTTGATTGCTTAATTTTTTATTAAAATTTTCTCTAATAAATCATTTTCATACAAAATGTTGCATTTTCTAATAATGTTTTCACACTAGTTTTATAACTGATGTGAAAACTAATATATAACGACATTCGCTTAAACATAAGTTAAAAATTAATGTGATTTTTTATAAATACCTAACATATATATGCATTTCTAGTGGATTTACTATTTACTTATCCAACCTTAAATAGAAATAAGTCTCACATATGATAAAAATGATAAAGTGATATCCTGAATGTAAACTAAGAAATATTATGAAAAATAAGCTTGTGCATGTAATATTATTAGACTAAATGTTAAAGTTAACATAAAATTGATCAAAAATCAATAAAATCCATTTGAATATCATTGTTGTACTTAATTGATAAATATTTGTATGTTTTCATTATTATACTATGATTATTTTCATCTAAGAGAAAATATTAGTTTATGTCAATTTTGTAGATTTATGTATTGTATTTTTTAATGTTTAACGTATTAAAAATTGTTACAAACTTTTTTTAATAAATGAAAGTGAAAAAATATGTTATAAGTGGGACATATAAGTTTTTCTTGCTTTTGATCACATGGATACCCTTATTCCTAACTCTTCGAGCAAGAATTTTTCAAGTTATGTGTTAACTCATTTGTGATGTGATAAGATCGTTAATTAAAGCTTTCACTAGTCTTAAGACAAATTCTATATGTGATATGGACTAATTATAAGTTTCTAGGTAAATTACACCTTAACTCATTGTAGTTTTGTCTAATTTCACTTAATTTATCTAATATGTGTCAAATTGACTAAAAATAAAATAATTTTCCCCATATGAACTTGCATTGTTGATTGATTAATTCAAGAAGAAGAAGATACAAAAAAGTGGCTTTTAATTTAAATTACTCAGCATAATGTATAAAGAAAATAAAATTTATAAAGAAGAAAAAAATTAGAACATTAAGAGATCAACAAAAAGGAAAACTCCAGTTCAAGAAGGATTCATATATGCCTTCAATTTATTAGCTAATCATCGACAACTAGTTAACTATCCCTGATTTAATTACTTAGTCAAGAATCATTTGAAAGTCAAATAATCTTTATTTTTTTTTATTGTTGATTGGTTAAAATGCAACACCCAAATTAATACATTAATAGTTATTATTAGCTTCATTTAAGTGCAACACCCAAATTTAATCAGTAATACTTACAAACTTAAAAATAAGTTAAGAATAAATAATAACTTAAACTAACTTAAATCATTAAATTTATTCCTTATTTCTCTTAGGTATGTAATGAAATCAAACTAACTTAGTTTATTACTACATGCAATAATAATTGCTATATACAACAATTAATTACAATTATAAGTTATAATAATTGTTGAGCTATAATTTACCATATATACTTAATTAACAAGCTTTCTTTAGAAATTTACCCATTCATTCATGAATATGAAAAGATTATGGAAATAGAAAATAATCAAATAAAAAATAAATCAAGAAAAATTTATCTCACAACTAAGCATATTGTAAAAAAAAACTCTTGAACTAACAAAAAGAATTTAACTACTCATACTTTACACAAAAGTAAAGAAAAATAAGGAAGAAGACTATGAATTTTGTGATGTAAACTAAGTTTGAGGTATACCCTATTTATACCAGAAACAAAAGAGGCTATGCCTAATCCAAATAGGAATCCTAAATCAATTACAAATATTTGTAAAACTGTAGATTGATCTTTTGCCTTCACTAGGAAATTGATTATAACTTGATTGCATATTAAATTAACTCTACCTTCTAACTATGCTTTTAAAGTTCTAATGTATCAAGCTTGCATAATCTAAAGGTCCAAACTCCAAGTTATGATCTAAAAAATAAAATATATTTAATGTGGTCTAGACCCTTAACAACATATTTTTCACTTGTATTCTTCATGAAATTTGTAGATATATCTCTTAAATTTCCAATATTCTTAGATTTACACCAATTAAAGGTACTTAGCTCTATATATCTAAAAAATATCAAAAAATGGTTTTGTTCAAGCAATTGCATGAAGAAAATTTTGTTGCAAGTTTTTAGCTAGTTTTGAGCCACCAAACATCTAAATTAGATTTGAACTTTTTCTAAATGTCTAAATTAGCTATTAATAAATTTTCTTTTCTTATAAAAAATTGAAAGTCTAGTAATAAATAAGTTAAAGTTCATGAATGTATCCATCTCTTTTATTCATATTAGATAGAATATATATGATACAATCAATATGTAAATGATCAAGCAAAGCTATAAGATTTATAACCCTTACCTTTATATTTGTATATTTATCAATTAACATTATTTTAGAAATAGGATCATATCAAGTTGAATAAATTCAATTGATCAATCATAGTTTTAATTTGATTAAGTTAGCTGCTTATTTTGATTTAACTATTTTTTTAATATTAGTAGGGCTAAGCTAGGAGAAAAGGAAAAAAACTATCAATTAACAAAACCTCCTTTCAAGTCACATACAAGTAATGGAAGACATTATTGGGGAGCAAATTCTAGTAAAATGATACCAGTAGTATTATTAAGTGCTTTCCTAACCAAATAATTTCTTATTTTGTTTGCCTTTTGAAAGATATAGGAAAATTCTACCTGCTAATCTTTGGCTAGGAAATATGTAATTTCACAAACCACTCTATTATTAGGATGCTATAGACTATAACCATGCTTTTGTAATGCAATGACATCTGTTAAGTTAAACTCTAAGCAAATTCTCTCCAATTCTAAGCTCCAAAGAACTTTCAACCCTATAATAATACTTTATAACTTTGCAACGAAGATTCCTCCTTTTCTTCCATTGCACATTAAACCTTGACTCCACCAGCCTTCAAAATTTTGAATCACTCTACCATAGGCAATATTCCTTCCTCCATCCATATAAGCCCTATCAATATTGATCTTGAACTAAACTTTCTCTAATTTAACTATTTTTTAACTAATTCAATCACAATTTGATGACTTTTTAAATTCATTATTAAACCTGGAGTGAACATAGGTCTAGTAGTTTATCAAAAGCCTATGCTTAGATACATTTTTGTCTTAATCTATCTTGGCATATTTATTAAAACAAGTTAGCTTAGGCTGATAGATAGGCTTATATAAATAAATAGGTCATGTTTATTTTTTGTAGGATTAGCTCCTAAACCTATTAGGCTAGCTTATTTTGTAATTAATATATATTTATACATTTTTTAATATAATTTAATATATATTATACATATTTATAAAATATATATGTATAAAATGAATAATATTTTTTAGTAATTATAAGAGTACTAATCGACTTAACATACACAACATTTTGTGCCATTACATCACTAAGAATGCTAGTTAATATCAATAATATTTTAATACATGCAATTATATGTATAGGCCTCATTTAACTAGTTGTTAGGCTTATTTTTGGCTTTAAAAACCTTTGTCTATTGACATATTTCTAAATAAGCCAATATATAGGCTAAACTTTTTTAATAGCTCAAGTTAAGCCCAAATTTTAGCCTTATAAAGGTTAAGTAACTAGCTTGAATTCAATAATTTATAATATAGGCTTAACTTATTTAAGATAAAGTCTATCTAACATATTTCCACCCTTAGTTAAATATGATATTTAAAACATTAGCTCATAGGAATTATTAGCTAATTAACTATGCTATCAAGTTAGATTTGTTAGTGCTAGCTTTTTAAAAGGATAGCCCAACTTTTCCTTTTAAAGAAAAGAACTGTATATGTCACCTTGCAATTACTGGCAACTCTAGTATTTCCATTAATTCAACCAATTTAACTATATACATCTTTAAATTTTTCAAATTCAAGTGTTTACCTAACAATTATGAATGAAGTTTGATATTGGCCAACCATAGGTGTTTTAAGTAATAATAACATTTTAGATATTTTCACTTATATTTATATATTAGAATTTAAACTAAACTAATAATACATTTAAAAATCCCATCTATGTAATCTATGCATTTAAATACATTACAAATATAAATGCAACAAATATTTTATTTTATGTTTAAAAAATTGAAATTTATTGATGATAGAAATTGGTCTAAGTAACTTACTTACACACAAGCAAAAAATAAACAAATAAAGCATCCATAACAGTAAATGTTTTTCAAAATAGATTTTAATACATGAGTTTATTTATTAATTAGTAGAGTAAAGATAAAAGAAATTATAAAATAACATTTACGTTGTGTTTGGATGGAGTATTTGTAAAAATTCAAAGAATTTAAAATGTTATCGTTTCAATTTCTTTCATTTAAAAAAAACATGTTTGGGTAATACTTATTTGTGTTGAAAGATTTTTAAGCATTTATTTTCAAAAAATTAATAAATTGTTAAACTTACTAGATATTTTATTTTGGACCTAATATTAATTTATAAATAATCATTAATGTTAATATTATTTTATAAACCCAAAATAAAATAACTATATAGTGAAGGGTTATGTATAGTTTTTAAGCCTATGATAGGTTAGCTAGGCATAAATCTTGTAATAGGTAGGATCCATGACTCAACCTAGTTAATAAAATAGGTTCCCCATCTTTAGTAACCTAACTCCACCTACATTTGCCTTGTTGGTGTGCAAAATCAGTTTTTCTTAAGGAAAGAGAAAAGTCAAAGATAACAATAGAGGGAGAATGATCTCTAAGACATTCTCCAAATCATTTCTTGAATATTTTCAAGTTTAACTGCATGTTTAAAAAGGTGATAAAAGGGATTCTATAAGAAAGAATTCATGAGGATCAAATTATAGATTCATCTAGCATTATAATTAAATGTTTAAGTATTTATAAATATAAATAGTTAATTTAATGATTTGCACTCTATGTTCTTTTAAATTTCATGACATGATCTAAAGCTATAATTTTAAAATTAAACTTTAAAATTTCTTGCAATTGTATGCAATTGTATCATAGTCAAGTTAAGGCTTTTAATTATGGCTAATTTTAGTGAAATTTTTTTATGTGAAATTTGTTAAGATCCCTCTTTAGCAAACTTGTTTGAAACATGTATTGCTTATATATGGTTGTGCAATTTTAGATGCAATTCATGCTATGAATTTACAATCAATGCATGCTAATATTTTTTAGTTTATATTAAATCAACTTGTTTGAACAATTTAGTTCAAGAATGATACGATTTTATCCAGTTACTATGTGAATTGTTTCCTAGTATGCATAAAAGATTAAAATAATTGTAAATGCGTGACTAGATTTTAGTCTCTAGAAAATTAAAACCATTTTTTGAAAATTAGCAATAGGGGAATGGTTATTAATTACATTTAGTTTCTTTCTATTAAAATATACAATAGCTTTTGAATAGTGTAATTGTGAAGCTAGTTTTAGTTTTCGTGCATGCCTATGAATGCATTTGTTTTTAGTTCTATATATTATAGGAATGCCATAATATATACACATGAATTAGAAATATTTTCTTTTCTTGTATGTCATACCAAAGTAATTGCATGAGCTTAGTATCCATTTAAGTTATTGTATGCTTTATGTTGTTGCAACTTGAGTGCATCTACTAGAATGATATGGGTACATCATTTTTGCATGCTTGGTTTGAGTTAGGACCAATTTACATATATACGTACCATGTCTATGATTTAAATGTATTCTAATACGGCTCTTTTTTTTTCTAGATGCTATAAATATTATTGCTAAATTATCAAAACTAAACTAGTTTGAATGCACTTGAATGATAGGCATATTATATACATTATTTAATATTTTCCAAAAATAATGAGTGGATTGAATAAATGTATGTATGCTTTGCTATGTTTAAGTGATGATATGCCATTAAAACTTGTTTGATGTATCGATACAAACATATTGTGCATGCATTAGTTTGGTTCTAGGCAAATGAAATGCACATTTTCTATATGAATTTAAGTATCTTGAAGAACAACATCAAATTTCATGAAGCTAGTAACCTAATTATCATAACATACTAGCATGCTTCCAAAAAATGTGAATAAGTGCATTTAAACACATTGGAAACATGTTTTGTGGAAAACTAAGCTATTTAAAAGTAAAACCATTGTAGAAAAAATAATAGTAGATCACAAATCTATGAAACTTTTTTTTTAAAAAAAAAAACTTTAGAAAATGGAAATCAAATTTTATGCACTCTTAGTTTGAAGTTGGACTAAGTCCATTATGAAACTTTTTTTTTGGGCAAATAGCCTAAGCTAATTGATAATTAAAAAAATACTAAAAATCTCCCTAAGATCCTAGAACTATGAACCTTATTTTTGAAATTTTTTGAACTAGTTATTTTGTGGATTTTTTGTTAAAAATTAGGATTAGGTCAATCAAAAAATGCTTTTAGGGAAGATCTAGAGCAAAATTCGATAAAACCAATATTAAAAATGCATTAGAAGGGTTCTAATATGGCAAGGATCGTAACTGGGTCAACCTGATATAAGTAACAAACCTACAAAAGGAAGAAGAAGATAAAAAGGGTGAGATATGCATAGCTTACATACACAGGAGGTATGTGTCAACCACATGTTGCCCTAAGGGCTTTTTTCAATAATGGCGATTATACCATTGTACTTCATTCTTCGAGCATATTTTTATGGACATTTTTATAAAATTAGAATAATTAAATTTTTAACTATTTGAAATTATTTTGAGCCTAAATTCATCCTAAGAATCCTATAATATTAATTACCTATTGAAATTTTTATAGCAATTTTAGGCATTATTTGCGTAATATAATAATTTTTTAGATTATTATTACATTAAATAAGAATCATTATATACTCATATTATATTACAAAATTTTTTTGTAACTATCATCTACCTTTGCGAGACTAGTTGCATAAAATTTTATTCAAAGTTTGAAAGAAAAATTATTTTTAAAAATATTTAAGGGGGAATTGCCCTTTAGCATTATATTGTTAATACAATACATTGGCAATAATATAAGTATAAAGTTAAATATTGTATTCCTAGAATTTTAAAGACTCCTTGGTGTAGGTTTTAAGAATATAATATTTGACTTTTATAATATGTTGTATGGACTTAAATGCCCTTTGATATTAATCTTTATAATATGATATTGAATATAGTTGCATAGTGTAATTTTGTGAGGAAAAGTATTAGCACAATTAAGGTTTTAGCATGTATTAAGCCATTAGGATATTTTCCTCAATTTTAAGTCTATGTAACAAAATTTTAAAAATGTTACATGGGAGGAATTGTGATTAATAGGGCCTACCTATGGAAATTGTGTCTAATGATTTAGAAATGAAATCCACGATTAATACAAATGTGAGTGTATGGACAAAAGTGAAACATAAAATTGGTCACAATCAAATCGAAGTGGTCTAATGACCACTTTGGATTGGACTATCAGATGGAGCTTTCCTAAACTAGTAAAAGCATTGACTTATTTATTTTCCACTATAAAAAATCTATGAAATTCAATTAAACTGAAAATGGTCATTAACTAAGAAAATGACCCATAATTGTTAGTGTATATGCCCTAAAACCAATCATATTGGTGATTGTAATTTTGAATTATGTTATTTTAATGGCCATTCTAATTATTATATTTATATATATTGTCTGCGTAATATATTCAATTATGATAATAACCTTAGAATAATTGTATTCTTAAATGTCCCTAGTCATATATCATTGTGGATTAGGTTACTTTGATATGTTAAGACTAGCATATGTGAAGACTTATATGAGATATTAAGTTTACACATGAGTACAAGTTAAAGAACTTGTATACTGGACTGACCCATATTAAGAACACTACATGGATCGTTATATGAGTGTCATAAGTGGTTCTTAGTGATCATTATTAATATGGTCCTTTGACCTGAGATCACCAAGGTTCCCTACATGTGAGTTTCATATTTTGATACTATTCTATGTCACTAATGATTAAGTGAATGCAAGGGTAGATATTGGATATATCACATATCATGCGGAGGGGTTTGTGTGATAAAGATGGGATTTTTCCCTCCTATATAACAAGAGCAACATCTATGGGCCCCTTGATTAAGTAAAGCTGAGAAAATGCATAGTCATGCTCAGATGAATTGACATGGGATGTCGATTACATTTATTTCAGTTAGCTTACTTAGGAATCAAGAAACCTTAAGATTGGGCTATACGGGAATGACACGGTCCATGTCTCGTGCTCAATCTAGATGTATAGGACAAAAGGACATAGGTGATGATCACGTGTAAAGGTTTAGTCAAATCACCAACTTTCTCATTGCTTGGGTAATAATGATGTGTTGCTAGACACTAATCATTGTTTATGATCATAATATGATCAATGGTCATTGCTAACATAATGAGAGCCTATAGGGTCACACACTTAGAACCTAGTGAATTTGGAATTAATAGACCAAATTGTTTGAGCTTAATATTTAGGAATTCATGTTATAATTATAAGGCCCAATAGTAAGCCTATAATTGTACATGGAATAAAGCCCAAATAGGTTAGGTTTTTCTATGCACCTATTTAAATAGGCTTGTTGGGTAATAATAGGATGATTATCATTGTTCACGCACCCCAAAAAAGGTATAGAAAAATCTTAGCACCTCTCCTTGACCAAAAACCCTTGAAGAGGCGTAGCTAGCACTACGAGGTGAAAGGAGATCAATTCCAACCGATGTTTGTGTGAACATTCATCGGTGATTCATGGGTTCGTGTGGATACCATAGAGGTGCAGCCACATTAAACGTTGCACTGGTGATCTGATCTTCTATTTTCTATCTCGGTTCGTGATTTGGAGAGCAGATTGGATTGGAAAACGGATAAAAGCAGATCAAATTTGCTGTGTAGTGGACAGAAGATTTTTGGCCGAAAGGTATAAACCCTAATCCGTAATCTATGGCATTCTAAATTCGCATAGATCCTTGGTGGAAATCGTGCAAAATTTTTATTCCGTTGTGCATGTATGATGCGCGATTTTCAGCAATAATAAGATCGGTAGGCTAAGGAAATCCATTATGGAATTCATTATTTATTATAATTTGTGAATGTAAAATTAGTTTTCTAACTTAAATGCATTAAGTACTTTCCAATAGATTTTATTAACATTATGAAAGTGCATTGGAGTTTGAGATGGTGATTTACGTTTGTATTTTATTTTGTACTAGAAATATAGTATCTTTTCACTATGAAAATCTATTTTTTCCTAGTTATCATAATTAGACAAATATAATTTATTTGGATGGGTTTATTTAGGTACATGTTTTATTTAGGTTACATTAGGATTTATAAAATCCAATTTTGAAACCTACCTTTAAAACCATCTCTAAGACTTAATAGGATTGATCCGTTTACAAGATGTTTTGAGATAGTGGGAGGTATAAGATGCCATAGAGGGTGGGAGTTAATTAATTTCATGGTCCTATGTTTGGTCTAGTGTAGTTAGTAAAGCGAAATAGTTAACTAAGTGTTATTTTTTGTTTAAAAAGGGGTGCTTAAATGATATTGTGAGTTCAAGATCAAGTCAATCAATGGTTAAAGGATTGCACTTAGAAGGAAGATGTAGACTGTCAAAGACTTTCTTTCTTTTGTATTGCAAAACTCACTCCAAATCATTATGAAATAAAATAGCTCATTTTAGTAAGAGTTGCATTTGTTAGAGAACAAATAATCTTTCTGATTTATGCATAATAGTCAGATAGTTTTCAAGAGGAAAAATAGAATTATCAATTTATATGGTTATATCTTATTTTGATGAGATTATAATTTCTCTCAAATACAAGGAGAGTAGTGCAAATAGTGCATGTTAATGAATACAAGTAATTTAGTAACTCTGGCTCTACATGATGATGACATTTTCCTAAGTCCATTATGATATAAAAGTGTTAGGTTAAGAGAAAGCGATCAAATTAAAATTAAAATAAAGGCCTAATAAAAAAAGCATGATAGGTCCATAATATAAAGGTCTCTAGGGTATTTGGCTTGTCCAGTTTCTAATACTGAAAAGAGCCTAATATTTCAATGTCATGCTTTCATATTTGCTAATTCAAAAGGATTAAATTTTTAGGCTCAAATGTTTTCTAAGTGATAAGGAATATCTCATACGCATTAGTCATAGATAACTTATTGTTTATTTAGGTTAATACTTTTGGACTATTGTTATTATTGTATCTAGGTAGCACAAATGATTACACACTAACTTACAAGGGATTGCGAGATCTTATATGTACATATTACTTAAACTTGTTTACTTAGTTATCTAGGTGATCTTGAATCTATATCTAGATATGCATTGGAAAGAGTTATGTTGTGGAAATGTTATGTAGTCAATTATAGCAACCTCCATTACAAAAGCAAGGCATGTCATGTGTTATAAATATCCTTGTCAAATTTATAGGTTAAGATTTTTTTATCTTAACCATTTTCATATTGTGATAATACTGCTATCATGGTTTTTCTCTTTAAGTAATAATAAGTTTACCTATGTAAATGACTTTAATTTGAAGTGTCAATTTTTGTAAGAGAGATACGTGAACATATTACTTATTTTCTATGGATTATGTACTCATGGATCCATTAACTAAAGGTTTAAATGTTAATATAAAGTATGATTATGTGAATAATATAGGTTTGCTGAAGCTTTATGGTATTTAGGTTAGTGAAAATTTTAATAATATAAGCTAATTAATATCATAAAATATATTAAACCAAAATACTCATAATGAGATATTCGTATTATCACTATATATTTTATGTATATTTTAGTTATGTCATATGAGTAAAGACATTTAGACCCTATCTCATTATTGTGAATAGTGATATTTAGACCATATTTCATTATTGTGTTAAGAATATTGATTCTCATTAGTCGTCTTAAGCAGATGTTGGAACAGCTGTGTGGAGATTTATATTTAGTCACATTAAAGTAATGTAAATCCTATTATGCACATTTTGTTTATTAATTTTTTAATTGACAAGCCATAGGTACTTGATATACTTGATATTAATATCCCTTCAAATATAATATTTAATATTATTAGATGTTAATGATTTCAATTAGATCGACGAGTAAAATCATACAATTAAATATTAACGTTATTTTTTAAATGGTTATTATTTATAAATTAATGTTAGCTCAAATGAGAAATTATTAGATATTTTATTATAGACCTAACATTAATTTATAAATAATCATTAATTTTAATATTATTTTATGGACTTAAAATAAAGTAACTATATAGTAAAAGGTTGCGTATGGTATATAGGCCCATAATGGATTAGTTGAGTATGGATCTTCTGATGGATAGAATCATGACTCGACCTAATTTGTTAGTGGAGTCTCCTATCTCTAGTAACTTAACTCCAACTACATTTGTTCTATTGGTGTGTAGCATCAAATTCCCTCAAAAATGGAGAAAAATGGAAGATTATGATAGAGGGAGAGTGATCACCATAACATTCTTTACATTATTTCTTAAATATTTTCAAGTTCAACTAGATGCTTAAAATGGTGATAAAAGGGATTCTATCGAGAAGGAATTCATGAGGATCAAATTGGGAATTTATCCAGTACTACAATTAAAAGTTTAAGTATTTATAAATATAAGCTCTTAATTTAATGATTTGCATTCTATGATCAAATTCCTTTTAAATTTCATATTTTGATCAAAAGTCACAATCTAAAAATTTTATAACTGAAACTCTAAAATTTCTTACAAAACTAACATTGGAATTACAATATTAAATATTTGTTTTAAGTAAATAGTTTATTCTATTATTATTTTAATATTTTATCAATTTAAATTTTTTAATTTTTTATTGATATATTTTATTTTTATATCATTAATTTTTTAAACTCATTTACTTTTAAAATAAGCTTACATATAATGTTATGAAAATTTTATAAAAATTAAAATCATTCTAATATAATGTACAAATTTCTCTCAAATAAAAAATATATAATATATAATTTAAAAAAATTACAGAAAAAAAGAAAAAAAACTGAAGGACAGAACCAAAGAAGTCATGTAAGCGTAGCAAATGGCAGAAGCAGGGACACATTGGAGGCTAGGATTTCTAATTCCGCCTCTTATGCTGAAATTTTAAACTTCTCATCTCACACAAATAAAATTTCATTTGAAATATTTAGTATTTTTAAAATTTGTCATCTCAATTATTCAAATAAAGACTATTAGAATGCAAAATTTTAAATACTCCTACAAAATAATATTCCTTCTTTAAATACTCCAACCAAACATATCATTAGAATCTTGGAATCATATCTGGTGTTCTTGTATAGTTATATAGTCAGAAGCATAACTGTCCACGGAATGGATAAGATTGAATGTGCCTAATTTGTACGGAGTATTATTGTGTCTGCATATAATATACAAGCCATGCATACCGGCAATGGCGAGCTGTGGTAAGCTCCAGAAATATTACTATTCTAGTATCAAACGTTGTTTGTAGGGAAGAATGGAAGCAAATGCAAAATACATTTTAAAAGGTAGATGAAATATCACAATCTCCGTGAAAATATTAAAAGTGTGAAGTTTAGTAAATAATAATTGATTAAAAATTTTAAATATGCAACTAAGTAATTACTTAATTTTTTTTCAATATTTAAATAACAGTTAAAACACACACAAATTATATTGATATATTAATAGATCCAATTGTTAGGTTTCATTTATTTATATAATATTGTATATGATGAATAAAATTTAATAATTAAATTTATTGATATATCTACACAATCGATACTTCAGAATCTCTTTCCAAAATTTATGATATTTTACTTCACTCCTTAAAATAAATTTCACATTTTAAAGGAGTGCGGTGGTTAAGGAGTGGGCATGCGAGAAGGCAAGCGCCTGGAGGGTACGAACGCACGCCAAGAAGGTGGCAAGTAGTGTTGTGGTGAAAAAAAGGATGTGCGCCGGAGACAAGAGGAGAGAAGGCGTGCGCTCCGGATGGCAAGGGACAAGGGGGTAGCAGAATTTTTGTCGTTGTCGTTGTCGTTATCGTTATCGAGCACTAAAACTAGGTGCCGGAATGAACGCTCTCTTATTAGACTTCGTTCAAATAAACTTATTTACACCGGGTATATTGATTGAATAAAAATTTTCTTTCACAAAATGTTTTACTCTTATCAAAGTTGAAGCTATAATATTAAGTAGATGTGCAAATTCTTATAATATGTGACTATAGTTTTAAACTGTAGTTGCATGTACATTATAATTAAAAAAATTGCAGATAAACAGCTAGAATACTTAGTAATATAATGGTGGTTGATGTTGTCTAGAAACCTTTTTCCTTTTAGGATAATTGAATAATATAATAAGGATAATTAAATAATATAATGTAATATTGGGTAGAATGAGTTACTTTATTATATTATATTTGTTCTGTTATAATATAAGGTGAAAATTTATACAAATTTATTCTTTTTTTTTTGTTTATGTTGTACCAGAATGCATATACTTAAAAAATAATTAATTTAATTAGAATATCTTTCCATATTAAAAAGAAATAAAATTTTCCTAAATAAAATTAAGGTATATACTTAGATCAAAATCAAAATACCATACAACAACAATATTTTTAAAAGTTATGATATTATATATAAATTAAATATTTACACTGCTGTAATATATGAAATAATATGTTTCATTGATACACATATTCAAATGCAAATATATATGAAAATGTGTATATATTACTATATATGTGTGGATGTATGTATAATAAATAAGTAAAAAATTACTATAAATGAATTTAAGAATATTAAATTTAATAAATATTTTATATAAAATCTTAAAAAATATTTAAAAAATAATATAACTATCCCCACTTATCATAGAATAGACCAGGATTGTGAAATAAAAATTTTAAGATATATGTTAAATCAAAGTCTACGCGCTTACATTAAAAAATCTTTTCTAATTTTAATTTTATGAAAACCATATATGAAAAAGCAATAAAACAGAAAAAAAATTTTAAAAATATTTATAATTTAAATATTTAGAATTTATTATAATACTATCTTATTAAACTCATCATCTTCCCCATGAAGTGGATAATCCTCTTTAGAATGACGTATAAAATTTTTTTTCAAATAAATTATATAATTTATTTAAAATATTTAAATATAATATAAGTTCTATAATTTATATTATACTATCAAATATTAAATGATGTATCAAATGAGACTATGATATCTTAAGTCTGAATTAAGAATCTAGAATGTTAGCAAATGTATTAATTAGTGGTTTATCACTTTTATTATCATAAAAAAATTACAGTTAAATACAATAATTTACAACCGTTGCAAAATAAAATTGGAAAAAATGCTATAATGACGAAGCCTAACGTACAATAAATAGTACCAACCATTCACGTGACAAAACATCCTTTCGTGTTCAACCGATGTACTAGGTTTGGCGCCGTTGGAATCTTACAGACATTAAGTGTGTCATGCCGTGCCCGTTATGTAATTTTGAGTTGGTTTCTACTTCCTAGTTTTAGTACTCACGTTATCCCTAGCGCAGAAAAATGTTAATCACAGCATGCTCTCTTTGACCTTTTTTTAAGTATTGTGGTACATTTCACATAAAAAATTGTACCAAACTCTTTATGGTGGCCTATAACAGGAGCATTTTATTTATCAACCCTATAATTAGGAATTAGGTAATTCTTCGTACAATATTAATTTTTGTTGGTATATATACAAATCTTATAAATTTTATGTAATTTTTCATGAAATTTATTATTTTCATATAATTTTTTTAATTTTGTTATAAACGACATAAGTTATGTGATATCAGCTTTCATATAAATCATGTAATTTTTTTTCCATAAATCTTTTAATATAAACGATAACATTTATGACATAAAAATTTTAAGAGATTTATTAAAAAAAAGTTGCAAATTTTATGGGAAAAAGTCACAATTCATTAAAAAGACTGTAAAATTTATATAAAAATTTTGTTGAGGTTCCATTGATACCCTCTATTTCAAGGGATAATGGAATGACCTAGAAACTCTCTCCCTGTAATAGTATATAGAGGGGTATTTTGAACTGTGAACTGCTTCAAGGGCCCTTCAGTTACAATAATTAAATAGATTATCTCGTATCATACGCTTAAAGAAACTATTTTCCTCCATGACATTTATTTTCATGGAAAGTCAACATATAAGTAAATATAATATTTAATTTTTCATTTGTAAAGATAATAATTATTATATTTTTTAATTTTATAATTAATATTATTAATTTTCTAATTTTATTTTTGTAATAATTATCTATCCCTCTTTTTATATATAATATTAAAATAAATAGTAAAATTAAAAAATGTAACAAAAAAGCATATATTTAATATTACTAAAATGATATTTAAGAATAAATTTTAATATTTTTCATTTATTTTAACATTACAAGTAAATAGAAGGACTAATAATTATAATAAAAATAAAAACAAAGAATTAATAGAATTGATTATAAAATTTTAAAAGTGTAATAATCATTATATTTATAAATGAAAGATTAAATATTGTATTTGCTCTTAAAATATCATATAAAAATAAATAAATATTGTAATTTTTTTGAAAATAATTTTTGAAAATAATAAATGGATGTATTCTTTGGCTGATTGTATATCCAGGAAAGGAGAGAATTAAGACTTAAAGTTTAAGATGTTGAGAATTGGGAAGTTCATTAATGAATAATCAAAGAGATTAAAAAAATGATCATAAAGGGGTGAGAAGTTGTTTACTCATTCTATTTATATAAGATATATATTTTATAGGAATTTGTAATTTTTTTTGTCATCCAAACAACAATAAATGTTTTATTCTCTCATCTCTATTTATAGTGCATAATTAATGTATTATCAAATTTAATTATTGATTATTTATTATTATATAATTTATCAAGTTTAATATTAAAAAAATATAAACTTTATATGTGATCAAATCTAATAATACATGGATGCATTACTGTGTTAATAATATATTATAATCTCTCCCCTTATTAATATTATAACCGTTGAAATAATTCAAAATTTGCTTGTAACCTACAAACTTCAACAAATTGGAATTATCATTTTAGTAACTCATTTAAATATAAGTCAAACTTAACTTGATATGCATGGCCCATGATTTGTGGGAGCCAATCTGCAAATAAATAAGACTAGTTTACATATTTTTTTAATCTTTAATTTTAATATAGGTTTAAATTTTTAATTTATATAAAATTACATTCTCTTCTTTCATTTTTATTTATGTAGGGTTATGTTATAAATTATTTATAAATTATATTTTTAATTTATGAATATCTTATAACATATATTTTGTATATATAGTATTTTTAAAAATTATATAGAGATTTTAAATGAATTATAATTTATTTATTAATAAATATGTGATAATTTGAAATAATTTTAAAATTTTTATCATTTAAAAATTTAAAAATTAAAAATATTTTAGTTTTTTTAAATGTTGACGAACTGAGTCGCTGACTCAAATCCAAAAGAAGCGAACTAAAACTCCTAATGTGGATGCCCGCAAACAGACGCGGGTCGGCCAGCCCGATCAACAGCTCCAGTTAATTTACTCAAATTTTTTATTTTTAAGAGTAAGAAAGAGCCAGGCAGAAGAGTTGCCTTGTAAAACCACGGATAGTAAAATCGAGGAGAAAGAGAAATTAACAACGAGTCAAGTCAAAAGGGATATAAGTTTACACATGCAAAATTTATAGATTTTATTCTTAAAATTAGTAGATGATGGTTAAAATTACAAATTTTATTCCAAAAATTATAAGGTAACAAGCAAAATATTCTTAAATTATATAAAATTATAATTTTTTCCTAAATAATAATATGTATGTATAATTTTATCTTTTCGTATAAATTTATATAAACAATTTTGTTTAGTAAATAATATGATTGAGACATTAAATTATGTGTACAAACTATTATTTAAGAATAAATTGTAATTTTATATAATTGAAGGATCATTTTATTAATGCCTCATAATTTTATTCACAAAATTGATAATTTTATCTTTTTTCTTTTATATGCAGAAAATGTTTAATTCAAAACATCCTGCAAATTATCAAAATTCTTTGTCAATAAATTGGTTCGTTTGTTGCAATGTATAAAATTTGATAATATAAAATTAGTTATAATTAAGTCTAATTATATATTTAACATATAAATTATATAGTATAACCATACATTTTTTTCAAAATACAGATGAAAATCAAAAGACTAAACCACACTAGATTGTTGCATTTCCTTTTGTAAAAGACAGCAACACTCGTGAAGAATGAAGTGATATTTTCATTCATCCTAATAGCTCTCAGAGCCATTTTAGCAAAACTGTCAGCAACATAATTCTACTCTTTATATATCTACACCAAGTGAACTTCCCAATCCCTAGCTAAACCTTCTACATCATTCATGACTAATCCATAACATGGATGGTTCCTAGAACAACCATACTTCAACAACTCCATAACTCTAGCATAGTCAATCTTCAATAATAGACATCTGACCTTTAGGTCCTAAGCTATTTGTAGTCCAAATGATATAGCATGAAGTTTAGCCATCAACACACTACTAACTCCTCCTTTAATTGCAAAGTCATTAACCCATTTACCTTCATAATCTCTAATTAGTCCTCTCCACACTAAAAAACTACCTTCCATTGTCTAGCACTATCAATGTTTAACTTCAACCACCCTTAGTCTAGTTTTCTCTATCTTCTTCGTTCTTGCACTATATTCCTAATAAGCTTCACCTTATAAATTATCTAGGAGCTAGTTTTAAATTTAGTAACTCTTCTTTGAATAGTATAGGTTAGATTATTATTAAAGGATGAGTCTCCAAACACTATTTGATTCCTATGGTACCAAAAAGACCAACAAGTGAAACCAAACATAACTTTCCAATTACCTTGTTAATCACTTGAAACATCATTTCACAAGTTAAAAATGTACCATGCCATTAGCAATAACTTGCAAATTTTTTGCTAATAGGATGGGTGTACTTGCCTTCAATTGTTGAGAATGATAGGATAATCTTTGATAGTATGAAGTGATGTTTCAACACTCCTCCCACATCTCAAGCAAGTACTACAATTAGTCATATTTCTACCCACTCAATTTATATTTGTAAGCAACTTGTCATTTGCTAACAGCTACATGAAAGTTTTTAACTTTTTTGGGACCTTCCAATGCCATATATCCTTCCAAGGCTAATTATTGTCTCTATTAAAACTACCTAAAATTTGGTTATAGGCAACTTTATTCGAGAAATCACTATTTACAAATGCGAACCATTTAACCTAATTTGGACTATCATCGTGATTAACAACTATGTACTTTAAATTTTCTAGCCATATTCTTTTTATGCCTTCCATAGTTTAAAAGGTCTATTCCTTTTTTGAACTATTGAAATTAGGCTATCCCCACATCCATATTTGCTCTTAATAACCTTAGCCCAGAGAGGTATTTTCCTTTAATCAATTTGAAGGTTGTCTTCATTAACAACGATTTGTTATTAAGTTGCATTTTTCTCAAACCCAAGTCTCCATCCACTTTCTCTACGCATATCTATTCCCTCTTTGCTAAATGAGATTTTCTACCACCCATATTATTAGCCTATATGAAATTACAAATAAAGTAATCTATCTCTTCTTAAATAGTTGAAGGTATCAAGGTAGTTTACATGGAAAACATTAGGATATTTGTAAGAATAGCCTTTAATAGTATAAGTTTCCCAAAAAAAGACAAAGTTCTAGCATTCCAAGAAGAAATTCTTTTTTGAACCTTTTCAATAATGTCATTATATAAGGTTTTAGATATACTTTGATGATGAAAAAGTACCCCCAAGATATTTTCCAAGGTTAGATGTGAGTTGGTAGCCTAACTCTTCACTTAATTGTTAGGCTCAGTTATGATTTACATTTCGAAAGAAACACAATCAAGTTTTGTAATTACTTACTTTTTTAGCTCGAAGCATAACACAATACCTTAATGTGCCATTTCACTATATTCACTTGTTTAAGAGAAAATTTAGAAAATATAATTAAATCATTGGCAAAAAATAGGTGAGATATACTAGGACTTTGCTTATTCAACTCCATTAATTTCCAGTTCTTAGTATGCACTGCATAGTTAATAATATGATCAAGAGATAAAATTATATGTATTATTTAGAGATAAAATTATAACTTTATATATTTAAGGACCATTCTATTTATGCCTTAAATTCATGAATGAAATAATTAATTTTATCTTTTTATTTTTCTTTTTTATGCAGGAAGACATTTGATTTAAGACATCCAAAAAATTTATCAAAATCCTTTATCAATAAATTGATTCAATCATGGTACTATACAAATTTTGATAATATAAAATAAGACATAATTAAGTCTTATTATATATTTAACACATAAATTATATAGTATAATTTTATATGATTTTTTTTCCCTTAATTAAGATAAAATGTTGTATCAAGATTAAGGCTTTTAATTCAAGTAACATCTAATATCCTATAAAACTTTTCGCTTTTCTTTACATCTATGATTTGGTTTTTAGTTCTTATATGTGTGAATCTAGAGGTTTAACCTCTTCTTAAAATAAAAAGATAAGATTTAACAAATAAGATTTATATTAATAAAAATAAAAATAAAAATAATATTTTAATCCACCAATTTCTTAAGGCTTGTTTGGTATAGCGATAAAAATAATTAATTATACTATACAAATTGACTTTATATTTAACATTAGTTTTAGTAATGATTAATTTTCTTGAAAGATAATTAATGTGAAAACCTTCAATGAATGAAAAAATACAATTAAAAAATAAATCATAAAAGATAGCTTATTTTAGGGTTTTTCTCTTGCTAAAAGCCTTTAATACTAATTTTTCTCAAGAAAATCAATTATTACCAACAATTATACTAAATATAAAATAACAATGTATATTCAAATCCATCAATAATCAATTACACTTAATTGTTATACCAAGCAAGCCTTTAATATGGTTAGATGGCATTTGGTTCACAAAATCATATATTCTCAAGAATCTTAATATTCCTAATAATGATATTCCTAGGAATATAATTATAAAAAATGTAACATTATCATATTTAGTTTATTTAAAAATATTTCTAGGAATGTTCAAATATTATATTTTATTTAATTTATAAATTTTTAAAAATACTATTAGATTATTAAAAATACTCTAATAAAAAATTGAGTGGTTAACAATGGTGGTGGTAATTAATGAAGGTCACTAACAGTGAGTGATGGTAATAATGATTACTTATGATGGGTGATGACTGATGGTGGGTGGTAATTAGTGATAGGTGGTGACTAACAAAAGTCACCAACAATGGATGGTGGCGATGATAATTAACTTATAATTAGTGGTAGCCAATGGTGACCACTAGCAATCGGAGGTGGTAAAAATGATTACTAGTGGTGAGCGGTGATTAGTGATGAATGATGAAAGCTAATGATCAATAATGGTGTATAGTAGCCAATAATGGTCAATCGTAGTAGGAAACGATAAAATGAGGTGATAATAGTGATAAGATTTAACTAGATGGTGGGCAAAATAGTCTATGTTATTAAAATATTCCTATGTCATGAAAATTTAGGATGCAGATCTCTCTTATAAGAATATTTAGTTAAAAATATTATCGAGAATGGAATAGTTTCAAGAATATTTTTTAAAAAGTTGAATTAAATATGAGAATTCTACATTCCCTTAATATATTCTTACAAATGTGAAAAAGATTTCATAAACTAAACACTACATTAGTGCATTCATCACTATTATAATGATGAAAATAATTAATTATAGTGCGTAAATAAACTTTATATTTAACATGATGTTATGAATAATGATAATTAAATATGAATGTCCATAAGTCGAAAGTTATATTTTTATTATGATTAATTATTAGGTTTTAATTTTTTTTTATGAGTTATTATTATAAAATTGTAACGTTTGACCTATTTGCCTTATAAATATAGGTTATATGAATCATTTTATATATAGTTAAATAAAATATACTCTTCTCATAATTCTCCTTCATCTCATTCTTATATTTCTTTATTTACTTTCTTTAATTTTGAGTATTTTTATAATATGTTATTAGCATGATTCTTTTCCAAATTGTGTTTTTGGACTCATAAGAAGCATTATTATTTAATCTTCTTAAATTCACAAAGTTTATAAGCACAAGTTTGCTCCTTATCAAATTTAGATATGATCAAGTAATAATTTCTATTATATAATATAGATTATTTATTCAAATATCCTTTTTTATTTTTCTTTGCAATTATTCATATTAAATTTTATGCATAAAATAAGAAAAACTTATATGTGATTACTCTTCTTATTTGTGATCATTATTATTTTCTTATAAAATTGTTGCATTATGTATAACATTATTTTCTTATTCATAAGTTGTTGCTTTATATCATGATGAATGATTCCTACACCTCTATTTTATAATATTAATTTTGTTACTCTTTAATTTTATTTTAAAAATTCAAACATTCAAATTATCTAGTAAGAAAATGAGCTCATCAATTTAACACATGTCTATGAATTTTATTTGTTTGCTTTTGCATGCTTTGTACTTTTAATTTAGTAGTATTTTGAAATAATATTTATACATATGATTTAATGATTTATGTATGTATAAATTTTTTTATTAATATGTATTTTAATCTAATCAATATTCATATTATAGCTATTAATATTCAATATTATAGGAAAATTATCTATTATAGATATTGAACACTTATATTCTTTTAAATGTAATGAATGCTGAAATTGTAATTTAATAAACGAATAAATTGTTGATGTAAAGTTGTGTGAAAATACCTAAGAAAATTATTATTCATATTTGTTGTAATTGTATTTATTGAGTTATTGCACTAAAAGTAACTTTGTTATATTTACATGCTTATTTTCTTTTATATCTTTTTATTATTAATATGCAACTTTATTGTAACAAATAAATGATTGAATAATTTTTATTACTTCTTATATATTTTATCTTTGATTAGATATTTTTCACTATTATAATTAATAAGAAGTCAATATATTTAAATATAAAGTGACATTTTAAGAATTTCATGCAGTTTTGAGTTTTTTATTCTTTCTTGTCATATCTACTTACAATTCAATCTGGACCTAATCAATCTTTTATAATAATCTATGTTTTAAATACTTGTTTAGAAAACTTATATTGTAGATCTACAATGTTAAAGAAGAAGTGCACAAATTTACTAGTGGGAACTTAGTTATAATTGGCTTTTGATTTAATTTGGACAATTTTATTTTATTTAATCTATCATTTGCCTCCTATTTTTACATATTTGGTAACTTGCTATTTTCTTTGATTGTGTCGAAGTCATCATATAATAAGAAAAAAAAAGCTTGAGATTCCTCCTTTTATTATTGAATTTCAAAGAGCAAGCATAGATATAAGGGTTCGAACATTTTTCTTTTACGTTAAAAAACTCATGTCTTTCACTAAGCTACAATCGAAATATAAAAGTAATGATTTTCTTTTGTCGCCATCTTTATGTCAAATAAAATTTAAGTTGACAATGATGAAGTGAGTAAATAAAGTAAAATTTTATTTAGTATTTTTTTTTTACAAATTACATGATCTACTTCTTCATTCATTCTTTCTTTTATTATCATGTAAATGCTTCATCATATATTCTTTTGACTAAATAAAATAGCTAATTTTTTTATCAAAAATAAAGAAATTTATTTTGCTAGTTTTATTATAATGCATTATTAATAAAAGGAGTTTTTAAAAGTGGATAAGGTCATAGTTATAACTATGTATGTGGAAAAATGACTAAATAATTTAAGCAATCGTGGTGGTTATAAGAATAGTACAACTAACCACAAGATTAATTTTCTCTACTAGAAGTTAAAGAATATAATAAGAAAGACCTATAATGTTAGAAATTTTAAAACTACCAAGGTCATACAAAATGTCTTAGCTACATACTTGTTGTTGGTTTAAACATTACGTGGAACTTTACTATACCTTACTTTAAAGAAAAGCAAAACAAGGCCAATTTTGTTGATGGGAGTATAATGAGAATATATTGAGAAAGACCTATGATGTTAGAAATTTTGAAAGTATATATTACCAAGGTTGTACAAAATATCTTAGTTACATACTTGTTGTTCGTCTAAACATTACGTGGAAGTCTACTATGCCTTACTTTAAAGAAAAACAAAACAAGGCTAATTTTGTTAATAAGAATAATGCTCTTAACCATAATTATGATATAGCACATTTTGATGTGTTAAATTCTTTGTATATCTCAAAGAAAGAATTAATAATTTGATTGATAATGACAATTACCAATTTTATTTTTTATCAAATGAATATTGAATATTTATCTCTTCTGGATAGTATAATAGTACACACCATTCTTAATAACGAAAAATATTTTTTCCTAACTAAAGATTGGTGAAAAATATATCAACATAATATCTAATAGTATAAAGTTGATTGAATGCATTTTTGTCAATTAAGTCTTAAAAATATGTAGTGGATTGATATACATTATTATCAGTTAAGTCTCAAAAATAATTATTAAGTTTTAGAGATATATGATGAAATAGATATTTCATTGAGATAGTAAAATATTAAATATTTTTATATTATAGTGATGATCTCAAGAGAGAAAAATATATTGAAAAATGTTACTATCATTTTCTTTTGATATTATATATGTATACACACACACACACACACACACACACACACGCACACACACACACACACACACACACAAATTGAAAAAATAATAAATTTAAAGTTTGTTGATCAAAATATTTTCATTATTTATGGGCCATTCTAGATCAATAGTGATATGAAAAGTAATTAAAAATTCACAAGATTATTCATTGAACATTTGGAAGATTCTTCAATAAAATTTCATGTGCTACTTGTTCTCAAGACAATTATAAGGCTATTACTAACTAAGGTTAGGATTGAATTTCTAATATTTTTGGAATGAATATAATGTGATATTTTTACTTTATTTATCTACTATATAGATATGTAAACTATGTGGATATTTTATTTAATTCTTCAACAAAATAGTCGTGTATATATTATTATCAATTCACAACCTAGTGTTTGTGAGATTACTTGCTTAAATAATTTGACTTTGAGCATAATTTCTTAATTATGCAATTAAGACAAGATATATTGACAGTATTGTTGAATTTAGATTTAAAATCTTCATTAATTATTATATGTCATTTAAAGTAATTGTTGAAAATCTTGAAGTATGGTCATATATGATTCAACTGTAATATTCTTAATGTCCTAAATTATTAGCTATATTTTTTAGAGAATACAATTTCCTATATTTTCTTGAGGGACATACAATTTTATATGTTACAAAAACTTATGTGCATTAAAGCAAGAAATTATAATTCTTCCTTATAGTTAACTTTGATCAAAAGCTAAAATATCTTATATATAAAAAAAAATTTATTGTGTAATATATTCCACCACAATCCATATAAATCATTTTAAAAAGTGATAGAAAATATAAATTCATATGTGAAATTATACTTCCAAAATTAAGGGAGAAATATATGCAGTTATAAAAATGATATGATATGATATTCAATCATCTTGATCCTTGCACAAAGTAATATGAACTAAAAGTTCATAAAATGATTGATTTATAAAGTATAATAAAATTGTCAACATATATTATTAACTAAAAGAAAATAAATAAATATTATATATCAACTATAGATGCCCCTATTTAGATTGATGCCTAAATAAAGCAATCTATTTATTAACAATAATTGAGTTAATACATGCCTCATGCATGATAGACCTATTAGTTCCGAACATAAATATTCTCAAAATAAAGAAAGAGTAAATAAATGGCTTTATTAAGGAATTAAATACTTTTAAAGAGATTTGAAACATAATTAATAACAAATTTTTATAAGAAATAGAGATTTGAAACAAAATGATATCCTTTTGAAAGAAGTTCATACAAATGATATTCATGAAAAAAAAAGAGATCTTAATTAATTGTATCTCTGATAAGAAAGATGAAACCAAAAAGAAAATAATTGTTGACAATGTTTACACTTATATATAACATAGCACTCAAAATTATGAAAAAATAATAATAATTAGTAAGGATCTTAAATTTATAGAATGATTTTGTATGATTATTGGCCATAAAAGAGAGAGAGAGAGAGAAGATAAAATTTGAATAGAAATACAAAATTTAAATCTAGCTGTAAAGTGAAGAAATACCTAAAAAGTGTTAAGCTAGTGAAATATTTTAAAGGTGTGAAGTTAAATGTATAATTATACCAAATAATAAGAAAATAGAAGTTGTAAAGAGAAAGCATAATTTATACACAAGGATTCGTACAATGATTGTTATCGGCTATGAGCATATTTTTTTTTATGTGGAATGATTATTATCGACTATGAGAATATTTTTTTTATGTGGTAGATATAATTTTATGGAAATGTATTAAAACTTGATATGCATCTAATAGATTTAATATATCCTATTTCATGTGTGATAATTAATAATTATATTATATAAGAATTCCTAAAAGATTTTAGATTCTTGAAGCATGAAGTTTGATTATTTGAAAAGTATATTCATTTAAATTACAAATATCTTTGTATGGATTAAAGGAATCTAAATGAATGTATTGTCAAAAGAAGTATATAAAAATCCCTTATATTTTCATCAAGAAATTTAAATATGATTTCACTATAATTGTTGTATATGTTGATAATATGAATATTATTGAAATTCATGAAGAGCTTATAAAAGAAGCAAAGAATTTGAAAATGGGAGTTTAACATGAAAATCTTTTAAAAATTAAGTTTTATCTTAACTTGCAGACTAATCATTTAAATGACAAAATATTTTTTATTAATCAAAATGAAAGATCTTAAGTATTTTTACATGAATAAATTACATCTATTGAGTATTCCAATAATTGTTTAATCACTTGTACTAATAAGGATCCACTTCAAATTTCAAAAAGCAATGAAAAAAATTTTCATCTTGAAGTGCCATATTTTAGTGCAATTGATGCGCTAATGTATCTTGATAATTATACATATCTTCATATAACTTCTTAGCAAGATATAATTTTTTTTCCAAATAAAAGACATTACAATAAAATTAAACATACATTTTGGTATCCTTGTAGAATAACTGTATGAGATTATTTTATTTGTATGAATTTTAAATCATAACTATTAGGTTATATAGATATAGGATGTTTGATTTACACAAAATTTGATCTCATATTACTATTTTTATGATACATTTATATCATATTTCTTTTTAAATAAATTACAATTGCTATTTTTGCAACATGTATGTAACAAATGTATAATTAATTCTCTTAAATTTGAAGGAAGAAATTTCAAGAAAAAGTAATGTTATGTGCAAAAAATTAATTATAGGATAATATCTTAAAGGAGATAGAACAAATTGTATCTTACTAGAACTCTTTCTCATGCTCAAAGATAATGTCATATTTGATCATGATGTCAAATTTCTGCAAATTATCCTTAATGAAATTGCTACTAAATCTATTGACTTAAAGATCTTTAATGATATTCTCATGAAGGGAGTTAAATTTATGTTACACTTTTTTTTTTATCACAATTTTTTCCTATTGAGTTTTCCTAATAAGATTTTTAATAAAGGAGAATTTTCATTAAAAGAATAATGTACATTTTTTCTTTCATTGAATTTTTTTTCATTGGATTTTTTCCTAATGAAAGTTTTAATGAGGCATATTTTTTATAAGATGGACATTCAATGAATAGTATTATGAATAATAATTAAATATAGATATTCATAGGTTAAACGTTATATTTTCATTATGATTAATTATTAGGTTTTAACTTTTTTTATAAGTTATTATTATGAAATTGTAATGTTTAACCTATCTACCATATAAATATATATTGTATGAATCATTTTTATATATAGTTGAATAAAATATACTCCTCCTCTCATAATTCTCCTTCATTTATTTCTTATATTTCCTTATTTATTTTCTTTACTCTTAATCATTTTTATAATACATGAGTTTTAGTAATTTTTTTTAAAGATAATTGGTGTGAATACTTTTAGTGAGTGAAAAAATACGATTGAAAAAAAAACATAAAACATATCTTATTATTTAATCATAATTTTTCTCTTACCAAAAAATTAACTCAACAAGAATAGAATAGTTTCAAAAATACTTTTTAAAAAGTTGAATCAAATATTAGAATTTTATACTCCTTTAAAACATTCTTGTGAATGGAAAAAATCTCGCAAATCAAATATTACCTTAGTGCATTCACCATCATTATAACCATGAAAATAATTAATTATAATCTGTAAATTAACTTCATATTTAACATGAGTTTTAGTAATTTTGTTTTGGGAAGATAATTGGTGTAAAATTTTTTAGTTAGAGAAAAATCACAATTGAAAAAAAGTCATAAAAGATAACTAATTATTTAATTATAATATTTCTCTTACAAAAAAAATTAATATGAATTCTTTTTCAAGAAAATTAATTATTATAAAAAATTTTACTAAACATAAAATAATGATACATATTCAAACATATTAATAATCAATTATACTTAATCACAATATGAAACACACTCTTAATCTACTTAGTAATTTCATTACCATCATTATCATTTTTGTAATTGTTACTTATAATTCATTACAAACTTCTACACCACCACTAATGCAATGACGATCATCATTGTTAGTATTGTCTACATAACAACAATTTAAATCATTGCTACCGCTACTATTAATATCATTTAAATGCAAAATTATTATTAAAAATTATCTAAACAAAATAAATTTACATGTTCAGTTTATGAGTAATTAGTTATTGATAGGTAATACACTTAACAAATCCTGAAATGATGCAATTGTAGTGAAAAATGAAAAAATCGAGTAGGAGAGTCCGTCGCCCTCTAAATAGAAAAATTCACTATTTCACTTGATGTATCCACTGAAAATCCAAACTAGGTATCAATGTTTTATGACGTTGAAGATTCTTTAATCATCCCCATCGTGAAAATTTGAATTATCATCATTTCTTTTTAATATTATAGCACCAACCCAACGTAATTAATATCTTTCCAAATTCTAATGTTATTTATCCAAGCACGACCAAGGACAAAATTATTAATTGACTTTACAAATAACACATAAGATTACAAATGTTTTTCAAGTTTAAATTTGACTCATAAATAACGTAAAAATTGTTACATTACTAATAAATAAAGAAATAATATGTCATTTAAAAGTTAACAATTTTTATTAATAATAAGAATATTTTAATAATTTTTATAAAGTAAATTTTTAATCATAGTAAGAATATTTTAATAATTTTTATTAATATAATAATAAATAAGTAGATAACAATATAAAATTAATTTAAAAATTGTGAATTAAATTTATTCTTATTAGAAAATTTAGATTAGTACCAGTGATAGTAGGCACACGTGGATAATTTTCTATTTGTTGCCAATTGTCCATAACTTTTTTTTTAATCTTTTGGGGTAATTGGCTATGACTTAATACGAAGGAAAACGTTATGACCACCTCCCCTTGCTCCATTGATCATCGAACCGCAAATCCAGAAACCTAACACCTCACTATATAAATAAACCCCACTTTATCTTTCAAATTTCTAAACTTAATTCAACACCTGATTGAACCAAAAATGTCGCCTTCTACCTCAAAACTTCAAAATCCTCTAATCAAGGACTGGAAATCCTTTGTTTTCCCCACTGTCAAACCCATAGATCTCTTGCCTTCCTTCCTTAAAGCCGGTCTCGCAGTTTCCATTTTCTCCATTTTTACTTTCTTCATCTGCCTTTCCATCTCTTACAATCTCTCTGTTTATCGCGATCACTATCCTCAATTCAGACACTTGCTCCGGCAGCAAACCGCCGGCGTCAGCTCTGCCGCCGAATCCACCAACATCTCTCATATTCTTTTCGGAATCGGCGGCTCCGCCAAGACCTGGCACAACCGCCGACACTACACCGAACTCTGGTGGAAACCTAACGTCACCAGAGGCTTCGTCTGGCTGGAAGAAAATCCGCCGGAGAATGAGACGTGGCCCAAAATTTTTCCGCCGTACAAGGTGTCTGCCGATACGTCGTCGTTCAAGTACACCTGCAGCTCCGGTTCTCGTTCTGCGATTCGAATTGCGCGCATTGTGAAGGAGAGCTTCGAATTGGGAATGGAGAATGTGAGATGGTTTGTGATGGGAGATGATGATACAGTGTTCTTCACTGAGAATTTGATTTCTGTGTTAGCGAAATATGATCATAATCAGATGTATTATATCGGAGGGAATTCGGAGAGTGTGGAGCAAGATGTGATACACTCTTACAATATGGCGTACGGCGGCGGGGGGTTCGCCGTGAGCTACCCCTTGGCGACGGAGCTGGTGAAGATTCTAGATGGCTGCATTGATCGGTATGCTGAACTCTACGGCTCTGATCAGAAGATTCAAGGTTGCATAGGTGAGATTGGTGTTCAGGTTACTAAAGAGCTTGGTTTTCATCAGGTATATTTTGTTGTGGTCAGTGATATGGTGTTCATTAAATTACATTTATCTCCTCCACAATTTCAATCTAATTACATTTATATCTATTTTTTCTTTTTCAAATATGCTTTTACGTTCTTTATTTTCCTTGCTTTTTTTGAAAGCTGGGGCCATTATATATTTAAAGCAAAAATAGAAGAATATAAATACATATAAAAAGGAAAAATAATATATATTTCTGAAAATAAAAAAAATACAAAAGCAACTACACTATCCTAAAAGAAGTAAATATAAATTGGCATAATATATTTTGTTATTCTTAATAGCAAAGCGAAAGGACATCCTTCCAATATATCGACAACCATGATTAAAATACTAAACCAAATAACAACATAGAAAATATCATTTAATTATAATCCAATTAATTCAAACAGCTAAAATAATAAAATTAAAAAAATAAATAAAAAGAAGACTAAAAACCCTATTTTAATCTCTGTAAAATTTAATTTTTATTAATTTTATTTCTAATAAAAATTTGTATCAAATTAATTTTTACAAGACCAAGTCATCAAATTTTAGTTCCTCAATATAATTTTTATACAACTTTTAGTTAGGAAAAAAATTGTACGAAAAAACTAGAATTTAATGATTTTTTATCTTAGTGAATCAATACAAACTTTTTTATCAAAAACAAAATTGATAAAAATTGAATTTTAAAAGTACCGAGAGTTTTAATCTAAAAAGAATTGGCAGTAAATTCTATTTAAACTTTTTAGTATTAATAATAAAGGTGATAAATTATCTGTATATGCAGAATATTCAGTATTTGAATTCAGCACATATGAAGTATCAATCTCACAATAAGATTTAGTCAAGTTGAAGTATTCAACGGTGGAACTTCTTGATATTATATTTTGGGGAGCAAAAATTTTTGGATGTCAAATGATTTATATAAAAAAATTTCAAATTTTCTTTATAAAATTGCATAATATTATACATAATTTTAAAAACTTGGCTAGCCAAGGCCCTTTGATTCTCGTTAAGCTCGGCCTGAAGTATTGATTAGCTTACAGAATCAGTTGATCAACTTTGATTTTTAAAATAGATATATATTTTTAGGTGAATTTTAAGATACCCTTAGGAGTTTAATATTCGGAGTAATGTAATAAAATACATATTATTGAAAGAAATTATTACATCATTATCAAAATTTTTGTAATTTCATCTAATGACTTATATTTTATCACACCACTTTGAACACCAAATCTCTATGAACATCTTAGCAAGCATCATATTTTATAATATTTCTAAAAATAGTTTATATTTTTATATTTTTTCTACAATTTATATTGTTGTCATTTTAATACTAAATACAAAAAAGTGGATACAAATTTATGATTTATTATGAAAAATCTTAATATTATATTAAAAATGTAAATTTTATATAGTAAATTAAAAAAATTACAGAATTTCTAAATAAGTAAATATCATCTTGACAGAAGATATGAAGAATTTCAAATTAATGTAATAAATTTTAATTTAACCTTTATTGCAGGTTGATATACGGGGCAACCCATATGGGCTACTAGCGGCGCATCCGGTGGCGCCGCTGGTGTCGCTGCACCATTTGGACTATGTGGACCCAATGTTCCCAAACATGACCCAGATTGACTCGGTTAAGAATTTGGTTGAAGCCTACAAAATGGACCCGGGTCGGGCGCTGCAGCGGAGTATCTGTTATGATCTTCAAAGAAATCGGTCGATTGCAGTGTCATGGGGTTATAGTGTGGAGCTGTATCCCTCGTTGGTGATGGCAAAGGAGCTCGAGACGGCATTTAGGACGTTCCGTACATGGCGGACCTGGAGAGATGAGCCATTTGCATTCGACACCCGACCCATGAGTGATGACCCGTGTTTGAAGCCGTTGGTTTATTCCTTGGATCGGGTTGAGGATGTGGGTGGAGGACAAACCCGATCTACTTATCGAAGATATGTGGATAATCCAGATAAAGAGTGTGACCGGGTCGAGTACATGTGGGCCAGAGGCGTTAAGAATGTCAACGTCTCTGCCGCTTACTTTTCGCCGGACTTGTGGAAAAAGGTGGATGTGCTTTTTCTAAACTTTTGATTGGAGACTAACCATTAATTTTTGGTTGTTGATCCTTTGAGGGCATATTTCTAATTGAATTATTGCCATTATGTTATATATTTTGAAATACTAGCTATTATGATATTATGACAAGGTAAATTTTAAAATTAAAGATTCAGCTTTTTACTTTAAAAAAATAAAAATATTTAAAATTTAATGTTATGATAAGATTAAAATTAAATTTGCAAAATATGCACTTGAATTTGAAATTTTTGTTTGTCTGTTGTGTAGGATCTCTTCGTATTGTTTACATTCTAGAAATTTATTTTTCGAGAAGTTTATAAATCAAACTCAAAAATAAACAAATTTTATATGAATTATTTAAGTTTTAATTGAACTTTTTTTTTTCTAATTCAGATAGGGATTCTGCCTGCATTGAAACTTATTCCCTCTCTCCTTTATAATGAACATAAAGAAGTCATATCATGGAAAAAATAAAAATTTCAAATAACATGAATTTTTATTTTTTATGATTGACTAAACAAAATTTTTAAAAACAATTAGTTTTAGTTTTCATGACATCATATTATATTGATGTGTATTACTGGTGTCACTGTTTTATATTGCTGGTACATTAATATCAAACCCAAAGATTTTTTCTAGCTTATTCAATTTTTTTTTACTTAGTTTTATTCAACATAAGGTTGATTAAAAAAAGTTTTTTTGATTTAAATAAAATAACATAAATTTTTTGCGCACCTTTGAATAAAGAGTCGTTTACTTTAGTTTAGTGTTAGAGTAAAATTTTATTAAAAAAATTAATAATAATTAAAATTTTTTTATTTACATAATTTTAATAAATTTTTATGTTTTAATAATATAAAGATAAAAGATCCTTTAAGTAAAGATAATTTATAGTATCAGAATCTATTTAAATTCTGTCACATTGATTTGAATGAGCAGGCACCACGTAGACAATGTTGCGAGATAATGAACGGTGATGATAATGCGATGGAGGGTGTGGTTCGAGTCAAAGTTAGGGATTGCCATGCATTTGAGAATGTAACTCCCCCTGAGTCAACTCGGTCAAGAAAATGAACAGTGCAACAAATCACATGGAATCTACCATGCGAAAGGCAGACTTGCGTGAAAGGCCAACAAATATTCTCCTGCAGTCCTGCTCGATGTTTGTATACCTTTATTGTAGTTTCATTTTTGAGTAATGTTATATTTACCTTTTTTATTTCATAAATTATTCTTTTATTGTATATTTCATAAAACATGATTTAAACTTATCAAATTAACTCACTAATACCACCTTGTTAGGTGTCACCTTTTATATTTGTTATTAAGGATTGTCTTGTGTCTTTTACGAATTTATATTACAAAATATACTAATAATTCATTTTACGCATGTTAGTGGGTAATTAAGTATAAGTTAAGAGTTTATGGGCATGGAGATGTCTTAGGGCTATTGGAATTTTAATTCTGTACATATTCTAATATAAATAGATATACTTATCTCATTGTAAAGTGTGGTTTCAAAAATCACTATTTAGAACATTCTACATTAATACATTTTTCTCTTATCCAAATAAAAAAAATGAAATAAAGACAAAAGAAACACTTATCTTCTTCCTTTTCCCTTTTCTTTTCTAAGATTTTTCTTTTTTTATGCACGATTAGGTTACAGTGGTGATAACATTAGTTTAAAGTTATTGGTTGGAAAAACTCAAATCGTGGAAGTTTTTAGTTGCAAACACAATGTTTCAACTATTAGGGGTGTCGTTTGGCATGTTTAGTAGTGTTTTAGAGGGCATTTTGAATATATGGATTGAAAAGCTAGCAAATCAATGGCCAACGATCATATTTAGGCGATACATGCATTGTACATGTAAGTGTCATGGAGGCACATGTGCAAAGGAGTTTGGCAATGTGTAACAATGCATGAGATGATTTTTGGTATTGGCAAGCTTTCTTTCGAGACAACTCCAAGCAGTTTTAAATCTATTTTTGTAGGTTGTATTATAGTTTGGTACCTTATTGTCTTTTCTTAAATTTTTGGATTTTTTTTATTATATTCTTTGCATTTTTATCATGGTTGATGCAACCTCCAAGTGTAATGCAAACAATAAGATTACAAATTAGCAAAAATTAGAATCCAAGTTTTTTTAATTTACTTTCAATCTAGGAAAAAATAATTAATTGGAAGTTAGATTTAAAAAGTCAACACTATATTGATTGGAAGAAGGTTATTGGGTGCTATTTTAATCTTTTCACCAAAAAACACTTGCAAATAGTAAAAAGGACAAGTGGGTTATGGAAGATCGATGATGGCTTAGGTTGATATGTAATAACTTGACAATTGAAGCTTACGATAATATTGTTCATTGTTGTATAGTCATAGATATAAGGAAATCCATCAGGTCACTTTATTTTGCAAAAGACAACATGCATTAAATCTATGAGTTAACTTTTTCCATACTTTATTCTAATGTAAATGATAAGACTCCATTTCAAATAGACAATAATTTTTATCATGTTTATCAATAATGGAATTCTCTTTTACCTATTAATAATGATGATGATACAATGCATTTTCAACAAGAATAATTTGGAACTATATGTCATCTTGTGTCATTTCCTTCTTCACTTAGCACTATCCATCGATAGATTTTGTCATTCTAAAATCTTCTTTTTATTGCATCTAATAAGTATACCTTGATTTATCCTTTTTTTTCATAAATGGACAAGTCATCCATGTTGGTTGGATTTGTTACTAGTGGTGGTCATGGCTATGCTAAAGATGGAGAATAAAGAATAAGGCAAAAGGCATGGTGATTTTAGTAAGGGTGCAAAAGGAGATTCCATTGTTTCCTATTACTATTGTAGGGAGCTTGGACATATTAAGAAGTTTTTGCCTCAAGTTAATTGTGAAAAATACATAATCATCTTGATATGTGCATGTTACTATAGATAATCTAGCATAAGAAACGAAAGATAATTGCAATATAAGTATGTGGAAGAGTGAGTATGCTAAATATAAATGGTTTTAGGCCTTTCAATAGTCGCCCCTACTCAACCCATTATTATATCAATTTACACATATAATCCTATTACATGCCTATCTCATACTAATTCTTGATAGATCATTAATTCTAGTGCTATAGATCATATGACTAGTCACACAAGTATCTTATTCTCTTTTCAACCTTCACTTTTATCTCATGTTGCTTTAGCCAATGGACTTAGTGCCTTTATTATTGGATATGATATAATGAATGTTACCCCTGACATTTCTTTTTCCAAATTTCTTTGTCTTATAAACTTTCTATTTAATTTGTTTTTAGTTATTTAACTAACACATGCCTACAACTATGGTGTTTTCTTTTTTCTTGGATATCAAGTTTCTTAGGATCTTTTAATGAAGAATATTTTTAATAAGGATATAAATCTAGTGGCTTGTATTTTCTTAATGAAAGAAAAATCTCTTGGCCAATTGTTGATGCTATTAGTATCACTCTACATAAGCTACATGGTTGCTTAGGTCATCCATCCTTACCATCTTTATAGAAGTTATGTCTTAGTTTAGGTTCTCTTTCTACTTTGAATTATGAGTTATGTAAGTTTGATAGACAACATCATTGATCTCATATTTCTCTAGTTAATAAGTAGGTTTCATCCCCATTTCAGTTAGTATATTTAGACATTTAAGACTCCTGCACAGTTGTTTCTGAGTTTAGTTATTTTGTTACTTTTGTTCGAGAGTTACTTAACTTTATTTAATTAAAAATCATTTAGATTTATTTGATATTTTTTATACTTTCCACACTAAAGTTTCAAACTAATTTATGCAATAATAGTTTTAAAGAATATTTTTCTTTACAATTTACATCCTAATTATCCTAACTTGAAATAATTCATTAATTGTCCTCTGTAGTTATTCCATAACAAAATAAAATAGCTCAATGAAATAATCTTTACTCAATGAAAGTTTTAATTGTTTTATTATTTTAGATAAAAGTGCTTAAGATTTTTTAGGTTATTGTAGTCAAATGCCTTCTTCAATTCTCAATAGTCAGATATCTTACTCCATTTTGTTTCTTTCTAGATTTTTGTTTCCTCTCACTCTAAGTATGTTTGGTTATACTTGCTTTATCTAGGATTATTGTCCTCAGGTATCTAAACTTGACCCAAGATCTTTAAAATGTGTCTTTCTTAGTTACTCTCAAACATAAATAAAGTATTGGTGTTATTCTCTTGATTTGAATCATTGTCTTGTATCTCTTGATACTACATTCTTTGATCCCACTCGATGTTTTGGATTTTCTAAACTTTCATTCTCCATACTTAAGTTTGATTCCTTTGATGATTGTTTTCTTAAGTATTTTTCCTTTTAAAAGCCTTAAGCCCCTAACAAATATTTGGATTTATCTTTTTATTAAGCATATTTATTTTTGTAAAGTGTCAGTATCACCTGCAACATCTTCATCTGATAATGTCAAGCCATCTAGAGTTGCACTAATTATTGAATCACCACTATCTTCATGTCCTTTACTAGCTTTTTCCTTACTAAGTCTTCCTCCTTTTTCTTTTAATTTTGATATTCCTATTGCATATAAAAAAGGTTCTTATAATTGCACTTAAAAAAGTAATACCAATTACTTTTATCCCATTTCTACTTATTTATCTTATTCCTCTTTGCTTATTTCTTCACAATCATTTATCGTGTTGCTAGATTTTATTAGCATTCCAAAGTTTGTTATAGAGTCAGTCCCTTAGTCTCTCATTCTAGGTGATGTGCTGCTATAGAAAAAGAAATGTTAGCTTTTAAAGCAAATAAAATGTTGGATATTGTATTTTTACTAAGTGGTGAACATACTATTAGGTGCAATGACTCAAAAGGCACTATTGTTAGGTTGAAATCTTGTTTAATGGTTAAAAGGTATGCATAGACCTAAGGTATGAATTATTTAGAAACTTATTCTTTAGTTGCAAAAATTATTTCTGTTAGTTGTTTATCTTTCTTACTTCATCTCATAGTTAGTTTTTTTTACCAATTTGATGTTAAAAACACTTACTTGCATGATGATTTACTTGAAAAATATGTATATGGAGCAACCACCTAGGTTATGGAAAAGCTTGTTGACTAAAAAAAATCTTTGTATAGCTTGAAGTAGTCTTCTCAAGCTTAGTTTGAGCGACTTAGTGAGATGATGACAAAGTTTGGAATGAAGAAAAGTGACCATAGCTATTTAATATTTTATAAATAATAAAATTTTAGTTAAATTTCTTTGGTTGTTTACATTACTATAGAATTATTGATAGATGTCAACGGATAGATGTTAAATACAAATATCATAGATTTTTTTTGACATGATAGAGTTTTTAAAATTATAAGTAAACTTAAGATGATGGATAATAATTATGATCAATGTCTATATTAATGCATTAACGTTTTTGAAAATAATGGGAAACTTATGATGTCAATTTTAAATTTAACCAACATTTAAAGTTATAATTTTATAGAGTTTAGGAAGGCATAAAAAGTTAAGATGTTAGTTTTTTTGTATAATTATCCAAAAGTCATTTGAATTATCTTGTTGAGAAATGCAAAAGTTTTACATTTCAGTTTAGGACATAGTTAACATCTAATAGTATGGCTATTGTTGTTTACTTTGAAAAAGGTGATGCATAAGATGTCAATCTTAGGTTAATTCCATTGCTTTTCAAATTGATTATAAATTTTGCTCACACTTTTTTTATGTGTTTAGGTGGAATTTGAACATAACACACCTATTCTTAGAAATGTTTTAAATTTTATGGAAGTATCCCATCCAAGACTCAAATGTCTTCTACTTAGAAGGCATTAAAGTCCCAAATGGTTTACTTCTATATGATTTAAAGAATTTCTAAATTTGGAGCAAGGATAGATGGGTTATCCTCATATTTCATCCAATACTCTAGCAAGGAATGGATAACTAATGTATATAGAATCTTGTGAAGCACTTTAACATGAGGAAAATAGGTTGCTTTTCTTTAACACACAAGAATTTGCAAAAAAGTCATAAAACATATGTTATTATTTAATCATAGTTTTTCTTTTATTAAAAAGTCAACTTACCGAGAATGGAATAGTTTCAGAAACATTCTTTAACAAGTTGAATCAAATATCAAAATTTTATATTCTCTAAAAATATCCTTGTGAATGTAAAAATGATTTTGCGAATCAAACATTATCTTAGTACATTCCCCATTGTTATAACAACGAAAATAATTAATCGTAGAATCTAAAATAACTTTATATTTAACATGAGTTTTATTAATTTTTTTGGAAAGAAATTGGTGTGAAAATTTTTAATAAGAAAAAAATCAGAATTGAAAAAAAAGTCATAAAAGATAACTAATTATTTAATCATAATTTTTTTCTTACTAAATATTTTTAATATTAATTCTTTTTCAATAAAAACAATTATTATAAAATTTTTTACTAAACATAAAATAATAATACATATTCAAACTTATTAACAATCAATTATACTTAATCAGAGTATCAAACATGCTCTTAATCTACTTAACAAATTCACTACTATTATTATCATTATTGTTATTGCTCTTAATAATTTATTATAAAATCCTACACCACCACTAATGCAATGATGATCATCATTGTTAGTATTATCCACATAACAACGGTCTATTAGTGATGATTGTTGCTACTACCACTATCAATATAATTTGAATGCAAAATTATTATTAAAATTTATCTAAACAAAATAAATTCACATGTTCAGCTTAGGAGTAATTAATTGCTGGTCCGTAATACACTTAACAAATCCTGAAATGATGTCATTGTAGTGAAAAATGAAAAAATCAAGTAGGAGAGTCCGTCGCCCTCTAAGTAGAAAATCCACCATTTCACTTTGATGTATCCACTGAAAATCGAAACTAAGTATCAACGTTTTATGACGTTGAGGATTCTTTAATCATCCCCATCGTGAAAATTTGAATTATCATCATTTCCTTTTTAATATTATAGCACCAACCTAACATAATTAATATCTTTCCAAATTCTAATGTTATTTATCCAAGCACGACCAAGGACAAAATCATTAATTGACTTTTCAAATAACACATAAGATTACAAATATTTTTTAAGTTTAAATTTGACTTATAAATAGTGTAAAAATTGTTACATTACTAATAAATAAAGAAATAATATGTCATTAAAAATTTAATAATTTTTATTAATAATAAGAATATTTTAATAATTTTTATTAATATAATAATAAGTAGATAATAATATAAAATTAATTTAAAAATTGTGAATTAAATTCATTTTTATTAGAAAATTTAGATTAGTACCAGTGACAGTAGGCGCACACAGATAATTTTCTATTTGTTTCCAATTGCCCATACCTTTTTTTTTTTTTTTTAGTTTTTTTGGCGTAATTGGCTATGACTTAATACGAAGGAAAATCTTATGACCACCTCCACTTGCTCCATTGATCATCGAACCGCAAATCCAGAAACCAAATACCTCACTATATAAATAAACTCCACTTTATCTTTCAAAATTCTAACCTTAATTCAAAACTTAACCAAAAATGTCGCCTTCTACCTCAAAACTTCACAATCCTCTAATCAAGGACTGGAAATCCTTTGTTTTCCCCATCGTCAAACCCATAGATCTCCTCCCTTCCTTCCTTAAAGCCGGTCTCGCAGTTTCCATTTTCGCCATTGTTACTTTCTTCATCTACCATTCCATCTCTTACAATCTCTCTGTTTATCGCGATCACTATCCTCAATTCAAACACTTGCTCCGGCAACAAACCACCGGCGTCAGCTCTGCCGCCGAATCCACCAACATCTCTTATATTCTTTTCGGCATCGGCGGCTCCGCCAAGACCTGGCACAAGCGCCACCACTACACCGAACTCTGGTGGAAACCTAACGTCACCAGAGGCTTCGTCTGGCTGGAAGAAAATCCGCCGGAGAATGAGACGTGGCCCGAAAATTCGCCGCCGTACAAGGTGGCTGCCGATACTTCGACGTTCAAGTACACCTGCAGTTACGGTTCTCGTTCTGCGATTCGAATTGCTCGCATTGTGAAGGAGAGCTTCGAATTGGGAATGGAGAATGTGAGCTGGTTTGTGATGGGAGATGATGATACGGTGTTCTTCACTGAGAATTTGGTTTCTGTGTTAGCGAAATATGATCATAATCAGATGTATTACATCGGTGGGAATTCGGAGAGTGTGGAGCAAGATGTGATACACTCTTACAATATGGCGTACGGCGGTGGGGGGTTCGCCGTGAGCTACCCCTTGGCGGTGGAGCTGGTGAAGATTCTAGATGGTTGCATTGATCGGTATGCTGAACTCTACGGCTCTGATCAGAAGATTCAAGGTTGTATTGGTGAGATTGGTGTTCAGGTTACTAAAGAGCTTGGTTTTCATCAGGTATATTTTGTTGTGGTCCATGGTATGGTCTTCGTTAAATTACATTTATCTCCTTCCCAATTTCAATCTAATTACATTTATATCTTTTTTTTTTAAATATGCTTTTACGTTCTTTATTTTCCTTTTTTTTTTTTTGAAAGCTGGAGCAATTATATATTTTAAAAAAAATAGAAGAATATAAATACGTATAAAAATAAAAAATAATATATATTTCTGAAAATAAAAAAAATACAAAAGCAACTACACGATCTTAAAAGAAGTAAGTATAAATTGGCATAATATATTTTGTTATTCTTAATAACAAAGCAAAAGGATATCCTTCCAATATACCGACAACCACGATTAAAATACTAAACCAAATAACAACATAGAAAATATAATTTAATTATAATCCAATTAATTCAAACAGCTAAAATAATAAAATTAAAAAAATTAAATAAAAAGAGTAAAATTTAATTTTTATCAATTTTATTTCTAATAAAAAATTCGTATTAATTTCGTCTTTAGATAAAAAATCATCAAATTTAAAATTTTCTATACAATTTTAATACAAATTTTAGTTAGAAAAAAATTGTATAGAAAAATTAAAATTTGATGATTTTTTATCTTATAGGAATTGAATTGATACAAATTTTTTATTAGGAATAAAATTGATAAAAATTAAATTTTAAAAAGAATAAAATAGAGTTTTAATCTAAAAAGAATTGGCAGTAAATTCTATTTAAACTTTTTAGTATTAATGATAAATTATCTTTACATGCAGAATATTCAGTATTTGAATTCAGCACATATGAAGTATGAATCTGACAATAAGATTTAGTCAAGTTGGAGTATTCAACGGCCGAATTTCTTGATATTATATTTTGGGGAGCAAAAATTTTTGGATGTCAAATGATTTATAAATTTTTTTTCATAATTTTGAATTATGAAAATTACATAATATTATACATAATTTTAAAAACTTTGCGGGCCAAGGCCCTTTGATTCCTGTTAAGCTCGGCCTGAAGTATTGATTAGTTCAAGTTGAGTAGCTTTGATTTTTAAAATACTATTGGAGATACTTTTTTATAATCTTTCTAAAAATATTTTATATTTTTATATTTTTTCTGCAATTTATATTGTTGCCATTTTAATACTAAATAAAAAAAAAAGTAGATACAAATTTATAATTTATTATGAAAAATCTTAATATTATATTAAAAATGTAAATTTTATAAAGTAAATTAAAAATTACAGAATTTCTAAACAAGTAAATATCATCCTGACAGAAGATATGAAGAATTTTAAATTAATGTAATAAATTTTAATTTAACTTTGCAGGTTGATATACGGGGCAACCCGTATGGGCTACTAGCGGCGCATCCGGTGGCGCCACTGGTGTCGCTGCACCATTTGGACTATGTGGAGCCAATGTTCCCAAACATAACCCAGATTGACTCGGTTAAGAAGTTGGCTGAAGCCTACAAAATGGACCCAGGTCGGGCACTGCAGCGGAGTATCTGTTATGATCTTCAAAGAAATCGGTCGATTGCAGTATCATGGGGTTATAGTGTGGAGCTGTATCCGTCGTTGGTGATGGCAAAGGAGCTTGAGACGGCATTTAGGACGTTCCGTACATGGCGGACCTGGAGAGATGAGCCATTTGCATTCGACACCCGACCCATGAGTGATGACCCGTGTTTAAAGCCGTTGGTTTATTTCTTTGATCGGGTTGAGGATGTGGGTGGAGGACAAACCCGATCCACTTATCGAAGATACGTGGACAGTCCAGATAAAGAGTGTGACCGGGTCGAGTACATGTGGGCCAGAGCCGTTAAGAATGTCAACGTCTCTGCCCCTCACTTTTCGCCGGATTTGTGGACAAAGGTAAATGTGCTTTTTCTGAACTTTTGATTGGACACTAACCATTAATTTTTAGTTGTTGATCCTTTGAGGGTATATTTAACTAAATAAGCGAAAATATTTCTAATTGAATTATTGTCATTATATTATATATTTTGAAATTGTAGCTATTATGATATGATGACTAAGTAAATTTTAAAATTAAAGATTCAGCTTTTTATTTGTAAAAAAATAATAAAAAATATTTAAAATTTAATATTATGATAAGATTTAAAATAAATTTGCAAAATCTGCACTTGAATTGAGGATAGTGAGTTAGTAAATTTTAAAATTTAATATTATGATAAGATTAAAAAGTTTTAATTGAACTTTTTTTTTTCTAATTCAGTTAGGGATTCTGCCTTAATTGAAACTTTTTCCCTCTCTTCTTTATAATGAACATAAAGATGTCATATGATGAAAAAAAAAAATTTCAGATGACATGAAGTTTTATTTTTTATGATTGACTAAACAAAGTTTTTTAAAATAATAAATTTTAGTTTTCATGACATCATATTACATTGACGTGTATTACTGGTGTCACTCTTTTATATTGCTAGTGCATTAATATCAAAGGACAATTCTACGGTACCCGGGGGGGTTTCAAACCCGGGGTGATGTGGTGCATTTTGAACCATTAGATGAGATTACCAAAATTCTTAGTAATCTCATCCGATGGTTTGCATTGTGCCACGTCACCCCGGGTTTGAAGCCCTCCGGAGTACCGTAGCAAGCACCAATATCAAACTCAAAGATTTTTTCTAACTTAGTCAGTTTTTTTTACTTAGTTTTATTCAACATAAGGTTGATTAAAAAAAGTTTTTTAGATTTAAATAAAATAACATAAATTTTTTGCACACCTTTGAATAAAGAGTCATTTACTTTAATTTAGTGTTACTGTAAAATTTTATTAAAAAAATTTAATAATAATTAAAAAAATTTATTTGCATAATTTTAATAAATTTTTATGTTTTAATAATATAAAGATAAAAGATCCTTTAAGTAAAGATAATTTATAGTATCAGTCAATCTATTTAAATTCTGTCATATTGATTTGAACGAGCAGGCACCGCGTAGACAATGTTGCGAGATAATGAACGGTGATGATAATGCGATGGAGAGTGTGGTTCAAGTCAAAGTTAGGGACTGCCTTGCGTTTGAGAGTGTAACTACCCCTGAGTCAACTCGGTCAAGAAAATGAACAGTGCAACAAATCACATGGAATCTACCGTGCGTAAGACAGATTCACGTGAAAGGCCAACAAGTATTCTCCTGCAGTCCTAGACGATGTTTGTGTACTTTTCTTGTAGTTTTCATTCTTGAGTAATGTTATATTTACCTTTTTTTATTTCATAAATTATTCTTTTATTGTATATTTCATAAAACATGATTTAAACGGGTATCACTTTTTATATTTATTATTAAGGATTGTCTTCTGTCTTCTACGAATTTATATTACAAAATATACTAATAATTCATTTTATGCATGTTAGTGAGTAATTAAGTATAAGTCAAGAGTTTATGGGCATAGATGTGTCTTAGGGCTATTGGAATCTTAATTGTGTATATATTCTAATATAAATAGATGTACTTACCTCACTGTAAAGTGTGGTTTCAAAAACTACTATTTTGAACCTTCTACGTTAAAATATCTTTGTCTTATTCAAATAAAAAAAATGAAGCAAAGAAAAAAAAACTTATCTTTTTCTTTCCCCCTTTTCTTTTCTAAGAATTTTTTTTTATATGATTAGGTTATAGTGGTGATAACATTAACTTAAAGTTATTGATTGGGAGAAAACTCAAATTGTGGAAGTTGTTAGTTGCAAAGAACACAAATTTTCAACTATTAAGAGTATTGTTTGACATGTTCAGTAGTGTTTTAGAGGACATTTGGAATATTTGGATTGATAAACTAGTAGATCGATGGCCAACAACCATGTTTAGGCAATACATGCATTACATATGTAAGTGTTATGGAGGCACACGGGACTCACGCACAAAGAAGTCTGGCAATGTGCAACAATGCGTGAAATGATTTTCAGTGTTGGCAAGCTTTCCTTCGGAACAACTCCAAGGGATTTTAAATCTATTTATGTGGGTTATGTTGCAGTTTAGTACCTTTATCATCTTTTCTTAAATTTTTGGATTTTTTTTATTATATTCTTTGCATTTTTATCATGGTTGATGCAACCTTTAAGTGTAATGCAAACAATAAGATTACAAATTAGTAGAAATTAGAAACTAACTTTTTTGAATTTGCTTTCAATTTATGGAAAAATAATTAATTGGAAGTTAGATTTAAAAAGTCAACATTATATTGGTTGGAAGAAGGCTATTGGGTGCTATTTTAATCTTTTCACCAAAAAAACCATCCATAGATAGTAAGAAGGACAAATGGGTTGTGAAAGATCAATGATTGCTTAGGTTGATATGTAATAACTTGATGATTAAAGCTGATGATAATATTGTTCATTGTTGTATGGTCACAGATATAAGGAAATATATCAGGTCACTTTATTTTGCAAAGGACAATATGCAATAAATCTATGAGTTAACTTTTTCCATACTTTAGCCTAATGTGAATGATAAGACTCCATCTCAAATATACACTAATTTTATCATATTTATCAATAATGAAATTCTCTTTTACCTATTACTAATGATGTTGATACAATGCATTTTCAACAATAATAATTTGGAACTATATTTCATCTTGTGTCATTTCCTTCTTCACTTATCATTGTTTGTCAATAGATTTTGTCACTCTAAAATCTTCTTTTACTACATCTAATGAGTATACATTGATTTATCCTTTTTTTTTCATAAATGAATGAGTTATCCATGTTGGTTGGATTTGTTACTAGTGTTGGTCATGGTTGTGCTAAAGGTAGAAAGGAGAGAATAGGCAAAAGGCATGATGATTTTAGTAAGGGTGGAAAAGAAGATTCCATTGTTTCCTATTACTATTGTAAAGAGCTTGGACAGAGGTTTTGCCCTAAGTTAATTGTGAAAAATACATAATCATCTTGATCTGTGCATGTTATTACAAATAATCTAGCATGAGAAATGAAAGATAATTGTAATATAAGTACGTGGAAGAGTGAGTATGCTAAGTATTGGTAGTTTTAGGCCTTTCAGTAGTCACCCCTACTCAACCTATTATTATATCAGTTTAGATAGATAATCCTATTACATGCCTTTTTCATACTAATTTTTGATAAATCATTAATTCTGGTGCTATAGATCATATGACTAGTCACACAAGTATCTTATTCTCTTTTCAACCTTCACTTTTATCTCATATTGCTTTAGCCAATGAGTGCCTTTATTGTTGGATATGGTATACTAAATGTTACCCTTGACATTTCTTTTTCAAAAGTTCTTTGTCTACAACTATGGTATTTTCTTTTTTCTTGGATATCATGTTTTTCAGGATCTTTTAATGAAGAATATTTTTAGTAAGGATATGAATCTAGTGGCTTGTATTTTCTTAATGAAAAAATATCTCTTGGCCAATTGTTAATGCTATTATCATCACTCTACATAAGTTACATTGTTACCATTTTTATAGAAGTTATGTCTTAGTTTAAGTTTTCTATCTAGTTTGAATTGTAAGTTGTGTAAGTTTGCTAGATAACATCATTGATCTCATATTTCTCTAGTTAATAAGCAGGTTTCATCCTCATTTGAGTTCATATATTCAAACACTTAAGACTTCTACATAGTTGTTTCTAAGTTTAGTTATTTTGTTACTTTTGTTCAAGAGTTACTAGACTTTATTTAATTAAAACTCATTTAGAATTGTTCAAGATTTTTTATACTATCCACACTAAAGTTTTGAACCAATTTAAAACACCTATATGTCATTTGCGCAATGGTAATTTTAATGAATATTTTTCTTTACAATTTACATCCTAATTGTCATAACTTGAAATAATTCATTAGTTGTCTTGTGTGGTTATTTCATAACAAAATAAAGTAGCTAAATGAAATAATATTTACTTAATGGAGGTTCTAATTGTTTTATTATTTTAAATAAAAGTGCTTAAGATTTTTTAGGTTATTGCAGTCAAATGCCTTTTTCAATTCTCAATGATTAGATATCTTACTCCATTTTCTTTCTGTCTAGATTTTTTTCCTTTCACTCTAAGTATATTTGGTTATTCTTTTATTCAGGATCATTGTCCTTAGGTATCTAAACTTGACCCATGATTTTTAAAATGTGTCTTTCTTAGTTATTCTTAAACATAAATAAAGTATTAGTGTTATTCTCCTCATTTGAATCATTATCTTTCATCTTTTGATGCTATATTCTTTGATCCCACTCCATGTTTTGGATTTTCTAAACCTTCATTCTCCATACTTAAGTTTGATTCCCTTGATGAATATTTTTTTATGTATTTTACCTTTTAAAAGCCTTAATCCCTTAACAAATATTTGGGTTTATCCTTTTATTGAGCATATTTATTTTTAGAGATTGTAAGTACCACCTACAACATCTTTATCTAACAATGTTAAGCCATCTAGATTTGCACCAATTATTGAATCATCACTATCTTCATATCCCTTACTATTTTTTTTCCTTACTAAGTCCTCCTCCTTTTTCTTTTGATTTTAATATTCCAATTGCATATCAAAAAGTTACTCATAGTTGCACTAAAAAAGGTAATACCAATTACTTTTATCCCATTTTTACTTATTTGTCTTATTCCTTTTTTTCTTGTCTCCTCAGAATCATTTATTGTGTTGCTAAATTTTATTAGTATTCCTAAGTTTATTATAGAGGCAATCTCTCATTCTAGGTGATGTGCTCTTATAGAAGAAGAAATGATAGCTTTTAAAGTAAATAAAATGTAGGATATTATATCCTTACTAAGTGGTAAACATACTATTAAATGCAAATGACTCAAAAGGTGCTATTGCTAGGTTGAAAGCTTGTTTAGTGGTTAAAAGGTATGCGTAGACCTAAGGTATGAATTATTCAAAAACTTCTTCTCTAGTTGCAAAAATTATTTCTGTTAGTTGTTTATCTCTATTGCTTCATCTTATAGTTAGTTTTTTTTTATCAATTTGATGTTAAAAATACTTGCTTGCATGATGATGTACTTGAAATATATATATATATATATATATATATATATATATATATATATATATATATATATGGAGTAACCACCTAGGTTATGGAAAAGCTTGTTAACTAAAAAAAAACCTTTGTATAGCTTGAAGTAGTCTTCTCAAGCTTAGTTTAGTCGATTCAATAAGGAAATAACAAAGCTTGGAATAAATAAAATTGACCATAACCGTTTAATATTTTATAAATAATCAAATTTTAGTTTTTGGTTATTTACATTACTATAGAATTATTGATAAATGTTGATGGATAGACATTAAATACAAATATTATAGATTTTTTTTAACATGATGGAGTTTTTTAAATTATAAGTAAACTTAAGATGATGGATAATAATTATGACTGATGTCTATATTGATGCGTTGACATTTTTTAAAATAATAGAAAACTTATGATGTCAATTTTAAACTTAACCAATGTCTAAAGTTAAGATTTTACAGAGTTTAGGAAGGCGTAAAAAGTTAAGATGTTGGTTATTTTGTATAATTGTCTAAAAGTCATTTGAATTATCTTGTTAGGAAATGTAAAAGTTCTCCATATCAATTTAGGATACAACCAACATCTAACAGTATGGCTATTGTTGTTTACTTTGAAAAAGGTGATGCATAGGATGTTAATTTTAAATTAATTCCATTGTTTTTCAAATTAGCTATAAATTTCACTCACACTTTTTTTATGTGTTTAGGTGGAATTTAAACATAACACACCTATTCTTAGAAATGTTTTGAATCTTATGGAAGTATCCCATCTAAGACTTTAATGCTTTCTACTTAGAAGGCATTAAAGTCTTAGATGGGATACTTCCATAAGATTCAAAGAATTTCTAAATTTGGAGTAAGTATGGATGAGTTATCCTTATATTCCAACTGGTACTCTAGCAAGGAATAGATGACTAATATATGTAAAATCTTGTGGGACACTTTAACATGAGGAAAATAGGTTGCCTTTCTTCAACACACAAGAATTTACAAAAAAAAAAAAAAATCAATTTGGGATGTAAAATTAAGTCACATAGTGATTATATTGCAAAAGTGTATTGATGATCTAACGTAACTTTTACGTAGTTTGTTTTATGGATTATATATAGATATAATGATTTGGATAGAAATAAAACATTATAATTAGTTCACAAAATTGTTTCTATTTTTCTCATCTAATTGTACTTTCATAATAAATTATTCAATGATAATTAAATTTTTCCATAACTTGTATATTTAGAATTTGGTTTACAAAGTGTACCAAATAAAAGAAATCAAAATACAAATAACTTTCTATATGAATTCATAATATGATTGCAAACTAAGATGTTAATTATTAACTATGTTAATGTTTAAAGGTATTTTAAAAGTCTATGTTTTACTATAATTGATGTCTTTAAACTTTCCATTTTGAACATCAAGATGATGCCTTAGCCTTTAGTATTTAACTCTAGCATTTATGTGAAAGGTGTAGACAACTCCCCTACCATTTCTTTAAAGACCTTTATAGACATTAGAGAATCTTATCAAGGACTTGCCTACTTTGATTTGTTATATTTTCACATATTGACAAGTCTCTAAATATGTTAGATGAAATGGCGGAAGAGGTGTCTTTTTCCTCCACACAAACTCTACCACTGGTAATGGAGGCAAATGTATTTCTTAGATTCATGATTTACGACCAATATATGAGAAGACTTAATTTTTAATGATAGCATCAAAAATTGGCAACAAGGATGGTAATGAAGATGAAACAATGCATAAACTCTTTTTTTTTTGTTTACGTAACATTAGTGTATAGGGTTGCTCATTGTATTTGTTTATGTAACAATATATGGAAAGGAATAAAATTGTAGAATATATTTTCATAATTAGATTAGATATCTCTTTTCTTATATCTTTTATAAATTTACATTCAATTTGTTAATATTTGTATTGATTTGCATAATAAGAAAAATATATACAAAGAAATGACACTAAGGTTATTACAAATAACTAATGTCATAATTAAAAGTAAATTAATTTGAACTTATATAAAAAATATTTTAATTAAAAAAATGGCATTAAATTTTACAAGTTAGAAAAAAGGTTTCAGTGATCACCAAATTTGACTTTAATTTGTAAAATTGTTAGCATAATTTTAAGTATCCAATGAAAGACTTCAATGTGTTTTCTAATAGTTGATGCAATTTTAAGTAATAGTAAAATAATTTGTGAAGAAATATTCACCAATCAAAGGATGTCAATTATCTATAAATAATAGATATCCAAAAGTATTATCACATTAGTTTCTAATATATAATGAAGTTAGATTATATTTATTAAAACTATATTATGTTAATATAGACAACAATTATTATAATAAAACTAACTCTAATATCTGATGTAGTTTACCTAATCCTATTTTACAAGTTAGTGTTGCTTAATAACTAACATGAAAATTAAGATGATGTCATTCTAAATAAATACAAAAGACTAGCAAGTAAACAAAAAATACAAAGCTAAAAGGTTGTGGCACCATCTGAAGAATTAAGATTCCTTTAATAAGAAGCTTTGTCTTATGAAATACTAAAACTTTAACAAAATTGTGAAGCACAAGTTACTTTTTTGCTCTTCTATGCAAGTAAGGTACTCTCACCAAATATCTTGAGGTTTCTGCTTTATGTGTGTTTGAATATTTTTGATGTAGATGTGTGGTTTTGTTTTTTAGGCTCTATCTTAATATCTTCAACTTAAGATGATTAAGTTTGATTATGATATCACACCAAAATATTTTTTATTCTTTGTTGAATCATAAATATGCACCATAACCTTAAGTAAAAAATAGGTTACACACAGAAGATTTTCTTTATACATATATAGAGTTATTTTGGTTTTAGGCATGTACTTGAAAAATGTTTAGTTCTAAATGATTTGGGTTACAATTTTGATGTATATAAATTTAAATGTATGCATATTGTTTAGGTGTTAGGTACGTAGATGAGAATATATATAGTTTATGATAAGATAATATTTTCTTAATGCTCTTATTTGTATAGTTCTCACTAAATTAGTAAGTTATGGATCCAATATAGATGTGTACTACTTAGGGGAGGGAAGAATTTAGTAATAACCTTATAAAGTGCCCTTTCATTAAATTTTGTTATGTTAAGAAGGTAACAGTAGCACAACTATGGAATTATTTATTTGTCCATGGCATTGATACCAAGCATATGTGATGGATGTGGCATGGTGAAAGTAACTTATGAAGCATATCTAATAATCATGAAAGCGAAGGTTTTGATGCTCGCTTAAAGGATATAGTTTGTGATATTATAAATAATTTTATTGAGCATCTACAAGTTCTTGATAACTCATTGAGTAATGTAAAGAAGCCATTGTATCGAAGTTGCACTGAATTCACATGATTATATGTCATTTTAGGATTGTTTAACTCGAAAATGAAAGATAAGTAGAGTGACAAAAGCTTCACAGTATAATTATTATGCTTTCTAAAGGCAATGTACTAGTGATGCATACTTATGATAGGAAGAAAATCATGTGCCCAATGTTTATGGAGTATAGGAAAATTTATGTTTGTCTTGATAACTTTATATTGTACCAAAATCAGTACAAAATATTGTATGAGTGTTTAAAATATAGGGCATCCTATGATAAATTAAAGAAGTATGATGATAGCATCAAAGAAGGGGCTCTAACTAAGGTTTTGTGTTATCTTCCTATAATACCAAGATTTAAATGCATATTTACTAATGTAAGAGATATCAAGGACTTAGTATGTTAAGAAGAGCAGATGATTTCTAATGGTAAGCTTTATCATATAGCAAATTCTTCTTAATAAAGAATGATTGAATCATTTTTCCTTAAGTTTGTTAAAGAAGCACTAAACTACAAATTTGCATTATGTATTAATGGAATGAACTCTCATAGTACTATTAGTAGCAAAAATAGTACATAGCCACTAATATCAGTGATTCATAATCTCTATCCTTTGTTATGTGAAGCAAAAATACATAATGTTAACATTGTTAATTTTGGGGCTTGATCAATCAGACAATGACATAAGTGTCTTCTTAGCATAGTTTTTTGAAAACTTAAGACTTATGTGAGATAAAGGTGTGTCGATATTTGACATATACCATCAAGAGTTTTTCAAGTTACATGCCATGCTTTTTTACACAATCAATGACTTCTTAACTTATAAAAATCGTTAAGGTATAATATTAAAGGATGTAGAGCATGCCTTATTTGTGAAATGGCATGTACTTTTGTCAACTTAAGCATTAAAAAAAAATAGTATATCTTGGTTAAGGGAGATTTATTCCTTGTTCCTACAACTATCATAGGTTAAGAAAGGCTCTTAATGGTTTACTAAAGAAAATAATGGCTTCAAAGTCTTTATTAGTGTTATTTTTAGCAAAATAAATGCACTTGCAAGTGGAGACACTTCATGGAAAAAAAGGTCCATGTTCTTTAACCTTTCATATTGGAAAAACTTATTTATCAAACATAATTTTGATATCATGCATTTAGAGAAAAATATATGTGATGGTCTTGTTAGAACACTTTTGAATATGGTAAGTAAGACAAAGGATAGAGTCAAGGCCAAATTAAATTTGCAAGAAATGCTCAGGTGGATGGAATTAACATTGGAAAGAAGGGGTTAACATACATATTTGCCCTTTGTTTATCATACCTTGTCTAGGAAGGAAGAATTAAGTTTATGAAAGTTCTCACATGGGTTTAAAGTGCCTTAGAGCTATTCTTCTAATATCGAAAGCCTTATTTCTATGAAAGATATAGAATTAGTTAGTTTATAGTATCATGATCGTCATACTTTGATACAAAAAATTCTATTAGTAACCATTCAAGGAATAATGCCTAAACACATGAGATAAGGTATTATGAAACTTTATTTCTTCTCTAATACAATATGAGCTAAGGTTATTAACTTAAAGGATTTGGATGAGTTATAAAGGGATGCTCTTGTCACACTTTGTTAAAATAAGATATATTTTCAACCTTTCTTCTTTAACACCATTGTGCATTTGGTAAAAGGAATAAGACTTTATAGATCAATTTATTTGAGGTTGACGTATTTGTTTGAGCAATATATGAAAATCCTAAAGGGTATGTGCATAATTGAATTAGCTTGAAGGATGTATTATTTAGAGATACATTACTAAGGAGATTATGGAGTCTTGTACTAAATACTTGTTAAATATAAACATTATCAAGCTTCCAAGCCTTACTATGAAGGAAGAATTCTAAGGGAAGGTACATTAGGGACTTGAATCAAGAGTATAAATTGTAAAAGGTAGGCACAAGCACATGCATTCAATAAAATAATGAAAAAAGGTTAAACCTTATAAGGAAAAGTGTATTACTCTTATAAAAAAATTTCATTGTGGTAAGAATGAGCAATAGGTACAAGTTGAATATAATTAGTCATTCATCACATGATTTTGCTAACTGGGTAGGGTGCATGATAGACTTAACACTAGATGCAGTTTTTGAAACTATAAGATGGTTGGCTAATGGGTTTCATATGGAGGTTACATCTTTTTAAGGATATGATATTAATGGATATTATTTTTACATAAAGGGATAAGAGGATCGCCATGCAAGATAATAGGGTCATTCTAATGGTTTAGGCAATGCATGCCTCTACTGCCAAAGATAGAAACCCTATCTACTTGATGATTTTATATTATGGGGTTATGGAAGATATATGGTAGTTAGACTACATCCAATTTAGGGGGCCTATCTTTCGATATAAATAGGTAGAAAATAACAATAATGTTTGAGTGGATGAGTTAGGATTCATGTGGGTGTATCATAGTAAGGAGCATCATAGGGGGAGCCTTTCATAATAGCATCTAAAGCAAAAAAAGTTTTTTATGTGTTAGACCTAATAACTAGTGGTCTATAGTTCTTCAACGAAAGAGACAAATTATTGATAATAGGAATGAAAAAGATACAGCCATTAATATTAAAGATACACCTCTTTCCCTATTGGGACTACTTGAAGTTACTCATGGAGACAATTTGAAGGAGTTTTATGTGTGAAAAGATCATAGTGAAAGGATATAAGTTGATGATCCTTCTAAATAAATTTCTTACCATAAGTTTAAGATACTAATGTTCTAATTTTTTTTATATTATACTTACATATATAATTATTTGCTTGTTAGTTTGTATTTTGTTAATGAAAAATGTTTGGTTAATATAAGTCTCATGTGAGAAATGCACATTAATAATAGCTTAAATATATTCAATAAGAAAAATATCTTTTACATATGAGAAGATATTTCTACTTTTACTAATAAACCTTTTCTTTGTGATTAGAGCTGGTCATATGCCAAGTTAAGCTGAACTATCATAATTTAGGTTTGACTCACTTTAAATTTGTCCAACTCATAGTTTAGTTCAAGCTCAATTCAAGTTAATTTTTTCAATTCAAATTTGACTTAAATTGAGTTTATGAGTAATTTGGCTTAACTAAGTTCATTAACTCAAATTGATTATAATAATAGAGTTCTTTATTGATAATTTAATAGCTTAAGATACTTATAAAAGTGAATATTTTTAGGAATTTAATAATATAAAATAAAAAATTATAAATGACTAAATTTAGTATTATTATATGATTTACTTATATATTATAATCATATTTAGTGTAATATAAATGGCAATTTGTCTTAAAATATGAAGTTAAAATATAACCATGATTAGATTCCAAATTTTAAATTCATTGAAAATTTTTAATTCTTTCATCGACACTTATAACTTGTAAATGTTAAATTAATAAATTATTTGAAAGAATGAAACTTGAAGTTAGATTTATTTACTTAATTATTTAAATTATAAAAATCAAATTAATAAATTGTTTGAAATAATAAAATTTGAAGTAAAAAATATTTATTTAATTATTTAATTTATATAAGTAAAATTAATAAATTATTTATTAAATTTTTATCTTTTAATTTCACTTTTCTAATAAATTCATAAATTAAAAATTATTAACCATGATTAATTTTAATTTTTTTTAGTTAAAATAATATTTGAAATACTTAAAAAAATTATTAGTACTTAGTACTAAATATATATTATTTTAGATTTTAGAATACAATGTTATTAATATTATATGTTATTTATATATAGAATCAATGTAATATATAAGATATTTTGTATCAATCATAATCTACTAGGAAGCAAATTGGTATTGTTGGCTATCATCACTTAGTTATTTTATGTAATTTCTTTTCATGCCTCTACAAGCTCCACATTCTGCCACTTGATGGTGCTTTGTAGCTTTTACAACTTGGGCCATGAGGACAAATTATGCATAGTAAATAAAGGTTCGATAACCTTGCATACCTTTAATCTCACGCAACAAATATAACCCCTTTTGTTTTGGCTGCCAACTACCTCCATCCATAATGAAGTCATTAACATATGCAAAGCTACTCTTACTGCCATTTACTAATGCTTAGGAAGTGTACTCCTCTAACATCTTAAAGTACTTACCTTATAAGATTGAATTTAAGGGTTATACATTTTTAATAGACCACATATAATGTAATGCATATAAGAAAAAGTAATTAAATCTTATCCTTGTCCTTTTTAATATCTTGTCAACAAATTTCTTGGTGCCCTCTTTGCATATATGAATGTAAATGCATAGGAACACCTCTAAATTAGTGAGCATCAGGCCTAAAGTAGTCACTTGAAAATTTATATATAAACTAAAACAATGTTAAAATTAAAATCAAAATTCACCATCTTCCTCTTGTGCTTGACATGAAAATGGAATCACTATTGTGAAATTTCCTTCCAATGATAGATTCCTTTTTTTTTCTTTTTGACTTATTACTTTTTTCTTGAAGTTAACATCTTCAATTCATTTCTTCTTGAGTTTATAAAAAATATGGTTGGTTATCCACTTGAGCTTTTTTGGTAGGCCTTTCCTCATCTTGTGCATCATGTAATCATTCATCATAACTTAATGGAAGAAATTTATGTTTATCAACCATATGAACTAGGACTTTTACTCATGCATGGCCTCAAACATTGAATAATTGAAGTTGAATGAGTGTAAATTTCAAAATTAAAGTATGAATACAAAGTTAACGATACTAATACTAAAAGTACTCTATTGGATAAGTTGTTCTTGGCTAGAGTCCTAAGTATGTTGCTCCAGATCTTTTGCAAAAGGCAATGAAGCATGAGATTTTTGCCTAAGTAACTAGTAGTATAGCACCTAGTGACTAATTAGTGGTCTTGATACAATGAGGGTGGATAGTATCATGGCTAATGTAGCATTCTTAAGTCAAAAAAGATGATGGCATCATCCAAGCACTATTATGGTGGATAGGGGTGTAAATGGGTTAGGCTGGGCTAGGCTTTGCCTTAAATAAGTCGGACTTATATTGCGAAACATTTTCTCGAACCTAGCCTATTAACCTATATAAGCCTTTATTTCAAGCCCGACCTAATCTGGCCTGTTAGGCTATTTAAAAACTTATTTTTAAATGCAAGCTTTTAAATAGGCCAACAACTTAAGGCTTAAAAGACCTATTATAAAAAGGTCTTAAATAAGCCAATAACTTATATAAGCTTGTATTAATATATTCTTAAAATATATCTAATAATACTAAAATTAATATAAAATTTTATATAAGAACTAATTAATAAAGAAATAAATCCATATACTTATAACATAAATTACTAATTTAAATATTTAATATTTAATTAAAAATAAAATAACATCAAGTTTTCATAACATCAAAGGTTAATAATAAAAGCAAATTAGTTTACTATAAATTATACAACAAACATTCAAAATATTTAATCTATATAATGAGCTTGAAAAAAAAAGTCTATATATCATTACCTTTATAATAAATAAATTTAAATAAAAAAATGTTAAATAGGCTGGCCTAATAGGCCTATAGGCTGGCTTAATAGGCCTATAGGCTGGCTTAAAACAAAAAAGCCTAGCCTATTTAATTAAAAATAATTTTATATTAATTTTAACTTGACTCATTTAATTAAATAGGCCGAGCCGAGTTAGGCCTAAATCAGGCAAGGCTATAAGCTCCTGATAGGCCGCCTGACCCATTTACACTCTTAATGGTGGCTGACCATATGGCTACCCTTAGAAGGAGTATCTTTGCCACCTCCATGAAATGAAGACATAGTAGTTTAGAATAAATAAAAAAAACAAAAGTTAAACTAAATTTATTTTGGCATTAATGTTTAAACAATTACCAAAAAATGAGAGAGAGAACCTAAAACTAAAATTAAACCCATCTAGACATAAATTTTTATTTCTTTTCAAACCTAAAACAAAAACTAATCTTAAAGCCAACTTAATTAAAAGTATAACTAACTTAACTAACATTAATTTAAAGCTAACATTAATTTTAAATTCTTTTTTCTTTCCTAATTGAAGACTAAGTCTAAATTAAATCTAACATTAATTTCAATGCCTAATTCTTTCTAAATCTATAACTAAAAATAATACTAAAATTAACTTAAAACTAATTTTAAACAATAAAAAAATTAAAAATAAAAAAATCTCAAAGTATTCATATGAATGAACAAAATAATTAAAATTAACTAACAAATTAGCATATTATCCATCAATTGTTATCAATTTCATTTTCAAATCCTCATATCCTAACTTTAATCAATAAAAAAATGAAAAATAAAAACCTTAAACAATTTATGTAAATTAACAAAATAATTGAAATTAATTAGCAAATAACACATTATCAATTGATGGCTTCTTATTTTACTTTCAAATTATCATACCTTAATTTAATAAATAAAAAATACTAAAAATAAAAAATTTGAAATAATTCATATTAATTAACAAAATAATTGAAATTAATGTACAAATTAGCATCTTATCCACTAACAGCTTCCTATTTTATTTTCAAATTATCATTTCCTAATTTTAATAAAAAAACCCATAGAATTCTAAAAGCCCTAAATCAAAGCTAAATCGAAGAAACTCATTGATTAAAGGCAAGCAAGTATGCTAGTGAAGTTGTTGGTATGGAGATGGCAGTGGCAACAAGTAAGGAGGTCACTGGAACTTATTGGAGGTACAACACATGAGTTTAGTAGTGGAGGAGAGAAAAAAAAGAAGGAAAAAGGAAAAGTAGGGAGCTGTTGTCACAATATGAACACATTTTCAAGTTAACAATGGAATTAGTGATGAATAAATAGATCACAAGGGCCTTTTAATGAAATGATGTGTTTCATTTAGCAATAGATTTAGCAATGGGCACTTAAAATTATGTTGCTAATTTATAAAAATATTTCATTATTGCACCAATAAAAATTAAAAATTTGGACTTGTAAGTTCATTGCTAATTCCTGTCATTAATTTCTTATCAAACTTCAGCAACAAAGTTAACAATAGTCATTAAAAGGTTTGTCGTTAAAATTAAAATCATTTACCAAATATTTTTAGGACTTATTGACTAATTTATTGATAGGTAATTCATCACTAAATTTGTCATGAACATTTTATCGCTAAATACAAATTTTCTTGTAGTGTTCCCCTTTTCCTATCATTCAATCCTTATTTTTTTTGTTTCCAGATAATATTATTTCAACTATAGACTTCTCTACACCTTATCATCCTTGCAAAATAGAGTAATAGATAATTATAGTAAAGTTTTGTTGCAACTTTATCTTTTTCTTCAAATTTGCTTCAACTTTTAAAACTTCTCTTATGCTTTAGGCTTCTACTTGTATCATTAGTTTTCCATTGGCTAAAAGAAAAGGTTTACTAATGGAAAGGGACTGAAAAAGGAAAATTAGCTATATGTTTGTAAAATTTTACCTTTTAATTAAAGACCTATCACATTTTGGAATTTTAGGTAACTATGCATTGCAATTTTAGGTTCTATTAGAAAGAGCAACTTTCAACTCTTTTAAATTTTTGGGTGACTTTTTGATTTCCAAAACTTTTATCTCTTAGGCAAAATTAACCCTATATTACCTTAAGTTAGTGATTCTTGCTATGCCTCCATTTTTAATGTAAGTTATTGGATGATCACACTATCAAAAGCACAATCATCCTTTCTTTCTATACTGGAATCTTGGCCTAAAAAAATTAACTTTGGAAAATCGCATATTTTCTACCACTAACATCTTCACAAACACAAAATCATCAACTTCAATTTATCTTAATAGATATCTCAAAGTTGTTAGCAAGAACCATATCACTATCATTGTTGTCTTTTCTTCTATGAGGATTAATTCGTATGTTTGGCATGAAAAGTTTAGCTAGGTAAGTTCAAGAACACCGAAGAAGATGTGGAAAAGAAATTAATTTTCTTAATGAAAGATTATGATCCTAAACATACTTGTGATTTAGAAGCAAAACATGCTAAAACAAGTATAGAAATTAAGATTCTTCAAGAAGAGAAAAAAAGGATTAAACATTGAATTAGGTACTACATTTCAAAGACCATAACCAAGGCAAGCAAAATCCTTTAACTCTAAATGTGATTATTTCCATTTAAGTGCACTACTATATAATAGTTTGTTGATAATAGCTATTTACCGAATTATACATCAGTTTACAACTAACATCTTATAGAGTATCATTGTAAATAAGTTATGATGTTATTTAGATAATTAACATAAAAAATAAAATAACATCAGTTTCTATATTGACCAAACCGTCGTCATTTCTTCATGGAACATGTAACCTAGTCACCAACAATGAGTTAAAAATGTTACTTGTTATCAAGTAAATGTTATTGAAAATTAAACTTTAACATTGATTCTATTTAAGACATTAGTTTTCACTTTAACTGATATTGATATATTGACGTTAAAAGGTAATTATGGTTCTATTAAATAATTGATATTGTATTACCTACCCCTAAGAATATCCTTTCTATCGATCCTCCTTATTTTATACACCTTGTTTATTTTGTACAAGTCCTATTATACTATTCTCAATATAAAATACATAAAAATCCTCAAATAAAACACAATACTCCAACTTTAAAATACATGCCCACCTTAAATGAAAAAGAAAGTAATGTATATTTCACATCATAGTATTTAATCCTATATTCAGTAAATGCAATACATAACAACTTATATGAGCTAGAAGCCACATTTCCCATTACGTTAATTTTATACAATTAAGTCTTGGGATTAGATAATAGATCAAGATTCACAACATTGAATGGAATATAACTAGATTTTTTCAAACTACAAAGAAAGAAAATAAGCATATGGCAATTTGATAGTTTTGGCAAGCACAAAGAAATGGTTTCTTTGTGAAAGGAAAATTCCCTTCTAATTTGTCTTAGTTATTTTTTTGTCTAAGTATATTTAAGTCATTGTTGATGTATATCTTTCACACAAGACATGCATTAACTAAATATTTTTTATTAAAGAAGTACAAACTAACAAGTAAGGAATTATGTATGTAAGTATAACTATAAATTAGAGGATATTAGTAACTTGAACTTGTGATTGGAAATTTACTTGGTAGGATCATTAACCCATATCCCTTCACTAAGATCTTTTCACACATAAAACTTTTCTAAATTACTTTCATGATCAATTGAAAGCAATCTTGATGAGAAAAGAGGTATGCCTTCAATATTAGTGGTTATGTCTTCTTTATTCTTGTTATTAATAATATGTCTCTTCCCTTGAAGGACTATTGATCACTTATTATCAATAAGGCTCGATACATAAAAAAACTTGTTTTAGTTGATATGTCATTATAAATAACTCCTTCTTATGATCCTCCTTATTAAGATCCACCAACGTGAATTCTAACTTATCCATTCCGTAATTTTAGTTATTCTCTAACCACTTACATTAAAAGATATCCTTCTTGAATTGAATGTAGTTGAACTCCCATATGTCTTAGATAACTTAGTAATATGACATCATCATTTAGATAGGTTTTTTGTCCTTTGCCATCAAAGACATGCATTGCCTAAACTAGTAGAATGACCTTAATATTTTACATAGGGTACCTTTCATTTTACCTCTTTATGTAAAAAAAAAATATCGATTGATGTCTTATTCTTGATAAGATGTGATCCCTAGCGAGGCCCATTGACTAACAATTTTAACAGCATCTAGTGTTTATGTTAGGATTTGAATCAATATACGTAGTAAAATTTTAAATTTTTTTATCCAAAACTTTCTTAGGATCCATGCAAAAGTCATAAACCAATGTTAGGGTTTTACCTTATTTGTGCTTGTGTTCTTTCTGAACGAATCCTTGAGAGACCAAGATGAATCAAACATTAGCCGGAAGGTACAACGTCTCTACGGTATCCACACGAAATGAACAATGACTTCTCTCCTTCACAAAACTGTTAGGATTCGTCTCTTTCACTAGGATTAAAATTGGGCATTTTTAGGTGATTTATAGTTTTCTTGAAGCTTATGTGCATGCGTTAAAGTGCTGCCTTCAAGTCCCTTTTATAGAATTAAGGCATATCACAATTCTAGTCCTACTAGGATAATGCTTCAAAAAATCCTAATCATACTAAATAACTATTATTTATTCTTATTCTAGAGAGAGTGAAGAGAGATATGAGTTATCTATTAATTATCTAATATTAGATAATTACATTATCACATAATATAATTATCTAATATTAAATTACCATATAATTATCTTATATTAGATAATAAATTATCTTATAATATAATTATCTAGTATTTAATAATATAATTATCTGATATTACTTTAATATCAAATAATATCATATAATATTATATATATATATATATTACATGAAAAATATTTTATTATCTTAATAATAATAATAATATATATGCATGAAAATAAGTTGAATTAACTGAATTTTAGTCCAACTAAAATTTAATTAATTATTATCTTATTCCTACTCCTTTTGTGTGACATTGTAGGTTCTTACTATGTTGATAATGATTCATTTTAGGTTATAAACAGTGAGTGGTATCTAATAATACATCACTGTCATTCAAGTAGTAAGAATGTCTATGATTCGATATCTACCTAATATATTATTAATATTTTACATCATAATCCTTTTTGTAACAATATCCAAATCAAACTGAAGGCATGGAGTGTGTCATCCTTGTTAATGTTTAATTTATATTTCTTGATACTCAGTAGACTTAAAATAAATAATCAATATCATATATTGATCCAATTGAGCATGACCATATATTTCTAAGTCTCACTCAATCAAGGGGCCCAAGGATATTTCTCTTTTATACAAGAGTAACAAAATTCTATTTACATCACTCACTTCCCTCTTCATGATTCGTGACACACCTAATCAACGCCTTACTCGTCATCCCGATTAAAGGTGACATAGGATGACATCAAAGTGAGTAACTCCTCATATAAGGAACCGTAATGACTTCAGGTCAAAGGACTATGTGTATTTGTGATCATATAAGAATAATTAATGACACGTTTATCCATACAGTATTCTCACAATGGGTTAGTTCAGTACATTGTTCACTAATAATGTACTCATATATTGACTTGATATCAAATATCTATGATTTATAATCATCACTCACTATATATACTAGTCTCGATATATTATTACTATCCTTTTCGTAATAATACTTGACTAGGGGTATTTTAGGAATAGCAAAACTATTCCAAGAATAATTATTATATTTAAGTTATAATTTGCGCAAAATAAAATAAAATAAAATATAATAATTATATTACCAAAATGAAACGTAATACATTATGTAATATTGCAATCATCTCTATAATTGGCTCCTAGGACACACACCAATAGTTTATGCCATCATATTCGCCATATAATGAAATTATGATTATGTTTAGCTTGTACCCATTGCTTATTTCTATCATAATAGTTTTATTTTATGAAAGCAATATGCACTTCCATGTAAAATGTAGAGATATGATTGTGCCTATATTTCATGTTTTATACTCTCCACTTAAGTAAACAATGCACCATTTGCTAAAATTTTTCCTTCATGCTGAGGCTTAGGAAACTTGATAATATCTACAATTGACAAGTATTTTGTGTGAAACTTTATAGTTTAATATGAATCCATGATGGATTATCCTAAAATTCAACAAATCCAAAAACATAAAAGAAGGATAGTCATGCCATATTGCAAAAGAAGAAGATTAGAAGTGATAAGTGATAAAGAACATTCCATAAAAGATGAAAATCCTTTAATGAGTGCAAAAGAATCATGTCATAAAGGATGAATCCTTTCATAAGTGAAGAATAACTCTACAAAATTAAATTCCTTTGATAAATTACAAGTTCATTTAAAAACTTAAGAAAGAATTACAATCTTACAAAGAAGGCACTAGCTAATTCTATTTCACAAATAACCTAAATCTTTCTTTTATAAGAAATAACCTTCCTTATATGAACTAAAGATTTAATTAAAATAATTAGGCTTAGATGGACATACCTAAGCTTAAATATAACACACTAAATAAGTAGCAAATAAAGTATTAAGTATTTAAAATAACATGCTAAAATAATAGGCCAAAATACATTAACAAATAAAAGCTTAAAATATAATGGCTATGTGTCAGCGTATGTAGTATTCAAATCCTAGTAGGCAAAGATGAATTCTAACTATAGTATTCAAATACAGGACTTGATTAATATACTTAAAATGAAGTATATTCAAATATAATATTCAACTACTAACAAGTAGAGGAAAAATCAAAATGCAATAGTTAAGTATGGTATTCGACTACTTAGTTGAAATACATACAATCCTTTTATTAAATCTTCAAAGCTCTTCCAAGCCCTCTTTTCATGTATTTAAGCTTTTTTAATTAACCCTTAAAGCATATCCTTAATTTTTTTAGATAGCTTTTTATGGTTGCATCCCATAAGATCACATCACAGTTGCATCCCATAAAATCACATTACAACCTCCTTAACAATATATCCCTCAATGATATATCCTTCATGTCTATCACAGTTGTACATATTGCTCATTTTGGTATATCCACATCAAATAAACCAATCTATAAAGTTATATCTTTCTTACCAATTGCACAACCAAATATGCTATGATATTAAGGAGTGAAAGTGGAAAATATCTCTCAAGTTAGAATTGTGTGATAGCAACATCCCTTTGTAAGTCACCTAAATCTTTTACGTTAATAGCCTTGGAAAACATTGCATTGAAAAAAAAAATAAAGTCTCATGAAAGCTTATCTCACATGTTTAGGTAATATTCCTTAAATGACAATTGATAAAAGGTAATGCATTAAAGTATAACAATCATAAGATTTTAAATAATATAATTTTAGACCTTTCATAGAAATGAAGCTTTTGATATTGGTAGAATTTCCTTAGTGCAAACTTAAATAAACTTGTTTTCTCTTTCCTAAATAAGGTATAATATGTAAAAGGTAAATGCATTTGTTAAGCTCATTTTTCCAGTGTTAGTTCCTCTTATATGGCTATATCTTGCAACTTTATTTGGTTTTTTATCTCCATCCTTTGTCTTTCTTAGCATGTTTAAGAGTGTTTTGATTAAACTATCACATATATTTTTATCCACATGTATAATATCAATGTTGTGCTTAATAAATAAGTCCTTCCAATATGGAAGATTAAAGAATGTGAAATTCTTCTTACACAGAGTGTCGCCACTTGCCAGTGCATTGGATTTACCAAAAATAATGTTAATATTTTTTACCTTTTCATAAACCTCCTCCTTAAATAAGGGTATTGGAAGCATTATTTTCTCTAATAAACTATTGAAAGCCTTTTTTAGCCTATGATAATTATGGGAACAACATTGAAAACTCCTATGATTAAGATACATTATTTTCTTCTATTGCTTGAGTTAATAAAAGTATGTGCCATTTTCATATATAAGGCATGCTTTACATCTTTACATTATACCTTGATAATTTTATACAAATTAGAAAGTCATTGATTATGTAAACGAGTATGACATATAACTTAAAAGAGTCTTGATGGTATACATTGAACACTAATATACCTCCATCTTACATAAGTCCTAAGTCTTAGATGAATGATGCTAAGAAGACATCTATATCATTTTGCAGTTGCTTGAACCCTAGCATTAACTATGTTAACATTATATACTTCTATTTCATGCATAATAACAAAGAGAGATTGTAAATTACTAAAATTATAGGTCATATGCTATGTTACTTATAGTACTATGAGAGTTTATTCCATCAATATATAGTATAAATTCATGATTTCTTTCTTTTCTACCAAACTCAGGGACAATGAGTTAATATTCTCAATTGAAAAGAATCTATGGGATGATAAAGCTTGTTATAAAAAATCATTCACTCTACATGCCACTCTAAGTTTTTGGCAACTTTTGTATTAACAAATATACATTTAAACCTTAGTATTATAGGAAGATACCACATCACCTTAGTTAGAGACCCTTTCTTAATGTTGTTGTCATGTTTCTTCAATTTATAATAGGAAGCCTTGCATTTTCAATACTTATACAATATTTTTATACTCTTTTTGATATAATATGCAATTAGGACATATGAATCTTTCTATACTCTATACCTTTCAAGCACATAATGTTCTTCATCTCATAAGTACAAGTTAATAGTACATTACTTTTAATAAGCATGTCTTTCAACAATCATAGTATTATCATGAAGCTTTTGTCACTCCACCAATTTTCTACTTTCAAGTTAAACAATCTTAACATGATAGATAGATTTGTGTATTTAGTGTAATTTGAATATAATAACTTCTATACATTACTCAATAAGTTATCTTTTATCTAAACATCAAAACCTTTATTTGTCTTCATGATTAGTAGATGTGCTGTACAAGTTACTTTCACTATCTCATTTCTATTGCATATAGTTGATGTTAGTGTAATTGACAAATAGATGATCTTATATTTTCTTGAACATTATCCTCTTCATACAACAATAGTTAATGCAAGGGCATCTTATGATGTCATTATTAAAATTTTCTCTCTTAAGGAATTGTAGATTTGATGAATTTGTTAACTTCTTTTTCATGTTCAATAGTAAATTGATTAGCACGCATTTATTTTTTTTAATCAATGACTAGCTAACTTAGTAAGAATCATACATATAAAAACATTAAACAAATCCTATATCATCATAAATTGTACATATTCTCAATTATGTACCTAAAACTTTAAAACATACATATATTTATACACATAAAAAATGCAACCTAAATCATTCAAAGTTTATATATATGAAAAATGCAACTCAAATCATTTAGAGTAGAATATTTTCGAAACATATACCTAAAATCAAAACAATCCTATACATTTATAAGGCAATCTTTTATGTGTAATCTATTTCATATCTAAGGTTATAATGCTTACTTATGAACCAATACAAAATCAAAGATATTTTAGTATGGTATCATAACCTCAATCCTAGTCATTCTAAGCTGAAGATGTAAAGATAAAGCTTAAACAAACAAAACCACATATTTATACTGAAAATATTAAAACACTTGCATAGAATAAAACTTTAGAAGATTTAGTGAGCATACCTTGTTTGCATAGAAAAGTAAAAGTATAACTTGCATTTATGATTCTATTTAGGTTTATAAGGTAGAGTTTCATGTTAAAGGAATTTTAATTCTGTGAATGACGTTACAATATTTTAGTCTTGTGTTTCATTCTATTACTAGTAATTTGTAATTTTTTTTAACATTTTTCAAATTGTTTATTTGATAATGCCAACATGTAAAGTGAGATTAGATAAACAACATTTTTTTATAAGATGTCACTTTCATTGTAATTTGCATTGTCTATATAAACGCAATGTCATTTTGATAAATATAATCTAATGTTGAGAATATAATAGAAACCAATGTGATAATCATTTTGAACATTAATTATCTTTAACTAATCAATTCCTTTAATTGGTGAAAATTTCTTTACAAATCATTTTAATGTAACTTAAAATTATATTGACTATTGGAAAACACATCTATCATTTTACAAACTTATATTAAATCTAGCAAATGCAAATATCATTTTTCTAACTCGTAAGATTTGACACTATTTTTTTTGCATAAATTTAAATTAATTTACATTTAATGATGAAGTTAAATATTTGAGATGATATCGACATCATTTTTTTGGTGTATATTTTTCTTTTTATACACACTAATATAAAAAACAATACATTGTTAGGAATAAACAAAAATATGAGAAAGAAGATATCCAATTATAAAAATCTATTCTATAATTTAATTCATTTTCATGTATTGTTACATTAACAAACACATAAATTAAAAATATAGACATCATTGTTATTCTTTCTTTGTTCCCATTCTTGCTACTAATTCTCATTGCTATCATCCAAAATTTTTTTTTTTTGCATATTGGTAAATTATGAATTTATATAATACATTTGCCTTCATTATCAAGGCTAAATTTTGTATGGAAGAGGAAGACAGTTGCCCCACCATTTTATCTAACACATTTATAAACAATATGTGAAAGCAAAACAAATTAAATTTTCTACAGTCTTTAAAGGTGTTAAATGCAATGGTGGGGGAGCTATCTTTCTAATTCACACAAATGCTAGAGTTAGATAATAGAGCCTAAAGCATCATTGAGATGTTTGAAATAAATAGGGAAAACAAAATTTATAGGCAATTGAAATTATAGAAGATGGTTATTAACACAAAATTGATATTTTATATTTGCTCAATTTTTAAAGGAACTAGTGATTATCATACTTTTCAATGTCAATTAAGTTTAAATCAACATGTAAATATTTTACATTACCTAGAAAGATTTTTTAAATGCCTTTTAAATGATGGTTATTTAAATAATTGACATATCAAGTTTTTATTATTTCCCAAAATATTATAAATGCTATAAAGTTAGATATCTATTAGTCTTGAATTAACATGTTAAAATTTACCTTTTCTCACTACATAAGTTTAGACTATCTTTAAACATCGATTTTGGTGACAATTGACCTTTTATTATTTTAGGATTTTTTTATATCATTTATGCTATTTGCAATTAAATTACAAATTTGTATAGAAAGTTATTTATTTTTGGATATCAATTACACTATATGCAATTAAATTGTAAATTTATATAAAAAATTATTTGTGTTTCGATGCCTATTATTTGGAATAATTAGACAATAGTAAAATAAATAATTTTACAAATTTATTTTGACATTTTATTTCTTTTCAAATCATTATACATATGTGAATTTCATAACATATCGTACATAAAAACTATAATAAATGATCAATACATATTTATAGCAAAATCACTAAGTAACTAAGTTTATATCCAAATTATATTGAAATTCACATCCTTATTACAAATTCTCGTGAATTGAAGAAAGTTTTTTTTTCTCAGTTAGAACCAAGTAGTCTCTTAATCATCCTTATAATTATGTTCTATCTTTACTCTTTACTTAGAAATTCTTTGAATTGATGGAAAGCATTTTATCTAGGAGGACTTTAATGGATTATAATCACCTATCATAGATGAGGTGTTTCTAATCGATTCAAAGCATTTCCAAAAATAAGTGAGTTATGCTCTAATTCCACCTAAATATAAAATAAGAATGTGAGTGAAATATATTTGCATAATGAAAAACAATGCATGTTAGTTATTAATACATGATTGATGTCTTGAAAATTACACCTTCTAAAGTTAGTAAGCAATTTTCATACATTTAGAAGTTAGTGAATTCAAAATCAATGTGTAAATTTTTTACCTTTCTCAGCTTGATACTTTAAATGCCATTTTAGATAATGATTATAAAGAAAATAGATATCTTAAAATTTTGAGCTTAATTTGAAAAACACCATCATGTCTGTATCCAAATAAATGTCAATCATAATCTTTGTCCATTGATTAAAGGTTTCATATAATTTAAAAAATATCATTATATTAAAATAGATGTTAGTGATAATGGAATTAATGTCCATCAATGATGTCAATTAGCTATTCTATAGTAATAGGATTTAATTCCCTTGTATCTTGACTTGGAATTGTAGGGTGTTATGAAGGGGCCTTTGCTTGTGCTTTTTACACATTTGATACGTAAAATATTTACATATTTAGTTTTTCTTATATGATACACTTTTGGATGTTATCTAAGCTTAATTTAATAAGTTCTATTGCATTTTGTGGATGAGTTGTGACTTTGAAAAGAAATTAGATTTTTTGGATAATGCTGGATTTCAACCCTGTTTCAGGTTTTAAGCCATATTTGAAGTTATAAATATCATATTGGGTCAATATTTATATGGATTAAAATCTAAGAAAAAATCATACAACTTTCATGTTTGAAGAAAAATCCATTTCAGCCTTTAAGGATCTCAATTGTTGCTTAGAAGTTGAAATAGTAGTTCTGGCCGAATCTGACCTTTGCTCACTATTTTGATCATAACTGGAGTTAAAGATGTCAAATGTGGGAGTTCTTTAGTGCTTTTTAAAGCTAACATTCAGCTATACAACTCTCATGTTGACTGAAAGATGTGAATCAACCGTTCTAATTGCCAAAAGTTAGCTACAATCCAGAAGACTGGTAGCTGCGAGAATTAAGATTGATAGCTAATGGTCAAAGTTAGTTAGCTAATGGTCAAGATTGAAGGTTAGGCAAGTGAAATCTTTGCCAACACTCATCTATAAATAGCAAGGAGCAGACTTCATTTAGGATTCATTCATGCATTCATCTTAGAGAGTAGTTTAGTTTATGTATTTTTAGTTCTTGTATGCCTCCTACATTGAAGGCTAGGTTGTCATCCTATATGGAAGGTTTTACCTCCTACATGGATGGATAGTATTTCTATTTTCATACATTTGTAATTATATTATAGGTTTGTATCATGAATGTGATGATGTTTTTATTTTATTTTGAGTTTTTTTTTTAATTTCATTATGTTCTAATTCTTCATCTTCCTAGGGTGATGACGTAAATTGATAATAATGGATTGAATTATAATCTATTGAAACTAATTTCAATTTTCTTCTCCTAGATTGAGTTTTAATTATTGCTCTTAATGCTTTCAATTGATTGGCCACCTTTTGAATGAACTCAATATGCATGTTGAGACCGGAAGGAGATACATGTGTATGGAACCTATAATTAAAACCGTAAATTACATATGAAATAGGAATATATTTATATGGTTTATGTAGTCTTAATGATTTCCATAAATCCTAATGCATGATTAGTTATTTTAATTCACATAGGAATATAATGAATTAGCAATTAATTATAGAATTACTTGACCTTGGAAGAGGCTAGTAATTAATTTAGGGAAACTCGATTATCAATTAAGGGAGTTAAAATTGGATTAGTGTAGATAAATGATTTAATCCTAAATTGTTAAGTGAAGTCTGATCCCTAGGACCTTTATTCATATTTATCTTACACCAATTGCATTGCTTTTTATTTTAAATATTTTTTGCATAAATATTTATTTAGTTACTTCATTTCCAACTAATCGATTTACCAAATAGTATTAAGGTTATAAATTTTGGTACTTAGTGAAACAATCCTTGAGGAAATGATACTTTCTCATCATTTTATTACTTGTTTACGATAGTGTACACTTGCACTAATTAATAAACTATTTCACACGTAACAACCCTAATGCTAGAGTTCATAACCATGGAAAATCCAAGAAGGAAATTTCAAAATTCAACTTCAAAAACTGTGTAGACTAAAATCCTTATTCAAATATATTTCCGATCTCATTTTATAGAAAAATGGATCACACTTATATTTGGGTTTATATCAAGAGAAAAAAAGAAAAAGGCGAAAATGTGTGAAAGTGTTAGGTTTATAAAAATGATGTTTATCTATTGTGCTAGTCTTTATTAATCATTATAACCCTTAAATTTTCATACTTGCAAAATTTATGGCTAAGAAATAGTGCTATTAGTAGCACAATTTTTCTTTTGCTATTAAAGTCCTCACTAATAAAAAATTGGACATTACAGAACATAATACACACATTTAAAGAATGTATGCATCACTTATATTTGACAATATTGATAAAATAATGCAATGTATATCATAAGATCTTGAGTTTTCAATTAGGTAAGCCCTAAAAAAAGTAGAAACTTTTTTTAGTATGATTGTCACTTATATTATTGACATTTCGTTCATGTTCAATAATATTGATCGATTATTTAATTCAATGGTTATAATTATAATTAGTAATTAGTAATTTCAAACAATGAAAGTTAATTTAATTGGTTATGTGGATTTAAATAAGATTTTATGTCTCTCTTTGGTTACGTGCTCAAATTTTCTTTAATGCTAGTTGTTTTGCTTAATGGTTAATCTTTTTCAAGGTGCACTATGAAAAAATGATCACTTGTTTCATAAAAAATTGAAAATTAAGGTAATTTTATTTCTTGCCATAGGAACAAATAGATTCAAATAAATGTATAAAAAATTAAAAATTTATACCATGAGAAAGCTTTATTTATGGTAAAAAATTACTTGTGTTACAAACAATGCTACAAGAACACTTTAGCTAGGGCAAAGAATCATTTGTGCCATGAATAGATCTATAAGAACATATTAACAACGGAAAAATATTCCTTGTGTCACAATTTAAATAGCAAAATTTTACCATGACAAAGTATTATTTTTATCATAATCAAGTTTATTGATAATTTCATGATAAAATATATTATGTTCATAATATATATACAAATAAAAAAAACAAATTGAATAAATTCCCTTCCTAAAACTTGCAGGAATAAATTTATACTACTTATATGGATCTATTTGGTAGACCTGATAAGATAAATAAACCATAGTCAAACTAGTTAAATTAGAACATCAAATGAAATTACTGTATAAATTGATATAATAATATAAAATATATATTATAATAATATTAATTATATTAAATTAATTATATCTAATAACAAGTTTTACATTCATCATTATAATAATAAAAAAATTCATTAAAAATAAATAATAATATTCATGTAAAATTATATAATTTTATAAAAATAAAATAATTAATGATAAAAATATTTAAATTATTATATTTAATAGAGTTATATATATTAATAATAAAATCCTATTTTGATCTCTCAATAATTTCATTATATAAATTTTATCCCTTTCAACCATTTTGTATCAATTTTATCTATTATGAATAATAATTTAATTAAATTGGCCTTTTCATTAGTATCTTTGTTAATAATTAATGACTTGATAGATAAATTGACTAAAATAAGAAATAAATAATATGTGAGGAAAAAATTGATATTAAAAATTTCTAAAGGAAAAAAAGATATAACTTATATTTGTGAAGAAATAAAAATGTATTATAAATAAAAGAAAAATTAAAATTAAATGAATTTATAATAATTTAAATATTATTTTTCAAAAATTTTATTTGTGTTGTAATATATAGTTTAAAATGCATATTTAAGTTTTTTTTTGAAAATTTAAGATTTAAATTATTATTAATTAATTCTTTAAAATTTTCTTTGTTTTAAATCCGTCATAAATATAAGTTACATCAATTTAGTTCATCAAGAATTTTCTAAATTAGTATCATCTCCCACATGTTGTTATCTATTATTTAAATCTTTAAATTTATATTGTTGTTAGCTTATAAACTGAAATACTGATACAAGAACTAAATTAATCAATTTATTATCTGTAAGAGATGATGAAATTGATAAAAGACACCTATGAAGGATGAATTTAATATAAGTGAAATTAGTAAGGGACTAAAATGTTGTTTTAATCTATAATTTTTTAAGTAATTCATAAATGCTTTTAACATAGATTAAAATTATATATGCATTATATTTATATTATATTTTATTATTATATAATTAGTATCTTGTGAGTATATCTTTATTTATGGAGTCAACTAGTGAATTGAAACTTTAAATAAAATATATTGTATTCTAATACTAAAGAAGTAAACTAGTATGATAGTAAAACTTGATGCTCTTTAGTTTTGAGATTAGAGATTTAGGTTCAATCCCCATAAATGCAATTTATGGACATAAAAAGTTCTTACTAGGTTCAATGATTTAAATTGGTTTGAAGTGATCTTATTTGGCAACTTCTTTTTCACACTCATTTGTGTTATAAGTCAATTCAACTAATATTCTAATGGCTAAATAGATAATAGCCTGGCTCCAAATCATATTTGTTAGCTTAAACTAGATAACAATTAGCTCCTAATTGTATATGTTGGTTCAATTTTAGTTTATAAAAATTATTTTAGCTACTAGTTTTAGTTATATTATGCCATGGGAAATTTTTTTCCTATGGCAACTTTCTTACAATACTCACTTTTATCATAAGTCTATCCAATTAGTATTGTTATGGAAAAATAGATAATAGGTTAGCTCCTAATCATATCTATCGATTTAGTTTAGGGTTATAAAAATTGTTTTAGCTACTAGTTAGATTAATTCTTATGACTTTATGAGCTAATAGTCACAAGTATGCCTTTCTTATCATATTTATACTTATGGCTAGAGAAATTTATTAGGCATAAGAAAACCTATGACAAAATAAATAAATAAATAAATAATTTATACCATGGCACCATTTTTTCCTATGGCAACTTCCTTGCATATTCATTTATACCAGAGATCTATCTAACCATTATTTTTGTAGCTAAACAATATAGCCATAAAAATTTTAATCTTGTGTCATAATTTTAGCCAGGACATAAGTTATTTTTTTTATAGTAGTGATCTTTTGGTACTTTGGCGCTAGTTATATCAATACCTTTTAAGCCAAACTATTCAATTTAGTAGTAACATTTGAGTACTAAATTGCCCTAGTATGACATTGATGCCTTTTTTGGTATAATTGGGAGAATTTTTCTTTTTTGTACTTTTTTCTTATTAAGAGAGAAAAAAAATAAATTTTAATTGCAATTGTGATCATGAATATAAATTAAAGTTTAAAAGTCAAGACTTTTTTATTTCATACTTTAAGTTTATGGTTATGGAGGAACCTTTCTTTTCTGTACTTTTTTCTTATTGGTAAGGAAAAAAAAGAAAAAGAAAAAGAAATTTCAATTGCAATTATAAGCTTAAATATAAATTAGAGTTTAAAAGCTAAGCCTTTTTTATCTTATATTATAAGTTTGTGGTTGTCTAAATTTTGGAATATCTAATTAATTGATTATATACATTCTTGTATTGTCGCATTAGAATTCAAATTTTCTTAAAGTCAATGTCTGAGGAAAGATTGTTAGTAGTGAAACCTCTAGAATAATGAAAACCTAATTCATCTCCTCCTATATTTGTTGTTGGACAATTATAGTTCAAATTGTTATCTAGCTCTCTTATTCTTTTTTCACTATTTCATCTCTTCTCTTTCTCAAAATAATCTTTTCCCCTTCTTTACTCTATTCCACTTTTATTTTCCATTTTATTGGAAGGCTTAGTGTAAAAGTAATTAAGTATTTTCTTGTTTTACTTTTGTTTAGTTGTGCTTATTTGCATTTTTTTATTAGTTTTGTTCAACAATCAAAGCTCACAAGTTACAGTATACATTATAACAAGTTTCTTTAACATCAAGGTACTTTTTATAATGGTATAACTAGAGCTTGTTTGAAATTTCTTGCTTTAATTAAGCCATAGTCATGTTTGAATTTATGCCTTTGAATTAGATTATTTATTGTTTACTTAATTTATTCAAGAATTTTAATTATAAATAATCAATATAGTCATATGGCTTTAAGAAAGGCTTTTTTTATCATAAGATTATGTATCTAAAAATATAAAAAGGAAGTATAAAAAATAAGAAGTTAAAGTGGCCTGTTAATACTGAGTGTAATCGATTCATATTTATAATGAACTTAAACATGAAGTTTTTCAATTAATTGGTAGAAATAGGACAACTTGAGAATGATAGCATTAGTGAATTCTCTCTAAATTTGCACAAGTCAAATGATGCGTATTATGATGATTTGTGTTTCTTGCTAGTTTGTTAAATGATCTTAGTGAAAATTATCATAAAATGATGGTTTTTAATAATGACTCTAAAAAAGGACAAGTTAGGATTTCAAAAGTTGTAAGCTTAAAGCTTAGGTTTAGGAATTGACATCCATAGTTGAGGTATTAAAAAAACTTGACAAGTTGAATGCTAGAATAAAGAAGCTTAATGATGATCTAAAAGAGTTAAAATCTCATTATGCAAATCTTTGAAGTCAAGTAGAGGCAATAACAAAGTATTTGGAATCTACTTAGTGATAATTTGAAATATTTGGTTCATCTTGAGTACTTATGGAAAATCTCATTCTAGTGCATGTGTGGCTATTAATTTACAACAATGTTCCTTTTATGAACAAAGTTTAAAAAGACTCCTATCATGTGGTAGTTTAACTTGACCCAAAGCAAATGACTTTTGAACTAATCATGTCACCATGACAAAACTTAGTTTATATAGCTAACTTCTAACAATTAAGTTTTGGAATTGAAACTTAATATTAGCCTAGAGTATTATATGTGTGAAAACTCAATTTCAAAATAGGCTGATCAATAAAACTAGGATAAACCTCAATTAAAATCAAATATGGAGTAGGATCCTCAGTTATGTTATATTGTAAAAAAGGATGACAAAATTACACAACTCCTATGAATATATCCTCATAAAAATGTTTAGAAAGCATTGAAACTATATCATGAAGTGTTTAAGCAAATTTCTAAACAAGTAGTTTGGTATAAGGATGTTACTAGATAGCATGCTTCCTCCCTTGTCTTTATTAAAAAGGTATACCACCATCATAGTAAGTTAATCTAAGACTCTTATCACAACTCAAAGTTACATTTAAAATTTCTAAATTGAAGATAATTGTTAGGAAATATAGATTGTTATTAGATTCTATCTTTGTAGTCTTTTGCATTGTTTTGTTGCTGTAGGTTATTTTAGTCTTATCTTTCCTATATACTAGTTTAGGTATGTTTCCTGCTCCCTATTAACTATTTATTATGTAATAGGAAAAAAATGTGGTATCACACAATATTATTCAAAAAATTATTATAACTTTTTATTTTTGCTAAAAATTCTTAATTACTTTTATTTTCCTTATTCATTAAAATGTACAAGTTTTATACCAAAAGACATTTGGTTCAATAAATCTTTCTCACATTCTCGGAATCACCTTTAGCTCAAAATTTTAAATAAAAATTTAGTGGGAATGTTAACATTTTTAAGAATATTTTTAGCTTAATATTATTCAAAATTATTTCCTTGTACACAGTCAGTATCCTATATTTTCATGATACAAGATTGTTATAGTCATATAAAAAGTTTATTTTGAGCACTCTTTCGTTAATGTCTTATAGAACTTGCCACTAGATATCATTGTTGACTATTACCCACTATTACCTGCCATTTTAGCCATTGCCCACCACCCATAATTACATACTATTGTTAGCCATTACTTCTCACTATTGATTTGTCATCTTTTTTATGTTGACAACTATTGAACCAATATTTCAATATTGAATAATTTTAATGACATTTTTAATAATTTAATAATATTTTTAAAAATATAATTGAATGCACTTTGAAAGTAAGTTAAATACGAACTCATATTTTATATTAAAAAAAGAAAATGCACAATATTTATTTTATACGGAGTATCAACAATACTAATTTAAGTCTATAGACTAGCTTGTATATGCACTTATTTTTCTCAAATTGAACTTAAAAAAAAATAAGAAAGAGAAGAATTTAGATGCAAGTTTAAATAAATTGATTTGTTCTAGTCTATAACCTATGTAAGTTAACTTGGAAAATTTATGGGTCAACCTATTCACTTTTAAGGATATATTTTTCAAATATAAATATAAAAATAAATGCATTTTGATAAACATTAAAAAAGTTAAAATAAAATTTTATGACAATATATATACTATATTTATTAAGGATATAATATATTTTAATAATTTTATATTTTGAATCAAATCTTCTTCTTTGTTTTTTAAAATTGATATATATATATATATATATATATATATATATAAAGTTGTTTAGAGAACTCTAGTAGCATGGACTTAAGCTCGTGTAGCTTGCTTCAATCCCATCCCAAAAAGCTTATGTAATCTTCTGCAAACTTTAGTGTTATCCTTTTACAATTTTACTTGTCTTTTACTTTTAAAAAGTACTTTGCTTCAATGCATCCTTCCATTCTAATGGTGGCCCTATAAAATCTTATTTTAGCAAATTAAAGTCCAAGTTGTAAACTTTCATAATTTGAAACCTTTTTTTTGACCTCTTTTATCTTTTTTCCCCTTCTTGTGATCTTGAATGCTATATAAATCACTCCTTTACCAAAAAATGTTAGTATAGCATGATATAGGATGGTCAAACTCTAGTGTATCCTTGAGTAAGGAGCCTTCTTTATCCATGATGATTACTAATATAGAAGACTCTAAGCAATAATGATTCATGAGCACTCTGGAACACTTTAATCTCAACATAGAATGTGGTCTCAAAGTTTAATAAGCTATCTAATAGATAACTAAAGTTTTACAATGAGGTGTTTGCATGAGATCCTTTATGCAAGATAGGAATTGAAAGGAGATTTTCATTTAGTTAGTAAGTTGGAGAATTTCTATATCATCTAATTTTTCAATAATATGTAAGAGAGAATAGCCCTTAAACAGTGCAAGGTACTTTGTTGGCTTTCAAATATTGGGAACCCAATACAATCCTTAATGACATACATGTAAATGAAATATCAATGTGGGCTTAATTATGGGGTTTTCCTTTAGAATACATGAAATTTTCTTTTGCAAAATATCTAAGATCTATGATAGGCCCTATGGAATGGATAGATTAGTTTGACAATTTCCCTAGAAATCTTAGGTTTGTAAGACTTAGAGTGAAAATCAAGCTTGTTGAACCTTTTTTCATAAGTTTTATGCTCACTTTAAATAATGGAAATTGGATGCAAATATGAGAGACTTTTTTGCTATTATTTTTCATGCAATCATATTGGTCACAAACAATATGAATGTTCTTGGTCTTATGGTCAAATTATAGATGCTATAAATAGATAACTTAACAAGGTATGAGATGAATTCAATATAGGAGTTGGGATAGACCTTATGCACGTCATTTTACTCTTGAAGCGAGAGCATTTGCAGATTATCTAGATAGAAGAACATTGGTAATAGAACTAGTGTATATGGGTGATGAATTGATGCATTTTCCTTTTAATTAGGGAAGATTGATCTCATTGATAGGGATCCTATCCTTCAAGAAGACTTCCTCAATTCTGGCAACCCATCATAATACTCCTCTAAAGACACTTTCCTTTATGATCCCAAAAATAATAATAAGTAAGAAGAAATGCAATAGGATAAGAATATAACAAAAAATGATGTAAAAAGCTAAAAAGGTCCATAACTCCTTGAATAACCTCATTTTCTCTATATTATAGCCTATTTTCAAGAAGACATGCAACTTGGGAAGTTTCAAATACTAAGAAATATTACCATCCTATAGGAGGAAGAATCATTCATCCCTAATGCAAGGTTAATTCAATGTTATGAATTCTGATATCTTTCTTAACAACAAATAATTCAAAATATTAAGTAGCTCGTATGGTTAAAAACCCATACCCTACTTAGTCATTCTTCCAAATATTGATGGCCCAAGTGGGACCTCATAGCCTTGTGAATCTATTAATGATAATTAATTGGCTATCTTTTCTCGAAATGGCATTCATCCAAATGTGAATAACTAATAATATAGCATGATTATGATCCAAAAGGAAAGCTTTTTCAATGAGGCAATTTGGAATTTTCTACAATCCCCTCACACGCAATTTAAAATTACTTCTTTTTATAGATTCTTCAGTATGATGACCCATATATTTTGGGATCCTAGCAACATATTCTATCACCTTAATAGTATATAATAGCTAGAAAAGCAAAGCAAAAATATCTTCTATCTCACCTCATAAAGGACCAATAATAACACTTAAATAATTGAAACTAATTTACAAAGCTTTGTTCTTTAAAATCTCTCATCATAGAATGAAGACCATAATAGGGCTTAGAACAAGTACCTTTGGAATTTAGACTTTCAAGGCCTTACAAGAACAATAAACTAAAATTATAGCATAAAGCAACTACTTTTTGTTCAATCCTTATCCTTATTACTTGTGGAATTCATGTAGCCTCACAAAATCAAACTTCAACCGATCATATCCTCACTTCAGGTTAAGTAACGCAAGGAGAAAATGATTAAAAAATAGGATGAAGACATTATAAGTAGAAAGAAGTCAAGGGTGACAATTGTTGAAGTAGATAAGTCTAACCTTTCAATTTGTAATGACATCCAATCCACAAGCAACTTACTTATTCAAGGAATGATTGAAGAAATATGCCTCAAGTTTGCTAATATTGTGATAGGGTTCCAAAAGGTTAACCATAATAGCCTTCTTCAAAGTAATGAATCTTTTAGCTTGGAATTGTCAAGGATTAAGCTATCCCTCGATAATTCAAAAACTTAGACAGCTAGTTATAGATCATAACCTGTATTTCATCTTACTTTTTGAAACACTCCAAGCAATAGAAACAAAGTCTTTTCTTATATCTCTAGGCTTCCTCCATTTAGTTGGGGTTGATGCTATTAGTCAAAAAGGTGGATTAGTGTTGGCATAGGAGGATTGTTTCCAACCTTAAGTGGTATCCATATCCCGTAATTAGATACACTTGAAAGTGGAATCTAAAAACTTTACTCCTTTTTTGCTTACAAGAATATATAGTCCCCACACTTTTTTAAAAGACAAACCTTTTAGAATTTCATAAAGGATATTGCTACCATTATAGACCCTTAAACCTCTATCTTCTTATAGGAGACTTCAACCAAGTCATGCTTTTTTTAGATAAGCTCAGCTTAAGTTAATCTCTCCTAAGAGTTAAAAGCTTCTTCAATGCTATCATTGAATGTAATTTAATAAATATAAAAACTAAAAAGCAATGGTTTACATGGACTAATAATACAGAAGGGGACTTTTGTGTTTAAGAAAGATTAGATAAGATGTTTTGTAATGAAGAATGTTATAGTATTTTCTTGTATTCCTAGGTTATTAGTCTCCTTATTATAGCATTTGATCATACCCCTCTTTTGTTATCTATTGCTAGAAAAAATAAGAACAAAAGGCATGTTTTTCAATTTTAAGGTTATTAGACCTCTTAACCTCAATGCAACCAAATAGTAAAAAATGCATGGCAAGCCAACATTAAAGGATCACTAGCCTTTAAAGTCAAAAATAAATTGTACAACATAAGAAAAGCATTTGAAGAATGAAACAAAAACAATTTTAGTAAACTTTATCATAAAATTAAAGATCTTGAGATAAAGTTAATTGAATTATAAAAAAATGTGACACAAGATAATAAAGTCTTAGAGAAGAAGTTAAGAATGCAACTAGAATTCATGTTGGAATGCCATCAAACTATTTTAGTTCAAAAGCTTTGTCACATATGGCTTTCAAATGGGGATAAAGGAACTAAATATTTTTATCAAATAATCAAGAGCAAAAGATCTAGAACTAAGATTTATTAAATTATTAATAGTGCAAGTCAACTAATACATGATCCAAATATTACAAAACAAATGGCAGCCTTGCATTTTCATAAGCTATTCAACCCTTAAAATCAAGATTAGGGAAACCACATTGGTATTCTCAATTTACCTATTTGTAAGCTATCTAACTCTCACCTGAAGGAACTAAACAAACTTTTCACTTAAAATAAAATTGATCAAGCCATGAAAAACTTTCCTTTGGATGTTATCCTAAGTCTAGATAGCTATATAGCTATATTCCTTCAATCATTTTGGCAGATTGTTGGGGGTGATATCACCAATATGTTGATTTTTTTCAATAAAGTTTTCTTGCTTAAGTTTTTTAATGAAACATTAATTATTTTAATTCCTAAAGGTAATTCTTAACATTCTTTTATAGACCATAGGTCGCTTAGTTTATACAATGTTATCTATAAAATCATTATAAAGGTCTTGACCTTATCACCTAATTCTAAAGTGCTTTTATTAAAGGAAGGCTTATCACTGATAATATAATGATAACCATTGAATTAATGGATTTTATAAATAGAACCACAAGCAAGAAAAATTTTTAGGTTATTTTTAAAGTAGATTTCAAAAATGCCTATGATAGTATCTCTTAGAATTTCATTAAAGAAGTCCTAATTGCAATGCAATTTCCTCCTTTATGGATTACTATGATCATACAATGCATTTGAACACCTACATATAAAGTTATCATCAATGGTGAGCTTTCTAAAATAATTCACTTGCAATTTGGCCTAAGATAGGTTGACTGCTTATCACCTTATATTTTCATCATTTGTACCAATATTTTATCTCTAGCACTTAAGAAAGCAAACTTTGACAATTCTATCCAAGGCATTAAGTTATCTAAAGAAGGCCCTAGTATTAACAATCTGGCACATACTGATGACCTTATGGTCTTTTTCAAAGCTAATCCCTATTCTTGTCATGAATTAAAATAGTTTCTACAATGGTTTAGTCAAAACTTTGGACTTTGGATTAATATAAACAAATTAATCATTAATTTAGTAGAAATACTCCTTATCATTTCAAATGAATTTTGAACAGCATTCTAAAAGTCAAACAAGATTAAAATGTTAGAAAGTATTTAGCAAGTTACATTAATAGTGTCAAGGATAGAAAGATGATAGAACAAGAAACTTTGGCCAAGCTTTAAAAAAAGCTTTAAGGTTGGAGAGCTAAAAATTTATCTCATGCAAAGCAATTAACCTATGCAAACAAGTCCTTTATTCAATCCTAATGTTCCAAATGTCAACAAATATGTTATCTTCCAAATGTCATAAGAGAATAAATTCCATCATAAATCATTTTTGGTGATATGGACAAGAAGATAGCAAAAAAGTTCACCTCATAATGTGAAATGGCATTACCAAATCTAAATCTCAAGAAGGTTTAGAATTAAAAAGGAGTGCTAAATTCAAAATCACTCTAAGATGCAAATAGATATGGTGGAACATTCATATGCTATAATGCTTAATAAGAAAATTTTTCATTAGCAAGTATGGCAAAGGATCCATTGAAAGCATTGTCAACATGAAATAGCAAATGTCATGGACATGGAAAGGTATCCTTAAAGGGTCTAATCTACTGCTAGACAACCTAAAATGCCAAGTAGGTAATAGGAAACAAATCAATGTCAAAAGCAAGTTCTGGTATTCATTAGTTGGACTTGTAACACATGACATATCTTTAGTCAAGGATTTTATTATAGAAGAAGGTCTAAAATGCAACTTAGAGAAATTAGCTACTAATATGAGCCCTTATTGATATTAGGGACATCGAATTGGTTAACTTGGACTGAAGCCCTTAGTAGGTGCTACTCAGTTAAACAAGGTTACTCAAAACTAGCCTAATCATTTTATCATTCTTTCATAACTACTTTTCCATGAGATGAAATTTGGAAGCTCAAAATTCCCTCTAAAATATCGATATTCCTTTGGAAACCTTGTAATCACAATTTGCCAATAAAAGTCACTTTAACACAATATCATATACAAGTTCGCCTCACTGCCAACTTTGTGCTCTTTGTGAGGAATCAACTAATCACCTTTTTTCTCCAATGCAAGTTTACTAGAGCTATATGGTTTAAATCTAGCCTTTTAGTTTGACTTTAATCCCTAAAACCACAAGACTTAGCATAATATTTTACATCTTGTCTGCTTAGAAGGATCAAGGACAAGTGAGTTCACTTTAAGCTAATAATTCCAATTGCTACCATTCTATATACTATGTAGAAAACAAGGAATATGATGGTTTTTCAAAAGAAAAAACTCCTATAAAGGCCTTAAATATATATTATAGACTAATGTAATAAAAAAATTATATAAAATCACTATCGTAAGCTAAAAATTATACCTATTCCAATATGTATAAGATATTTTACAAATGGTATAAGTAGAATCGATTCCTTTCTACTGCACACTCATAAGAAAAAATAGAAGAAGACCCACCTTACAATATGTATAGCTAAAATATAGGTGAAGCGACATGATATGTCCACTGTTGAATTCTTCATGCCTATTTCTATATCTAAGCAAAAATGCTTGCTTCTCGACCTCAAAGACATATTGTTGAAATATCACTATTTTTGGAAAGAGTTCTTCATTCAAATCCTGTTTCCTTCTGAACTTTTTATAGATGTCATTAAAGATAAATCAAAAGCCAAGACAGATTGGATCATTCTTAGAACGAATATCCAAAAGCTCTTAGAAAATTTCCTTATAGTTCAAATGCTCATTTGGGAGAAGGATAACTAAAATCCTATGCTGAATTTTATGTCAAATTTGGCTTGCTTTTTGGGAACTAATAACTTATTACCTAGTCCATCTTTTTGGTAAGTGGTACTTTAGAAGTTAATTTTTCCCTTTTTCTATTATCATTGTAATTATTTATATATAGCCTAATTCGATCTATCTCTTAAGATTGGATTTGACATGAGAAATAAAATAAAATCGTTGAAATAAGGGTCCAAGTAGACAAATCCATAAGGACCAATACAAGTCGAGTCAAATTAATATGTTTTTCCGATGCTATTTATTTGAGAGGTTATTTAGAAACAAATTCATTATTAGTAATAACTAATTGAATTAGCATTAGTTGATATCTAATATCTTAATTAGTTTCACTAATTAATGGTATTAAATGTTTGCATAAAGATATTTAATAAAATTAACTATTTATTCTTATATATTTATATGCAAATTGATATATAAAGACATAAGTATATATATTTTATAATTTATTTGAATATTTATTTACTTTAATAATATTTTATATTTTAAAATATTATTTATAAGGCTAAATTCTCCTTTAAAAATAAGTTAAACATTTTTGAAATGCAAATAACATGTAATATTCAAACTATATTTTTTAACATTATTATGCATATATTACTAGTAAATTGCATAAAACATTAATTTATAGTCCAATAATTTTGATTAGTTATTTTAAAACTTAAAATTATAGTTATTTATGTATTTATTTAATATAAAGATAAATCCTATAATTAAATATGTTATGGGACATAATAGCTATTATAATATGTGTTAGGAATGACCTTATAAAAATAATTAGTTTTGTGAGTTATTTCATTTTTAATAGGAATAATTATAAATATTTTCTAAATACTTATTTTGCATAAAAATTGAATAAAGGTCTAATTAATTGTATAATATGTACTCATATGATCATAATATGGATTCATAAAAGATATGAGTAAAAGTTATTTATATTTAATAAAAATTATTATTTACAGTGTATTAATAAAGTTGGAAACTTTATTAATGCTATTATAAATTTTGAAATATATAACTTATCTTGATCATATAAAATTTATAGATGTTCTTGATATATTGAATAGTATTATAAATAAAATACATATGATTATCGTTAAGATAAATGAAATTTCATAGGTATTAATTTGGTTTACTTTAAATCTTGAGTTATATATAATTATACTCTTATAGATATAATCACATTTGAATTGCAAATGACTAAGATTCAATTATAGGTCAATATACTTTATAATTTGGTGTTGACATATTTATTAAGAATATAATTATGATTTGACAATATAGAATTTGATGATATAATAGTTTTGGTAGATTTCAATACTTGTTCATAAATCTTAAGACTAAGCACCTCAATTCCAATTAAATTAAAAGAAAACTAACTTATGATCATTAGAAAAATTAATAAACATTAAGATAAATTTAATTGATTTTATCAATTTAATTGAATGTTATGCAAAATGATATAAGCAAAGAATTAATATGACATATAATTTAAGAAAACTACTAGTTTGTTTGGATTTTTATTTGAATAAATACATATATAATTGGATTGTAGTTAGAGTTCCATAGTAGTAGAATCATTGAAATTAAATAATCAAAGTATTTAATTATTTAGTAGTTAATTATATATGTATCTATAAGATCCCTGGACTAGCTCAAGACCTTGCATATATTATTATTGGATCAGGCCCGTTAAGAAAATATTATTGGAATGATATATAAAAATACATGCATGATCCAATCATTGATTATATGCATGTGAACTAATGCATTGAGCTCCTCTAAAGTGCAAAATGCATTTTAGAGGGTAAAATACCCAATCTCACAATTGATTTTTTTATTTATTATTATTTATAAAATTATGAGCTAAAATCAATGGTGGGATTAGGCACTTTGCCCTCTAAAGTACATTTTGCACTTTAGAAAAGTTCAATCCTGATTAATATAGTTAGATAATGGGAGTTAGTTTTATAAAATACTAATTTCTAAAATATTTTCCTTTACCATTATCTAAAAGCAAAAGATATGATTTGAATAAAATCTTATCAAATATGATTTAAATTATTTAATTTACTAAATAAAATCATATTAAGAATCTGAAAAATGCAATATTTAATTTTTTAAATATTTATTGGGGATATATTGCAAACTAAGAATATCCAATAATTGAGTTTTTAATAATCAAATATATTTCAAATATTAATTAGAGATTTATTTTCAAATATGAAATATCTAATTAGGAATATTTAAGATGTAAAAATCATGAATCTTAATGATGCATTATATGCTTTAATAATATTTATTAGCCTTAATGAGCCACAATGAATGTTTATGATGTATTATGAGCCTTAATAAGAATTATTGACTTTAATGAGTTATCATGAGCTTAATATAACATTATTAGCTTTGATGAGATGTTATGATTTTTAATAGGATAGTATAAGCCCTAATGTGATATTATAAGTAAGGATGTTTTAGGATAACAATAAATACAATTTCTTATCCTATTCTTACTCTATAAATAAGATGAGTTTTATACCCATCAAAACTCTAGACTTTGTTAGATCTATCAAAAACTTGGAAATTTTGGCATTCCAATTTTTGAAGGAAACTTCAAAGAGTTTCATATCTATCAAAACTATTGAGTTCCAATTTTCATATGAATATGGAATGAGTTTTAGATCTATCGAAATTTTAGAGCTCAAGCTTTTTAGGGATTGTTTTAGAACTATTGAAACTTAATCAGATTTTAGAGAAAAATTCAAAAAGGTAAGTGAACAATTTATTTTTAAATTATTCTTGACACATAAGTTTGAATTTATCAATTTTAAGTTTTTTTTTATTTTTCTTGTATAGTACTCAATATCTCACACCTTATGCGTTTATTCTTGAAATATAATCTAGAAGATCTTGTGTTAGAAAAATTAGTTCACAACTTTAAAAGAATAAATTTTTAAAAACCCACTCTTTAACCAAATTAGTTTTGAGAATTGTTTCTTTAAATGGTAACCAACAATGTGTATATGAAAGAAGATTTAAATGAAAATACTTTTTATTAATGAAATTTTTTATAGTTATATATGTCTAATTTTACAATACAACATTTTTGGTGAAATTATCCTCTCTTGATAAGAATGGAATATTTATAGGGTAAATTATATGGGTGATGCAACACATTATATATGTTAAGCTAAATAACCAATTGGATCTTAATATTATTATTATTATTATTATTATTATTATTATTATTATCATTATTATTATTATAAAGATGAACAAGTGTTATTATAAAAAATGAATAAATGATAAATGATAAAAAATGGATAATAAAAATATTTTATTAAATACAAGTAAGAGTATATTTTTATACATACAATAGGAATAAGATGTTTCAAAATTCTCCAATATTTTCAAATAGCAATAGTGAAATTTACAATTGAGTTCTGAATGAAACACGACTATCAATTAAATATAAAATAATGGAATAAATTTATAAAACTCAATTTAGTGGATATATAAAATTTAAAATTTAATTTTAAATTTCACTTTCGATGCATATAATATTTTCAATTTTTAAATGGGTAGATTAAGGAACAATCTATTGATTAAAAAATTATTTATCAAATATTAAAATCAGTAGATTTATCTACTCAATCAATTAAAATCAATTCAATCAACCAAAAAATAATCAAAATATTATTTATCAAACATGTCAAATGACATTACGTATATTTTATTATGGAAAATAATTACAGATACTTCTTTCCAAAGTTTGAAGTCATTATGGTGTAAGGGATCATTCTTAAGCCATGAATAAGGAGTTTGAATTTGAAACGATTGTGGCTGGATCATCATAATTGTTTTAGATTAATATATGGTTTAATTAACCAAGTGAAGTGTCCATTCAAAAGTGAAATGGTTCAACAATAATGTTTACTTGCCCCACATCCGCATTAAACACCAAAATGTCGTACTAAATAATTAATTCATGTGTGGAATGGTTCGTCCGTACGAGAACACGGTCCCGTTAATCAATAGATGTGCCCGGCAACAATAGCAAACGTTCAAAACGATAAAGATTGAGGATCTATATTTTGGTGTACACAGATTGAGTTGGGTTTGGCATTTTTGTCAAACATACCCGACCCAACTATAAAGTGAATTTAAAATGTAAATTAACTTTCGGTCCATATAATATATCCTAATTTGTGACTTCGTCTTTATACCTTTTTTCTATGTTAGGTTCTTAAAATTTATTTTTATTTCTAATTAGGCCCCTGTTATAACTAATTTAGAATTTTTTGTTTGCATCTGTCCAATACAACAAACGTTTGTGGATTAATGCAATTATGTCATGACATAAGATGAGATAGCATAGGCAGAATTATAAAATTTAATTTGAAAACTCATTATAAATAAATTTTAAATGTATTTCATATTATGCAAGAAAAAATATTATAAGATTATTGAAATCTAACTTATCATATTTATTTCATAATTACGCATTTAAATTTGTAAATTACACTTTTTTCAAGTTGTATAATACAATTTTTTATATATAAAGTATAAAAATTGATTTTTTATTGCCAATCATAAATTTTTCACAATTTGAATTATTAACTAAATGGAAATGGAAACTAAACAAATGGTATCTCTTTCAACTTGTTTTACTTCTTATTTACTATTTGTGAATCACATTAATTTGATTTGAAGAGGCTCCGTCCAATAAATAGAGAGAGATAACATATGGTAATAATGTATATTTAATAAATTAATCTTTTATGAAAAATATGTACATGATAAAAGATCACTATAATTTTAAACTACCTAAATCACATTTAATAGAAGAAATATTTACTCTTGCAAAAAATATTTGTTCCTATAAGAATCTAATTGAGAAATCAAATTCAAATTACATGAATTTTTCAAATGTTCTTTTCATGTTCTTGAATTACTATATAATAATTGAGTATAACTTATTTATATTTAAATATAAGAGTATTGCTAAGAGACTTTGATTTGAGTGATATTTAATGTCTCTTGAAAGTTTTGTTCCTTTTGCTATATCCAAAGTTTAATTCCTAATCCTTATGTGTGTGTGTGTGTGTTTAGTATTTTTAATACTCCTCTGTTTACCTAAAAAATATAAAAATATTGAAGTAAAAAGCATACTAATCTCAAATAAACCTTATTTATTATTGGACTTTAATTTTCAATAGATATAAGTTTAAATCTTGAATATGACACTTAACAAAAAAGAAAAAATTATTATGGTTCATCCATTTAGTGTCTCATCAAAAAGGAAAAGAAAAATATAAGAGTATTCTACATATTGCAAAGTGAAAACTTAAGCAAGAAGTCATAACCACAAATATAGACAAACTAATCACCAATTACACATATTTGTCTTCAAAATAAAAATCTCTTCAAAAGCAAAATCTAAGTGGTAATAATAAAAGAGAGAAAGAGTATATATTAGTTGTCCAACATATAATCACAAAAAAATTATTGCTAAAAATTAAATACATAAATTTTATTTTATTTGCAAATTTTTTTATTAGCAAAAGAATATGTAACTAATTAATTCAATTAAATAAAATATTTAAATTATCTAAAATATTTTTATAATAAAAATATATTGTATTATATCTATGCTACTCTTTAATATTAATGTCTAAATTATAATAATGTAGTAGATCAGAAAAACAAGTAAGAAAATATGCAATGGAATAAAAATATGAAATCTCAATTAGTATATATTTAATATGAAATATAGCACTTAAAATGATACTAAGAAAATATTTAGAAATTGAAATAAATATGATTTTGATTTTAAATATTTTTATTAAAAATGGAATATGTATCTAATTAATTCAAGAACTACTTTTCATATTAAAGTTTTAATTTATTTACAATATTTAATATTATCAATAAATACAACATGCTATATCTATACTATTTAATGATATTAATGTTTGAATTATAAATAACATGTGAGTGTATAAAGAAAAGGAAAAACTTGTAATATAGTAAATAAAAAAAAGAAATATTGTGTTAGCATGTGAGAATTAAAAATAGGATTTGTAGTTAATAACTTCATTAAAATAGAATTGTTTATTGATTTAAAATATTTTTATGACAAAGAAATACGTTGCTTTATATCAATATTATTCAATGGTGATTGAGTTATAGATAATAAGAGTGAATAGGAAAAAGGAAAAAAAAAGAAAAAATCTAACGAAGTAGATAAAAGGAAAAAATAGTGTGTGAGTTTTAAAGTTATAATAATTTGAGTTATTGTATATTTAAATTGAAATATAGCATGAAAAAATTAATATAAAAATATTAAAAATTTATAAATAAATAAGATTAGTGATAATTTTCAAATATTATTATAATCAAAATACATGGTGTTATATTTATATTACTTAATGAATTAGGGTCTAATCTTTAAACATCAGGAGTGAATATGAAGAAAAAAGAAGAAGGAAAATATATATTAGAGATTAAAGGAAGAGAAATAGTGCTTAAATTGTAAAGTTTAGACAAAATTTTAATTGATGTATATTTAATTTAATGCATAGTAATTGAAAATTAGTAATAAGATGATATTGATAAAATTTAAATAAAAAAATTGATTTTAATTTTTAAATATTTTTAATAAAAAATAGAATGTGTAAATATTTAATTTAATTAACATTTTCTATAAGTAAACCTTAACTTATTTAAAATGTTTTATAATAAACATAAAATATGTCATATTATATCCACACTATTTAATATTTTAGCATTTAAGTTGTAAAAAATGGGAGTAAATATAGAAAGGGAAAAACAAACAACAAAGCAAATAAAAAGGAAGAGAAATAGTATATCAAATGTAAAATAAACAAGAGTTATAAATAAAATATGTTACAAATTAATTTCATCAAATAAAGTGTTTAACTTATTAAAATTATTTTAATAGTAAAAATCTTATGTTATATTTATGTCATTTAATGATATTGCACATGAACTTTAAAAATCAAAATTGGACAAAAATTATAATAAAATAGTTAAAAGGAGAGAAAATAGTATATGAATTGTGAATCCTTGATAAAATTTCAATTAATATATTTTCTAATCTAAATTATAGTACTTATAAATTGATATAAAAAAATTTGCAAAAATTTAAATAAATCAATAAACTAAATTTAAAATTTAAAATTTCAATTTTAAAAATAAAATATATAATTAATTGAGTTCCTTAATAATTTCTATATTAAGATTTTAACTTATTTGAGATACTTAAATAAGTTAAAAATAAAATATAAAATATTATACTTATACCATTTAGTGATATTTATGTTTGAGTTATAAACAATAAGAGTGTACACGAAGAAAAAATTAGAAAAACATGCAAAGGAGCAAATAAAGAGAAAGGAAATAATATGTGAGGTGTACATTAATAACAAAACGAGAATATATCAAAAAATAATTTAATTGAATAAAAAATTTCACTTATTTAAATTACTTTTATAATAAAAAGAAAATATAATGTGCTATATTCATAATATTTAAAAATATTGATGTTTGGGCTTTAACTACTAAGAGTGGATATAAAATAGTATACAATAAAATGGATAAAAGAAAAAAGAAAAATTTAATTAATATGTATTTAATTTAACTTATAGTACTTAAAATCTTAACTTGATTTATGATATTTTTTAAAAAATTAAAATAAAATATAGTATATTTTATCTATACAACTTAGTAATATTATTGTATGGATTATGAACAACAAAAGTTAATATGAAAAATAGAAATGTGTAAAATAGGATAGATAAAAAAATGAAATAATAAGTGAGTTATAAAGTGATAAGAGTAAAAAATATTAAAAATAATATATAGTAGAGTAAAATAATTTCATTAAATAAAATATTATTATAGTAAAAAAATCATATTATGTTATACCTATATTTAAGTTGTAAATAATATGAGTAAATAGAAAAAGTTATATATATATAAAGTATAAAAAATTCAATATAAAACGAAAGATAGAAACAGTGATTGGGGGAAAATTTTCCCTAATAGTCTGACGCGTGTAATAATAATAATAATAATAATAATAATAATAATAATAATAATAATAATAATAATAATCCATCGTTAAAACAATCCTCAATTTATAATAGGTAGGCCAAAATTAAGATGCACAGTCGTATAATGTATCAATAAATTTAAATTATTAGATTTTATTAAAATTTTACAATACACATATTTATAAATCTAAACCATTTAATTTATTAGTGTATAATTATAGTGATGTATGTTAGTTCCTTCCTAATAGGGAGAGATAGATATGGATTGAAGATAGCTTAACAAGAGAATCAGGACAATGGTCATGCATTGTTGCATCTTTTGTAATATTTACTACTAAAAATGAAATAGGAAACTGTGAGAAGTAGCAAGAGAAATTTGTGGTTTCTCATATGTCCAATAATCGTTGTTTTCCATGCCGAAGAATCCTGGACAAATTCAAAATTTGAATTTTCCACAACAGTAAATTGGAGGAAAGCAAAAGGAAGGGAAAAAAAATAGCCTGTTTGGTTTGTATTTTTAAAAACAATTTTTAGTTTTTAAAAACTAAATAACAAAAGAATCTGTTTATTTAAATATTTTTTTCTTTATTTTTAAAAATTATTTTCAAAACATGTATTTTAAAAATAAGAATAATTTTGAATTATTTTTATTTTTCTGTTTCCAAAACATACTTCATTAATGATATTATTATAATTTAAGATTGTTTTCAAAATAACTTATCAAATATTTTCTTTTTTTCGTTATTTTTAAAAATTGTTTTTGAAACTTATTTTATAAAACAGTTTTAAAAACAGAAAACAGAAAACACAAACAGAACTTACATTTCAAGGTTTGCTCTGAGAAAGCATGAAACGTACCATTTCATTTACTTTCCAATGGCGTTTACCGTGGAAAACACCGCGAAAAACTGATTACATCAGTAACCCGAGGGTTAGAACCCTCCTTTCATTTTCTTCCTCCTCTGTTGCTATCTCTGCTTTAAAGGATTCTTTGTCATTTTTGCCGCCATTGAAGCTTTTTCTACGCCTTTTCGCACCTCCTTGTTCTCTCCCACACGTTACATTACTTTTACTGATTGTTTTATTTAATTTTTGCTTTAAATTTCAACTATTTGGTAGAGTTGTGCATGTGAGTAATATGTTTATTGTTTCAAATTAAAAAAATATATTTGCAATTATATGTGGTGAAACTATATTTGTTATTTAGATGGTCAAAATCATTGTTTTTTTTTTTTAATTAAGAAAAAAAGAGTGTTCTAGCAATTTTATTTTCATTTCAATGGATTCTCCTCATCCTCTAATTTGCAAAATCTATTTTTCTCTGTCTGTTCTCTCCCGGCAATCTCTTTCTTTGCCTCACTTTTCACTTGGCCAAGTTGGCTCTCTATAGACTGATTTTTTTTTACTTGTTTTACTCTTGAGAGCAAATGGAGCATCCATAATTAATCTTTATGATTGAAGTTCTATATCCCATCATTGTTTTTCCTCAATTTTTTCTCAATTTAAGTGGTATGCTGTCTTCCTCTATGTTGATGGTCTTATTCTTCTTCGATCAATTTTTGCATGTTCAATTCACACAAACAAATAATAGGAGATGGATGAAATATCAATACGCAATGCCAAAAGAAAAATATTAATCTTCTCTTCATATTTATTGATTTTTTTTTTCCTTTCACATTAAGAAACAATATTAGAAATTAGGAGAGCTAAACCTGGTGTCCTAAGAATATACTACAACATACCTACAATACCTACAACAAAACAGAAAAGCAAAAGCCGAAGGCTAAACTATGAAGGAAACCCGCACATCTTGGAGGTCATAACTTCTTAGATGATGTTGATGAGTTCCTTCACATCTGCCAGAAACCTTTAACTTTCGAGATGCAAGGACCTTTTTGGAACTCAATTCCACAATTTTTAGCCTTTTGACGCTCTTTTGTGCCAGTTGATCATACAAGAGGCCCTGGGGAAGGGATAATATCTCCTGAGCGTAATTCCATTGGAACTTGGTGTCGTGAACTCTTCTCCTGGATTGGAGTCCTATTAGTGACTGATTACTAAGCATGACGAATTGACGATAAGATTACTCTGAGGATGGTGGCCAACATCAGAAGGAATAAAAACTCCAAGCCTTTGAGTATATAGTAACTTAATTGAATTTTTTCTAATAAAACTATATTGGTCTCCATTAGTCCATGGCTGTTATTTTTTTTTTTAATCAACTCCTTAATATGATTTTTTAACTCATAGCTTTGATGTTCCAGTTTGATTTTTTCATTCTACTTGTTAATCGTTTATTGTAAAATATCAATGTTTGAAACCAAACTTTAATTCGTGTCTTCTAAATGATAAACTTGTTTGACTGCAACATTACCTTTATCCGCTTCCAATTCTGTAACCACTTTATGCTGAAACTTATTTTTAATAACTATAGATGGTATCTTTATGAAGAAATCTTCCAAAGATATCATTTTAAAGTCCTTGGGAGTGAGTTGATTAAGAGTATCAAAACACAATTCTTCAAATGTCTCTAATTGATAAGCAAAATTTGACCAAATCTCTGCCATATCCATATTAACTATATGAAATCTGATTGACATGGATGCTTTAGTTGTTATTTCTCTTCACAACCTTTCAACGTTGTTCAAATCATTGGTGAAAGAAGCCTTACTATTATCCCCAACTGTTTGATCTTCGCAATAGGCATTGAAATCAGGAAAGAGATAAAGTTTCATTCTAATTTGTTCATTCTACAAACCCTCTGCATCCTTAAAAGCACAATGTACTTTCTTTGATAAAACCCTCTTCTAACCCCAATTTAATCTTTCTCCTAGCCAAATTCAGAAAATTTAAACTAGAAAATTCGAAATCAACTTTAAGCTCTGTCACTCAACCGTTTCAATGAAATACTGAGACCACTCTCTCAAAGGCTTATGAGATGCAACCACAACAAATTCTCAATGTCAACCACAACAATTACCTATAACCAAAACAAATATCACAGAGCCACATAGAAACAGGGTAAGTCTATTATGCAAATGCTAAAAATAATTTGACCAAAACAGCCAACTCAAACCAAAATAAAATCTTGTATATTTATAAGTAGATTACAACTAAAATGATCCTATTTGCCAAGCAACAATAAAAATTTTCAAGGACGAAGATATGATTAATAATTAAGCTCCGTCGCTGCCTCAGAACAAAGAGGGAAGATGCTCGTGAATCCTTTATCGACAGTTAAGATATGGCGTGACAAATAGCAGTGTTGTAACGTTCGGGGCTATCGCACCTAAAGGCTGTCAAGATGGTGCTGCCTTGACTCTGTTGTTCTTCAATGTTTATAGCCAGCTGCTTCTGTTAGGTTACAAATTAATGTTTTTTATAATTTTTTTTTTTGATGCTCAAACGAGGGTGAATACGTTCCTAGTTGCTTCATTTGAGGTCTAATGATACAAATTAATACCATAATGGAATTAAGGAGAAGTTAAGTCTTTTCGATTGGAAATCTAATCCAACTTAAAACATAGAAAGTTGAGAGTAGGGACAAAAAAACAGGGTGTGTGATTTTTACATTGGGAAGTAATTTAGTTAATCAAATGAAGAAATAGAGGATTTTACAAATAAGGGAGGATGGGGAGAGTCCCCTCGAATGAAAAATAAAATTACTAGAATACCCATTTAGTAAAAGTTATGTATTGTGTTTTTAGCGAAAAATTTGTAGTGTTATTTAATATTGAAAACCTAATAGTAATTCCATGCAATTTTTTCCAAGTTTATTTTTTTTCAACTTAATAATCTGATTTCTTACTAGGAATAATTGATTTTTTGTTAGATGAAATTGCCAAGTTGGAAAGATATTACTTTTGGCAAAATTTATATGAAAGTAGCAATAAAAATTATTTTTTGTAATTTTAGATAATATTGACTTAAGTTGTAAGTATTGAATATGTTTGTAGTTGAACATGGTGAATTTGTTATTTTTCAATGAATATATGCTTATTTGTTGTAATTTTTAATATTAATTTTTTGATAAAAAATAGGAATTGAATTGAGATTAGTTTTAATTTTATGTTGAAATAACAAGTAGGAATTGAAATTGGTTTTAGTTTTATGTTAAAAACAAATATTAATTTAAGTATTAAGTTAATAAACAACATGAATTGAAAATAGTATTAGTTTGACATTAAAAAAAAAAGGAACTGAAATTAATATTTAGTTCTATGTTAGGATAGATAAGAATTGAAAATTATTTTTTGTTGATACAAATGATAAAGTAATGGTATATAGGGTTGCTCAACAAGCCTAATGGATTGAGTCGTGGACTTTTTATGAATCGTACCACTTCAAAATGGGCTTAAATAGGCTAAGCCCAATGGGCCTTGATCCAAATGAATTGGCTCTACATGATTTGCAGGTTAATAATAAGCTAAAATTACTCTACCAAGTCCAATCTAACCTATCAACCCCCAACTCATCTTCCTGATTCTTAATTTCCTATCAAATTCTCATCCTTACCCTAGCAGCTAAGCTCGACCAAACACCATAACCATGTAAACCATCATAACAAACCAAAGCAAGCCACACCACTACAATAGGTAATGCTTTGTTTTTGCCTTTTGTTCGAGTTAGCTTTATTTATTTATTTATTTGTTTACTTGTTTATTTTCAACTTATTACTATTGACTTATTAATGAATGATGAGTGCTAGTAATTTCTAAATGCTTGGAATTTCTCTTAAGCTTTGTTTGTTCACTGAAAAATTAACCAGTTACCACCTCCCCTATTTTGTTTTCTAGTTTTGATTGTGAAATTTAGATGTACCTCTATATATGATAAGCATTTTTATACTTTATCAACTTAATATTTGCTTAAATATGGAATAACTAGAGTTTTTCTACTTACTTTATAGCTTCAATTGTTTGGTTAATTAGAGATTAGCTATGTATGTTTCTTAAAATAACAACAAAAAATTTGAAATTTCACTTGTGTGTAAGAAGTCTAAAAGTAGCATATAAAAATGTTGAACTTTTGATTTTTGACAACTCAAACACATGCTATTATTAATTTATAACCTAGACCTATAGTATTGAAGACATGTATTAACTCACTACTGCATAATAGCTAATTAATGTTAATGGATAAATGTGGGTTACCATTATTATTGATATTTATTTTAATGCAGTAACATTTTTTGAAATTATATGTAAACTTAAGATGACAAACACCAATTATGCTTAACATCTATATTGATGCGGTAGTATTTTTAAAACTTATGGGAAACTTGTGACATCAATTTTAAGAATAAACATTGTTTAAGGTTTGTTGTATGCTTGCACAAAAACTTAAGATGTCAGTGTTCTTCATAGCTATTATCCAAAAAGGCATTTGAAACATCCTACTGGGTAATGTGAAAAACATATATGTCAATTTTTTACTTAACTAACATCAAAAGATATGATAACCATTGATTACTTTGAAAAGGGTGAAACATAGGACATTAAACATGTATTAATAATTAATCTCTATTGTTTTTCATACTTATCATAAATTTCACTCTTACTTTTTTTCTTGTGTTTAGGTTAATTTTTAGAAATGCTTTGAATCCCATGGAAGCATCCTATATAGAACTCTAATGTTACATACTTTCAAATATTTGAGTTGGGTAAGAAACATTAGAGTCCAAGATGAGATACTTTTATAAAGATAGGTAATGTATGTAGAACCTATAAGAGCACTTCAATGCAAGGAAAACAAATTAACTTTCTTTAGTACATGAGAATTTGTCATAAGAATTTTGCTTTAAGGGAGTAAATTTAAATACATAGTAATAATGCTGTAAAATTGTATTAATGATATAGTGTATTTTTTATATGTTAAATTGTTTTATGGAATATAATTAGATGCATTGGTTTGAAAAGAAATAAAATATCAGGGTGAATTTTAGATTTGTTTATCTTTTTTATCATTTGATTGTACTTTTGCAATAAATTGATTAATGATAGTTAAATTTGCATAATTTTTTGTTTTTCTTATCTAATTATACTTTCATAATAAAATGTTTAATGACAATTAAATTGTCTACAATTTTCTATTAAATTCGCGATTTGATTGCAAACTACATAACTAATATAAAAAACCTTCAAATATATATGATGTTGGTTGTTAATAAAACTAATGATTAAAGGTTGTTGAAATAGCTATGGAGAGAAAAATGCAATTTGGTTTAGAAATTAATTGATGTCTAAATTCATAGTATTTATGATGTTTTGTGAAAAATAAAAATTTAAGATATCAATTATTTATATAATCATTGTTTAAAAGTATTTCAAAAGTATTTTTTAAAAATGTAGAACTTATACACGTCAGTCTTGAACTTAACTAACATCAAAAGTCATATATAAGACGTCAATTTTGGTTACATAATCAATATCTAATGTTTTATATATTGCCTATAAATTTTGCTCACACTCTCCATTTTAGAAGTAAAGTAGGATGTGTAGAAGGTAAATTTAGGACCAAAACAGTTGGATCTAGAGGCAGGCTATTGAAAAAGACATTTATAATTCCTTCGACTAGAATGGGATTATTGGGTGGTGGCACAGATAAAGCTATCCAACAGCCTCCTTCTTTTGAATGTTTCTCTAAGAAATTTGAAAAAGGTTTGGCTTTTGGACATGGACTTACACTACCCTCATCCTAGATTAATGTGACATATTGCCATACATGTGGATTATTAGTGTGAAATGAAACTTTTGCTTATATGTGCCAAATGGTGTGTGGCACTTTTAACTTCATATGATCTTAAAAGGGGCCATTGGGAGTAGTATCTACAAAAACATATTCACAAGTAGAGTAAGTAATATAATTACTCAATGAAGTAAATACCACACAAATATTTTAATTGGTTTTAAATAAAAAAATTCATAGACAAAACATTTATCAAAATATTTTTCTTTTGAAAAATATAATAAGCAATTTTATAGAGTATTACATATCTAAAAAATGGCATGAAGGTATAGGGATTCCTCCTTATTACTTTCGGCCAGCTTTATTTCATGTTTATTATTATGTGTAAAATGGTTTGTCAATTAGTGCAAGTGTACACTATCGTAAACAAGTAATAAAGTGATAAGTAAGTATCGTTCCCTCAAGGATTGTTTCACTAAGTACTAAAATTCATAATTCTAACATTATTTGGTAAATCAATTAGTTAAAAAATGAAGTAATTAAATAAAGATCTATGAAAAAATATTTAAAATAAATATGAATACAATTAGAGTAAAGATAAATATGAATAAAAGCCCTAGGGATCAGACTTCACTTAATAATTTCGGATTGAATCATCTATCTACTCTAATCTAATTTTAACTCCCTTAATTGATAGTCGAGTTTCTCTAAATTAATTATTAGCCTCTTTCAAGGTCAAGTAATTCTATAATTAATTGCTAATTCACTATATTCCTATGTGCATTAAAATAACTAATCATGCATTAGGATTTATGGAACTCATTATGACTACATAAACCATATGAATATATTCCTATTTCATATGCAATTTATGATTTTAATTATAGGTTCCATGCACATGTATCTCCTTTTGGTCTTCACATGCATATTGAGTTCATTCAAAAGGTGGCCAATCAATTGAAAGCATTAAGAGTAATAATTAAAACTCAATCTAGGAGAAGAAAATTAAAATTAATTTCAATAGATTATAATTCAATTTGTTATTATTAAGTTACATCATCACCCTAGGAAGATGAAGAATTAGAACATAATGAAATTAAAAATAAACTCAAAATAAAATAAAAACATCATCACATTCATGATGCAAATCTAAAATACAATTATAAATGCATGAAAATAGAAATACTATCCATCCATGTAGGAGGTAAAACCTTCCATATAGGATGACAACTTAGCCTTCCATGTAGGAGGCATACAAGAAGAACTAAAAATGCATGAATTAAAACTACTCTCTAAGATGAATGCTTGAATGAATCCAAATGAAGTCTTCTTCTTGCTATTTATAGATGAGTGTTGGCAAAGATTTCACTTGCCTAACCTTCAATCTTGACCACTAGCTAACTAACTTTGACCATTAGCTATCAACCTTAATTCTCGCAGCTACCAGTCTTCTGGATTGTAGCTAACTTTTGGCAATTAGAACGGTTGATTCACATTTTTCAGTCAACATGAGAGTTATAGAGCTGAATGTTAGATTTAAAACGCACTAAAGAACTCTCACATTTGACATCTGTAGCTTCAGTTATGATCAAAATAGTGAGTAAAGGTCAGATTCAGCCAGAACTACTGTTTCAACCAAAACTACTGTTTCAACTTCTAAGCAACAATTGAGATCCTTAAAGGCTAAACTGAGTTTTTCTTCAAACATGAAAGTTGTAGGATTTTTTCTTAACTTTTAATCCATATAAAGAATAACCCAATTCGATGTCCGTAACTTCAGATATGGCTTAAAACCTGAAACAGGGTTGAAATCCAACATTATCCAAAAAATCTAATTTCTTTTCAAAGTCACAACTCATCCACAAAATGTAATAGAACTTATTAAATTAAGCTTAAATAACATCCAAAAGTGCATCATATAAGGGAAACTAAATATGTAAATATTTTACATATCATTTATCCTAGCTTGCCTTTAGGTTAACCTTATCCCACTTATCTTTTTATGTGACTTAGAAGTTAGGTTACTAGTCCAAAACCAAATTGAAGAACTAGGTTTCCAATTACAGTATAATGTCATATGTCACATATAACATACAAGCAAAAATGTTATGTATGGTATAAAAGCCAAAGTCTAACATAAAGCCATAGTATAATATACGACATAAAATTAATTTCATATTGAACTCTCATGAGTCCTTAAAATAAGGTAAAGCTAAAATGCAATCCAAAGCCATATTATAACTTAAAATAGAATTTAGTATAAAAAAGTTTATAGTTACCTCATCACACAACCCATGACCATAATAATTTTTTTTACTTCCATTTTGATGCTAAGTTTAATCACTCATCATCAAATAGATATTCTTATTGGCCTTAATCATAAGTATTATTTTAATATGAACTCATTAATGCATATACAAATCACACAAAAAACTTAGATAGAATTGTCATGCACTAACCTTTCCAACATGCTCATGGTTTCATTATGAAACCTTTAGAACAATATCTATTTTTTCTATAAAATGTTTATCAAGTATCAAGTACATATTTAAGGTATTGTCAATACATGTTATCCACACCAATATTAGTGTGAGATCCATATGCCGTCCATGGTTTTACTAATAGAATAGTAAGGTGAATAACTTTTTTCCCAAGTTTTATAACTTTTGTTTTTCTAAACAATTTTAATCTAGCATTTTATGTAATGTTATAATAAGTAAAAAAAATAATTTTTTCCTTATTTAGGAAATTTAGGATGCTTCCTAGAAGTAGTAAATTGCTTTATTCCACTGAGCATCAATATCAAGAAGTAATAAAATAGTCACATTCTTAGTACAGGTTCTAACAATCAGCTTTATGAATTTCACTAAAAATATCAAATCTTATTTAAATATAATGAAAATATCCATAATTGACATTTAGACATTTAATAACCTTATTAAGGTTTTTTTCATACCTAAAACAAGTCATACATGATTTCTTTTTATCCACTTATCAAAATATGTTAGAAAAAGGCATTTTTAGCTTGAAAAATCCATTTTAAATATCATTTTTGAATCATTTTCATACATAAAACATGTTGTAGAAGCTTTCCTTAACTCAAACTATCAATATACCCAAAAAAGGTTGTTTTAGCTTTAAAAACCCCTTTTTGTATACAAATATTTATGATTTTTTTCTCAAAATTTTGAGCTAAGTTTTCAAAGCTTAAAATATCATTAAAAAGCTTCTTTTAACCATAAAATATATTACATAAATAATTAAAACACATAACTAGAAAAATAAGCTTGAAAGAAATCATTTTTTCACTTGAAAATACTAATTTTGAAAATAATTTTTCAGCATAAACCTTCAAGCTTACAATCACACTTTTGAACATGTTTCCTTCACACAAAACTTAACAAATTTAAGATAATTTAGAACCTAATGTCATAAAACTTTCTTACAAAAATAGAATTTTCCTTACCAAAATAACAACATGGGCGTGAGCCTCCCAAACTTATTCCTTGATGATTTTTGTTAAAATCTTAATGTAAAAATTGGAAACCATCTTTAATAAGGTGTGTTTTAGTGTTTACTAGATTCTATCTTGAAAACCATAATTTTTCTCCTTTGAAATAAGGAAAACCATGATGCTGTTCATGATTGATTCAAAACCTTTTTCTTTAAAATCTTTTTATTGAGTTTTGAGAAAACACTACTAATCCACCATGATATCCATGGCTTCAACCAAATCATAAAAAATAATATGTACATCTTATACATAAACATCTAAAAAGATAACTAAGAAGAAAAAGAATGAGTCTTTACTCACTCAAAATTAACTTGTAATTTTTGAATTTCTTTACCTATCATTCAAAGCATGTTACCAAAATAACATAAAATTAGTAAGGAATTCTTGACAAGAATCATGAAAGAAATGAATCTTATACAAGGTTTAAAGACTTATACCTCTATTAGGAAGATAATCAAAGCTTCCTTTTATTGGTGTATGTGTCTCTTGAGAGTCAACCATAAGATAATTGTAATAATACATAATATATTACATTTTATTTTAGGTAATATAATTATTATATTTTATTTTATTTTAATATTTATGCAACTTATAACTTAATATAATAATTATCTCTAAATTTTATTTTAATATTTATGCAACTTATAACTTAATATAATAATTATCCCTGAAATAATTTTACTATTCCTAAAATATCCATAGTCGAATATTATTGTAAAAGGGATAGCAATAATACATTAAAACTATCATGTATGGTGATTGATGATTATGAATTATAAATATATAATATTAAACAAATACATGGATATATTATTAGTGAACAGATGTATTAGACTAACTTGCTGTGAGAATACTATATGAATTGTCATGTGTCATTAACTATTCTCATATGACCACAATTATCCCTGGAATAGTTTCATTATTCTTAAAATGTTCAGAGTCAAATATTATTACAAAAAAGATAACAATAATACATTAAAACTATCATATATGTTAACTGATGATTATGAATCATGAATATATAATATCAAGTCAATATATGGGTATATTATTAATGAACAGATGTATTGGACTGATTTGCTATGAGAATACTACATGAATTATCATTAGTTATTCTCATGTGATCACAATGCATGTAGTCCTTTGACCTAAAGTCATTACCATTCCTTACATAAGAAGTCATACACTTTGATGTCATTTTATGTTACCTTTAATCAGGATGACATGTAGGATGTTTATTGGGTGTGTCATGAATCATGCAAAAAGATGTGAATAATGTAGATGAGATTTTGTTTCTCATGTATAAATAAGTGATATTCTTGGGCCCCTTGATTAGTGAGACTTAGAAATGCATGGCCATACTTGAATGAATCAATATATGATATTAATCATTTATTTAAATTAGTCTACTTAGTATCAAGAAGTATAAATTGAACATTGACGGGAATGATACACTTCATGCCTCTAGTTTAGTTTGGATATTATATCAAAAAGGACTATGTTGCAAAGTGTTAATCACATATTAGGTAGATATCGGATCATAGACATTCTGACTACTTGGGTGGTAGTGATGTATTGCTAGATACCGTTCACTATCTATGGTCCATTGATGGGTCAATACTAATATAGTAAGAATCTACAGGGTCACAAAAAAGGAGTAAGAATAAAATAATAATTAATTAATTTTTAGTTAGAATAAAAATCTATTAATTGGGCTTATTATTTTGTATATATATGATCAAAGTAATAATATATACATTCATGTAATATATATTATATTATATTATATTAAAGTAATATCAGATAATTATACCATTTAATATTAGATAATTTATTGTAAGATAATATTATCATCTAATAATATTTAGTTATTAATATTAAAGTAATATTAGATAACTAATGATTAAGTCTTATCTCTCCTTACTCTCACTATGTTAGGAATAAGGTATTAGTAATTGAGTGGAATTAAAATTAGATGCAATTTTTCTAATAGGACTAGGAAAGAGATGTGCCTTTAGCTTTATAAAAGGGGCATGAAGGCATCATTATTTAATGTAAAAAATAAATAAAATTGCCACTAGCAAAAATCGCATAAAAAAACTACTAAAATCGCACTAAACCTTACTCTTTTGTGTGAGAGATGTATCCTAATAAATTTATAGAGGTTGATAAGTCATTATTCATTTTGTATGCATATTGTAGAGGTATTATCACTTAATTATGCTCATGATTTAGATTTGTACTTCAAGAGGTAATTTTGATTCTTGATTTATGTCATTGTGCATTGATTTGTAGAAAGGTTTCACAGTACGTAATTTTGTAAAATCTATTTTCTACTGTGTTACATGATATATGTGAAACCCAACACATTCTACCATCTGCTTGAAGAGTACCAAAGAAACTAGTAAAACCTTGCCAAAAACTAACTTTTCTCACCAAAATTCTCTTTATGGTTATAAGTTGTGTTTTGTGTTCAACAAAGAGAGTTTAAATTGGTCATTTATAGAAGAAGGAATTACACAAGGCCAAGGAAATCAAGGCATAAAATTTCTCCTAAGAAAGTTGATGGAAATTACACTTAGTCTCCACTTTACTGTCTCCACTTTACTATTCCTAGTCTTTTTCCTATTCATAATCATTTGTTGTTGTCATGACTTAAGTAATTTTTTATCATTATTAGTTATGCCACAACTTGACAAACTTAAAAACAAACTTCCTAACAACTTTTTAAATTATATTAACAATTAATTATCATTATTATTACTTTAATTTTGGATTTTTTCCTAGTCTTTCCACTAATACCTTTAGGAATCATCATATTCCATCTCCTTGAAACCATTTATACACTCCATATAGTACCCTAATTTTGTTTTTGTCATCTTAAAGGTTTCATAGGATATTCCTAAGTACAATCATTAAATTACTCCAAAATTTTGTCAACTTTAAATTTTAAATACTTTTATTTTTCCTTGAAATTTTCCTAGATAATTCCTAATAAATTCTTCTAACTATTAATTCTAATAAATACTTTTGCTAATATTAGTGGGTATTTCTACAAACAACCCACTATTGGATATTGTTTAATATATCTCTATTAGGTTCTAACTATTAGATTTTTACTAAGAGTTACATGGGTCTTTCAAAACAAACTTGATGAATTTGGTAAAATGATAAGGAAAAAAGCCATTTGGTCGCTTAAGGGCATAATAAACAAGAAGGTATCAATTTCAATGAAACTTATGCTCTTGTGGCTAGATTTGAATCCATTTAAAATGCTTCTTGCATATATATGTTATAGAAAATTCAAACTTTATCAGATAGGTGTCAATAGTGCTTTCCTAAATGGGTTTTTAAATGAAAAGATTTATATCAAACAACCTTTTGATATTCAAAGCTCAACTCATCATGTTTTTAAATTTGCAAAACTTTATATAATTTGAAACAAGCATCTAGAGCATAGTATGAAAGATTAAGCAAATTCCTTGTTGAAAATAGTTTTTCTAAAGGTGATATTGACATCACTTTATTATCCTTGGATTTATTAATGAGGATTTGTGCAAGGATCTTTCTAATCTCATGAAAAGTGAATTTGAAATAAGTTTAATGGGAGAATTAACCTTCTTCCTTGGACTTTAAGTGAAACAAACAAGTGAAGGAATCTTATTAATCAAGCAAAGTCTATAAGGGAACTACTCAAAAGATTTGGATGGATCAACCTGAAGCTATTGGAACACTTATAAGTCCATCCATAGGGCTTGGTAAAGATAAGAATAGTAAGAATGTTGATGAGATAAGGTATAGAGATATGATTGGCACTTTATTATATCTCATTGCTAGTAAACTTGATATTTTATATAGTATTAGTATACGTGCTAGATTCAATCTAACCTTAATGAATCTCATCTTTGTGCTATTAAAAAGATCTTTTGATATTTGCTTAGTACTATGAATTTTGGTTTATAATATCTTAAACAATATTCTTTTAATTTACTTGCATGTTTTGATGTGGACTTTGTTGGATGCGAAGTTGACTGTAAGAGCACAAGTGGAACATGTCACATTTTAGGCCATTGTCTTGTATCTTGGCAAAGTAAGAAATAAAGTTTAGTTACTCTTTCAATTGCAGAGGTTAAATATATAGCTTTAGGTATTTGTTGCACCTGAGTGTTATGGATAAAAAAATAACTTGAAGATTTTGGCTTAAAAATTAATCATATTCTAATTCTTTGTGATAATATAAGTGCTATTAATTTAATAAAAAAATCCAATTCAACACTTAAGAATTAAACATACTGAAATTAAACATCATTTTATATGTGACCATGTTCAATTAGGAAATATTGAGCTAAATTTTGTAAGTATTGACAATCAATTAGCATATATTTTTACTAAACCCTTAAATGCAAATCTATTTATTTTTATAATAAATTTGGCATAATTGAACAATCAAGTTGAATTGAATTTTTGTGTCTTAATTAATTATGCTTATTTGGAATATTTTAGTAAATTAATCAAGAAAAATATTTGTGATATTTTAGTAAATTTGTGTTATTTGAAATTGCTTTGAAAATGGCTTTTTTTTAAAAAAATGATTTCTTTTTAATTGATTTGAACATTTTATTATAGTAATTTCTTTATTGAGTATAATAATTTCTTGACTTTTCATTTTGCAGTGAATGTTTTCCATTTGTTTTAATTAGATTCATAATTAATTTGTTTCTTTAAAAAATATTTAATAATTTTTTAAAGTATAATGATTGATATTTTCTTTATCATCTGTAAAAATTTGTTGACTTTTCATTACTTTCTTAATGCCATTTATTTGTTTAAAAATAAGTCTTGATTAGATAATAAATGTTGCTTTCCTTTGCTTTGAAAAAAAATTTCTGCTAAAGGTAAATTGTTTCTATTTTTGTTTCAAAAAATCTCTTTTAAATTGAGGCATTGAAATCCATGATTTATGATTTCTATCGATAAATTTGCATTGAATTTATACTCTAAATTGTGCCTTTATATAGTCAATTAATTATTATTTATTTTTTATGATTAATTTATTTCTTAAATTAGTATTTTGAAACTCGAGCCATTGATTAACACCTTTTGATAATTTTTTTAATTGTTTACTTTCACATCTATTTGTTTTCTTTTAAAAAAATTATATATATATATCTTGGGATTTGAACAATAATGCTATAAAAGGGAAATAAGTGGGATTGGACTAAGCAAGATTACTATTACCAAAAGAGGGAAGATCTCTTTTTTAAAATTTGATTTACTTTTCAAATATTTTATTAATATTCTTTATCACTTTTTAGTTTACCAATAAAACAATTATCAATTTTGCTTTTCACTTCACTCACAGTTTCCCACCTTTGATAATGTGAGAGTTTTAACTTCCTATCAAATTAATTTTTAACTCTCAAAATTTTCCTTCCTTGTGTATAAATATTTTATTTTTCATTAATCAATTTTTTTATTCTTAAACTTGCTATTGATGTGCCTTAACCTACTCTTCATTAACCAAAATTTCCTCTTTTGCACCTATTGCCCACTAAGCTATCTAATCTTTAAAAATAGGCTAAACTTTACTCCTTTTTTCAAATTTAAAATTTAGAATTCACCCTTTCAAACACTACAACATCTTTAATTGCTTTTCATCTTATCTTTTTTTTTTATTTCAAACATTGCTTAAACTCAACCTATAACCTTTATTCTTTTTTTTTTTTTAATAAATTTTTATCTTCTTTGATGATAGATGATATCCCAAAGATGTAGTTTGGAAGAACAATTACGAAGATGGAGAAGATAAGCTATGATATAAAGAAGATTTTCAACATCATCAAGTTATCTTACCTCGTGAAATTAATACTAATATAGGAAGTCGGATTTAAGGTGTTTGACTGGTTATATAAAATGGGATGGAAGAAGATTATGAAAATTAACAAAAAGTTTATAAAGATCATGTGAGACTTTTTTATGCTAATTTGAAGGCTGACAATAAAAATACCATCTTCTCTATTTGAGTTAACAATAAAAGCTACAAGCTTGATTCAAACACTCTTAATCAAACTTTAAGGGTTATTAACTTTGGCTTCAAATTAACCTAATCCAAAAACACAATAAAGAAACTTGGATTCAAATTATACTTGTGCTATATGGAACTTGTCAAATAACATTGCAAGAAGAAAACCCCTCTTGAAAACTAAGCATTAGTCACAAAGGTGTTGTACTATATATCTATAGGATGATCATTCTTAAAAATGATAAATTCAATATGGATGTTGGTAAAGATAATTCTTAAAAATAGAAAAGCTGAAAAGCAAACCAATGTAAAAACTTTAAATAAATGAACTAAACCTAGCCATAACTCTAACTTCAAGAGTTATAAGAAGTTACCAAAAGATCATCCTCCAAAAGATCACTTTGCGAAGGATTAAACATCTATTAAAGATTAAAATATGAAAGAGATGAATAACAAAGGCACTACTACACTAAAACTAAGCCTTGGATTTGTTCATTCTGAAGAAGTATTAAGATAGGGGGAGCATGTTTCAATTCATAAAGGATCTTCCACATTCAATTGAAGCTAAACTACTAACCCATTGAAGTAATTTGGGAACTAAATGCTTGAATGGATTAGTTGGAAGCAAATTAGTATGAAATCTATCACCAAATGAGGATCTTGTGTCATAATATGTTCCAAACTATGCTTCGTATATAGAAGTTTAACAAGTGAAGTATCATCCTAAGTGCTGAATAAAGAATTCTACTTAATCCTATAACTAGTTCTTTAATATTGGTAGTTCATAGCTCAATCCTTTAAAAAATCTTCTATCATGTTTTCTTCTATGTTTTTTCTAAAGCTTTTTGAATGGTCTGTTAAACTTGAATACATTTTGAACTTCTTAATGCATGCTTAAACTTAGACTTTAATATGCATGTTATATCTACTTTAATTGGAGGAGGTATTGGTATGTACATTTAATTTGGATAGCTTTGTATTATATATTCATAAAATAATTAAATATAACTTTTTCATGTGTGTTTTTTTGTGTAAAGTGCCTTTAATATTCCCAACGTCCTAAACATGCACAAAAAAGCACTAAGGTATGTGGTAGACTTGTGGAAGGACTTCAAGATGAGGTCGAGGTGGAAAGATGTTAATCTTGAATTTCTATAAAAATAAACCTACTTTAGGAATGAAACTACTTTGACTAGGAATCATGGGAAAATTTCTTGGAATAAAAGGATAACAAGAGTTTCTAGTTAAAATTTGTACATTCTAATGACCAATTCTTCTCATTGTCTTGTCTATATATTATTTGTATTTATGAACTAATAAATTCTTTGGTTAATAGGAGTTAAGTAGGTTAAACTAAAGGAGGCGAAGGAAGAACATATATTCACACAGGCTTTCAAGAGAAGGCTATTAAAAGTTAGAGCAAGAGTTAGAGGAAGAAAAACATGTGAAAGTCAAGGGTAATGACACCAATGATGCATTATCCATTTCTTGTCTAGTGTTATGAAAGCAAGATAAAGTTAACAAGCATGTATAACACATGACTCTTGAAGAGTTAAGCCATTATAGAGAGGATTGTAAGTGTTTACAATTAAATCAAAATCTATTGCTTGATTTTAAAGCTTTTGTCTCACACGAATTGAATCTAATTATTTATTATCTGTTTATTACTATAGGACTTTCACATATGGATGCAATAGTAGCAAGAATAAATGTAACAAAAATTTCATATTTATAGAAGCAAATAGCCTTTTAGCAGACGACATGACCGAGTTTCACATGTTCATCCAACTAGCCATTAAAACCATTGCTCATATGGAAAAGTTGGCCTTTATGACTACTACCTAGCTTACCTTAGGACTTTTGATCAATAAAAGATACTAACCTCTTCTATGACTAGTGTGAAAAACTTGTTAGCTTTTATAGTGCTAGCCACCATAATAGGATACATTATAAACACTATACTTAAGGTAAATATCACCTTTAACCCTTATACTCTTCCATATATATATATACATATATATATATATATACATATATATATATACATATATATGAATTAAGTCTCCTATGATAAGGGTTGACAATGAATGAGGCAGAGTCTTATGTATTTTAATGGTGACAAAACTATCTTTACAAAAAAGTTTTGTTAGGTGGATTTTAATTAGTCATGAGCTCCATCATCAACCATTTTCGTATGGTAAATTTAAGGTGGTGGTCAGCATGTCTTCAAATAGCATAGTTGAGGTATTAGTGCAAAATGATGAAGTTTAAACAATGAAAGAAGCTTACAAGACTTTCATCACATAGCAGATGACATTCATTCAATTCCTAATGGAAGTATTAGCAACAAGTATCCTTTTCCCCCACCATTACTTTTTTTAATATAGTTGAAGTTATATTAATCTTATTGTTTAAGATATTATCTATATTTCATTAACCTCTTGATCATGTTTGAAAGGCATTGTAAGTGAAGCTTGATAGTCTTAAGCCCTAAAGGTCTAGGCCATGCTCATAATAGAGCTTGATATGGTAGGGATCATTAATCCATTGTTCATTGAGTATCTTATAACTTCTAAGGTTCAAAAAACTTGATGTCACTTGCATCTAGTTCTAAGTAAGGTAAATTTATGCTATCTCTTTTGAACAAATATTAATTAGTTCAACTACTATTTAATTAAAAGCTTAGCTCACGCCAATCCTTTTTTCAGTATTGTTATAACTACAGGTCCTCTTAAAGAGATTATTAAGGATTTCTATATCCATATCAAATTGATGTTTAGGCCCAATTAAAAGGTAGAAAAAGAAAGGCTTATATTGTGCCTACATAGCTTAAATAGCCTAAGAAAGCTTAGTACTTTGCACTATACCATGAATGATAAGTCTCATTTATATGTCACTTGTGATTTTTATTCTTTATAAATAGATTTTAACATTTCATTGTGCCATTAGATACTTGTTATGATGTACTTAAGAAGAAGGTCATCTTTTGGTTGGATCCCTTAAATAAAAAAGTGTTATCCATTTTGAAAACATGTCCAGATGAAACTTTGTGTGAATGTTATAACAAGGGTATTCAACTAGATAGGAATGGAAAAAAACCCAAAATTGGTCATTGTGTAGATATGTTATTGGAGCAAGATTGTAACTTATCATGGAGTACTCGAAGCGAAAGGTTATCTTTTGGTTAGATCCCTTAAACAAAAAAGTACAATCCATGTTGAAGATATCTTTGGATGAAGCTCTGTGTGAATACTATAACATGGGTATTCAATTGGATAGGAATGGCAAAAAAGCCAAATTGGTCATTGTGCAAATATGTTATTAAAGCAATATTGTGAAATGTTGCAAATGGAAGTTTATACGTCAATGAAATGAAACTAATCTATTGTTTTATTATTGTAACCTATATAGGCTAGCAATGTAGAGTGTGGCTATTATATCATGTGATATATGCACAATATGATATATCATAAAAAAATTAATTATGCTAATCACTTGCTTATTTATAAATCCTCACATGCTTAATTAATTAAATTGGCCTTAATGATAATATGTCAATTGTGCATAAATTGTAGTGTTTTGGGAATAATACCAACCCATACATTTAAGCTAATCTTAATAAAATGAAGGAGTTTTTAGGCAAGGCATTTCCTCATGACATGAGCTGAATTAAATTGAGTGGCTTAAGGTTTTTTTGAATATATAGTGGTTGTAACTTGCTATAAATTTCTTGATGACAATGCTATGGTTGGAAATAACTTGTTGGATTTTGATGTGTAAATGAAAGTATAAAAACTTTATATAAAAGCACTAGTAATTTTTCTACTATTATTGTTAGTTGTAATTTATTTTTGTAATTGTTAATTGAGTGTTTTTTATATGGGCTTTTTAAAAAAATTAGATTGTAAAAAGATGTCAATTATTTACTAAAAACTAACGCCTTTAAAAGTAAGAAATTAATTTTTAATAAATAACTGTCATGGAAAGTATGTTACTACATTGGATATTTAATACATAACTAACTTCTTAAAGTTTATTAGTAGGATAGCATTATCATGTAGATGTCAATTATATAGTTAATAATTGATGACCAAACTTAAATGACATTATCTTGATAGCTTCTATCCTATAACGTAAGTTGAAAATAAAACAAGTAAGGCATTAACTTTAATTGTAAATTTCATCATGCAGTTCTTTCAATCTTAAAATAATTTTCTTTCTAATGAAGTATGCTTATCTTCCAACCTTAAGATAATTCTTTTCGATTTTATGTTTATCCTTAATAATTATATTTGTAGGATTGAAACTCTATTATCTTGTTGCTAAATTTGGGTGGTTAAGTGCTCATTGAAAGAAAGCAAAATATAAAATTAAGGATTTATTTACTCTTTGTAATTATTTTTTCAATTTGGTTTCTACTTTCATAATCGACTATATTTTGCTACTTATTATTTTGATGTAACTTTTACAAGTATGTACAAATAAGAAATTTAATTTCATTCATCTTGTTTAGCATTAGGTAGTATTATTTATTGTTTATTTATATGAAATGTGAAATATCTTAAATAAAATTTTAATGAATACTCATTATATTTACAAATATTAGATTTAAGAGTATTTTTCTAGGGAGTGTGAATATCACACATTAAGACTTAGCACACTACTTATCTCTAATTGCAGTGTTAGATATACCTTTTCACCGATTTCAAACTTCCATTATTCAATTTATTCTTCAAATTTGTTAATATTGGAGTTTTGTAATGCTATAAAAAATGTTAATTTCTATTTTTGATCAAAGTGTTCTATAAGGAGGAATATAGTAGGAATAAAAAAGAGTAGAGGGAGGGATTAGGGTTCGAAGAGGAATAACATACTATGCCAGTTATTTAAAGGAACTAAAGTGATATTACATATATTTAATTTTGTGTGAAAAATTTATATATAATTTTATTTGTTGTGACACTTTAAAAGAAGTGACATTGATTATTTTCAATATCATAACTAGCTTTATTGTTGTTTTTAAATGAAATTTACAAATTTGACATTAAAATTGATATATAATATCATTCAATAAAACATCAGCGCATAATTCCATAAACACTCCTGTAAGAGCTCAAACAGGATTTTTGTTTGGCGCCGGCACCCATTGTGTCCTGCATGCTCTGCTATTTCGGAAACTGAAATTCACATCCTCGGGTATTGGTTGTTGACGACGCTTATTTGATATCAACTTCGGATGGGTGAATTGAACATCTACCGGCAAGCACTATATCGGAGTTCATGGAAGCGTTGTTTAGGGGCTCGCTGATGTTACATACTGCTGTGAACTCTGATTTCCGGCGTAAAACGGTGGTCTTTGTGGCGGCATTACTCAATCGCTGTGGCAGGTAACGAATGTGGCGATTTATGGCCATTTGACGATTGACATTGGGCGTTTGCCCTGTGAGGTTGAGAGAGATCTTTGGGAGGAATAAGGACGGGTGCATGTGGGTTCAAGAAGTAATATGGGCTCTTCGGCCCAATTGGTATTGGGTCCACCCAAGCTATAAGGCTGTTTGGATGCTATCTGATGGTATGACAGTATCAGCGCACAATAATATTGGTTATGTGGAATGATAATTATGAGTGTGTATCAGTGCTAGTTATTAAGATGGTGGAAATCCAGGAGGCTATTTTTTTTTAATAATTTCTCAGATAATATGGTTTTAATTGAGAATGAATGCAAGAATGTTATCGAAATTATTTTGCTGGGTTATTATTTGTCTAAAAGAGTGATGTAGTGAATGAGGCTGTGAGGAAATTACTAGAAGTTACAAATAATATTGAAATAATACGGTATCCTAGATAGTACACTTGTGCTGTTTGTGAGGAAGCAAAGTTGATTGAAAGGTGTATCAAATATGGTACATATAGTATTTCAGTGTCCTTATTCTATGAATATCTTTGTACTCCAAGATGCTACTTTTGTTTGAATAATATGTTTTACTTTCTAAAAAAAAATGGAAAAACATATGAGAACACAACTCATTAAATCTTCAATCAAATTGTTAGTTCTTTCAAACAAGGGATTCCAAGTAGTCTATTCACACCAACTTATTTACATTTTACATTGCTATTTTATGTATTAAAAAATCATTGTAAGTTGTTGCTGTTGATTATTTGTGTGAAAGGCAACCTATGACATAGATTCCATAGAAACTGGTAAAAATATGATATTATTGTGGAATAACAGGATTTCAATGTGAAAACTTGTGAAAGGCACCCTATGACATAGATTCCATAGAAACTGGTAAAAGTATGATATTATTGTAGAATAACAGGATTTCAATGTGAAAACTTGGAACTTTGATGATATGAACTTCCGATCAAGAAAGGCACTTAGTGCATTCATAATGATGGTTGATATGAGACGTTACGTTGACAGATGATTAAGTCCACGCGAACTTTGACTAATTTACTCAGTACTCTTTCCATAATTTTGTGAGAACTAAGATCTGAGTCAGCATATGACCATCTAGATCTCTGACTTTCGTTTTTTTTTAATTGAGATTATAAAATTAAAAAAAGGATAGATATAAAAAAATTGAATTAAAACAATGGGTCGTAATAAAAAATCATGAATTTCATAATAGAATACTGCATCATCATTTTTTTTTATATGGAAGAAAGTTGAGGCGTAAAAAATTTGAAGGAACCATATCATATTTAACATCTGATTCTTTCTTTCTTTCTTTCTTTTTTAAGCTTTTCTGTCATATTGAAATGAAATACACATAAACATTTTTGTCCAAGTGTTAACATACATAAAAATAAGATCGTAAATTTTATTGCACATATGATTTGAATTCTATAAAGTACAAAATATATTTTAAAATGTAAAGTGGATTAATAATTATATTTCTTGGTAAATAATTATAAATTTAAAATGAAAATAGATTTGGATTTAAAATTTACATTTACAATAAATTATTATTTAACTAATCTTGAATTCTTAATATATTTTTTTAAATATGTAAAGGTGGATGATCTCCATCTTTTTATTATTTTACTGCCGATGCATAGATACAAGACCCTACGTATTGGCTGGGTCTCTTTTTTTCTCGTCATTTTTGGGGTCACATTGGAAGAAGATAGATACGAGATGAAGAAAGAGAGAGTTCACATATGAGAAGAGGGAAGGAAGACTTGAAAACCAACAAAAACTAATCAACAAGAGCAAGAAACAAACAAAGGAAAGTGAGTATTTCTTGTTCAAATGCAAAACAAAGAAAGAGTCATCGAAAATGACATCCAATCAAAATCAGTTGCTAACAAGCTTTATACATTCTTGTGTTCACATGAAAAGGTCTGTGTTTTCTCTTTCACGGGGGGGCACTAACCCCTTGTTCAGTAAAAGAGGAAACAAGGGAGAAAGATGAAAATTTTGTTAAAAGCGAAATAGAAGAAAATTTTAAAATTTGAAATATTGAAAAAATTATAATTACATATTTTATTTTAAAATTTTTCCTCCTCTTTTTTCTTCAATTAAATTAAAAAGGAAATTAAATCATAATTTTTTTTTTCTGTTTTTGTTTCTATCCAAACAATCAAGGGTTCCTGGGAGATGCAAAGCTAAGCCATCAAGCGAGTTACGTAATAAAGGGTTCATTCTTTGTTAATTAATAATTAATAATTGTAGGTATGATTTGGTTAGACTTTACAGCACGTAATTGAGCTAGCTTGCTATGATTATGCACACACTATATTCAAAGGGCAGAAGCATCAGTGTTCACAACCCACGTTAGTTTCCACAATCTAACTTTTTTAAGTAATTTACTTATTACATACATGCAAAATTTTAATTTTAGATTCAAGTTCGAAATATAATAAAAAATAAAATTTTTAAAGTAATATTAAATATCATTACAAAACTTTACTTATATATAAATTGTATTAACTTATAAGCTTATTGTAACAGACATATTAACTAATTGCATCATTTATTCCCAACACTATTTTATTTTAATCCTATTAATATATCAATCGGGCTAAATTTAATCCAAATGTGTAATATTGGTCAAAATATTGAAGATAAAATTTTAATTTCTTATTTGGTACATAAAATTTTAACAGCATTCCAAATTAATAATTATTGGCAAAAAAGAAAAAAAACACTTGTTAGAATCGCTCTAGATTATCTAGAGAATGTGCAAATAATATCATTAATTAAAGTCTAAAATTTGGCCCAAAATTTAATATATCAATTGTATCAATTTTGTCCACTCTTCACACTGTCAAATTGAAGGTGAAATTTCTTGGTTGGCACAAATAAGTTTCAGGATTCCAAACCGGCAATCACCAAAAAGAAAAAAAAAAACAAAAAAGGGGGTTCAATTCACCCTAACTTATTTAGAGGAAGTGTAAATCACATAACTCACGCAGAACGCAAAAGTTGTAGATATTTTAATTTTCATCTTGGTGATTGTCACAAGTTCAGGTGGATTGCATCATGTCCATTAGAATTATTAGTCTTCAATGAGGTAAATAATTTGGGTTTGATTTGATTCTATATATGAATTTAATAGATCAAAATAAAATATTATATTATTGATAACTTTTTACTTACGTGGTATTGATATTTTTTAAAGATTTTATACTTTCTAGTACATCTAGATTTCCATTATTAATTTTTCTATATGCATAGTTATTTGTAATTTGGAGTGAATGTGACTTGAATTATGAAATAACTTGACTTAATTCAAATAAATTTAGTTCAGTTCAAAAATTGATTTGCATTCATATGAATCAATTTTTTTTTGCAATTCGAATTAAATTTATAAACTATTCAAGTCAACTTGATGACTCATTTGATCTAATAAAATAAATCAAAATTTCAATTAAGTAAAAGTGAATCAAAATGAACCAAGCTAACTTGAATTATTGGTTTATTAACTTAATTCATTTGATTCATTTAATCTAAAATTATTTTAAAAAATATTAATTAAATTAATTTAAATACAACACATAACATATAATACTATATTTAATATTATAATTTATTTTATAAATATTATTGAGATATATTTATATAATTAATTTCTCGAGTTGATTCATGAATTAAAAAAGTGAAATAATTATAAATTGAGTTTAATTCATATAATAATCAAATTAATTTTTTAAATTTAAGTTCAACTCATTTGATTCCTAAATCTAATTTAATGACTAATTTTTAAGTTAAATCAGTTAACTCAATTTATTTTCAAATCTAACAGTAGTCTAACAAAATAAAATGTGTTCAATTTAACAATTGGATCATCTGATTTAGATGATTTTAAGGGACATGAATAAGTTGAAATATTCCTGGATATCGGTCAATAGGATCCATGGACAACAAATTAGAATTTTTTTAGCAACAAAAAATTTAGAATTTAAAAATTAAATGGAATTAACTATGTAAAAATCAATGGAATTTCGATTCCTTTTCACTCACATATTTTTATTTCCTCAGAGGTCAATAGTCAAAGGATGGACTATCCATAACTGGAAAGTTATTGGTTTAATTCCATATCACAATTATCAGCAAGAATACTATAACAAACTTCATGGAATCCTTTCGAGATGCATTTGAAAGCCCTTCGTTTAGGGTGGATCTCAATAAAATATATAGAACTTGGTATTATTTGCCAAAAAGATTGTATGAAAGTGTCGTTGATACCATTTAAATATTTTTTAATAAGAATAAAATCATTTGTACTACCTAAAATCCACTCCTGCCTCACTTTTCTTTCTTTATAAATAAATAAAAAAAGAAGCTTTTTAAACTTTTAAAAAAATGGAATAAATTAGTTTTTTCTTATGTGACAAAGAAAGTGAGTGTTAAAGAAGATAAGGCTGCGTTTGTTTTCTTCCTTTTTTAAAAGATATTTTTGTAAAAAAATTTCACATATTTTCATACACATAAAAGAATGATATATTATCACTATACCTCATTAATAAAAAAGATGATACTTGAAGTTATAATAATAAAAAAAATATTTTTTTAAAAAAATTATTTTCTATTAAACTCTCTATATTTATCATTTATCATATTTATGATTTATCATGAAACATTTAAAATATTTTCATTTATTTTAGTAATTTATAATTATATTCTTAAAAAATATATTTTTTTTTACCAAAACATTGGTGGGCTAAGTAACATTGCACTTTTAATAGTTTAATCGACTTATTGATAACGAGCAAAAATCTTGGCCAAAATGGCGAGAAGAATTGCTTTTATACATAATGTATTTATGATAAATAATATTATATGCAAGATGAAATTTGAAATTAAGTTTTAAGTATAAATTAAGGATTTTTATTAAATAAAAAGTATTTTAATCTAATAAATATAAAAGATCAAAACTCAATTTTAGATTTTATTTTTGACACAACAATATTTTTTATTAAATAAAAAAATTTTATTAAATAAAAATAATTTAATCTAACAAATATAAAAGATTCAAAATTTAATTTTAAATTTTATTTTTAATACTACAATATTTTTTTATTCATGAATTTAGAATGTGGATGGTAAATATTTAAAAAATTTTATACTACAGTATTTTTTATTAAAATTTTTATTTAGGCACAACATTTAAAAACTTGCCAAGCTTTATACGTGGATGGTAACTGCTATATAATTAGGCCTGATAACTTCATATCATTAACATGTAAATTAAATGTTAACAAGTTCCTTTCTGTTGGTAAAACTATACAATGAGGTTCAAATTCTCCCTCTTTCATTTTTTTCTTTTCTCCCTTGTCTTGACATTCCTCTGCATAACAGCCGCATCGACTAAGAGATTCGAATCGATTAATTCATATCTAATTTGTTCCCCTAAAAAACAATTGAACGGGAGAAGATAAGGGAAAAATATACGACTTTTTGATTATATTATTGGTCTATGTTTGACAGAGCGCCAAATTACCTAAAATAAACTTTAAGGATAATAATTGATTTTGTCATTTTCTTAACACATTTGACTAAATAATTTTCAAAGATGTTTTAGAATTAATTATGAAATACAAAAAAAAAAAAGTTTGCATTATGAATTACATAAACTAGTCTTTTTTCGTCGTGAAGTTTGTCTCGTAAGATTGGGTTAGGACAGGGAGTTTGAAAATTACAATGAATTTAAAGTGCTTGAATTTTAAATGAATTCATTTCAGTTCCTTTCATTTGGTGAATTACTTATTTGGATAATCTATATTTGTATTGAGGAATATTTTGTGCCTTTTACTTCAAAGATTTTAAAAAGAAAAAAAAAAGTGACAATCCTTTATTAGTATCTATTTTATAATTTCGTTTTCTACATAATAAATGCTTGATGAAAGAAATTACTTTATTTACAATATTAATTATTTTTTATTAAAATAAAATAAATATTTCAATTAATTTTTTATTAATGTAATTTTATTTAATTTTTAAGTTTTACTTCTGGTATGATCTGTATCACCTTTCTTTTTTTTATTTATTATTTTTTTATGCTAGGGTGAGATGCATGGAATTTTTTTTACTAGTTTTATTATAAAGAAAATTTTCAATTTTACTACATATAAAATATTATATTTATTATTTCCGGTATATGAAATAAGCATGACCGATATAATCAAAACTCATTTTTTTATGGCAAAATTCATCTAACTCTTGTGTGCAAAAATAGGGAGGCATTGGGAAATGCACAAAAACAATATGGGATTAACTTTCCAAGGTGGAAATAATCTGAAATTCCACCTAAAGAGGTGGAAATTTGAATCCTCTGTTCTAATTAGATGAAGTACCCGATCTAAATACTTAGGAATTTTGAAATTCTATTTGTAGTTATCCAAACAAAGCATTTAACTATATGATATTTTAAATTATCAGAAAAATTATATTCCTCTTTTTAATTACTGCATCCAAACATGTTGTAAAAGATTTTCAAAATTAATTACACCTTAAGATGTTATCAAATATAAAACTTAACTGTATTTGTCATCAATTATTTCAAATTAATTGCCAATAATCAATTATGATTAAAATCATATAAATAGAGCTGAGGCCTCCTGCATAGATATATAGAAGATTTTAGTCCAGTGTTTATGAAAATTGGACCGGATTGTTTTAAATGGAAATCGGGCTTGGTTCCAAGTTACTTCATACCATAGGTCTAATGTTGCGATTAGTTCGAATAGGACTGGCCAAAACTGTTCAGAAACGACTCAACTCGCTCGAGTCACCGAACCAGATCCGATTTTGAGAAATCGGTTACTGAGCCTTTTTTTAAAAAAAAAAAAAAATTAAACATGTATGCATAAAGAATTGAATTCTAGTCTTTTTGGTGAAATACTACACAATGAACCACTAAATCACTTTGAACCAATAATAATATAAAAACAAATTTGATATATTTTATAATATCATAATATTTCTTCAATAATAAATAATTATCTAACTTTCTACTTGTTAAATCTATATAATGTAATCAATATTTTAACTAAAAATATTATAATATGTTCAATTATTTAGCTTTGTTATATAATTACCCAGTAAATTTAAAATCTTTCACCGTAAAAGTAAGAATTATTAAAATTATGCTAACGTTTGTCCATATAATATATGCAATATATATATATATATATATATATATATATATATATATATTAATTTGACTATTAATTTAATCGGTGGAATCAATTGAATCATTATGCAACAATTTTTTCAATTCATTATCGGAACTTATTTTTAGAACATTGCTTTAGTCCCGCAATGCACTTTTATATTAATTTTTTGTATTTCACTTTTTTTTAAAGAAATTTTATATTTAATCCGCCAAAAATTATATAATTTTCATAAAAGCTAAAGCAAATTTTAAATTAAGACTTAAAAAAATGTGTTTAGCTTCGCCCTGCATATAATTATAATTGACTAATGACTAATTAGTTGTTAATGGAAAAAGTACTAGTTGAAAATAAATGACTAGTTGATCATAAATGGAAAATTTGTGGAAGAAAATATGACTAATTCTTTATATATTGAAAATTAATGGTTCAAAAGTAATGAATTAGTAAATGAATCAATAAAAAATGATTGAGATTATTGTTATTAAAAACAAAATCGAAACATTTTGGCAGCTTCCACCACCTTACGCATTCAACCACTTTCCAAATGACCAAAAGAAAAAAACACTTTCCAATAAAAATGGTAAAAAAAATTGGTCGAAGGAAATCTTAGGTTTGAACTTGACTTAGGGTATTAAGAAAGCATCCTGTCAGCAAGCCAGGAAGCACTCTCAATCATTGTTTGGTTGCTTTTCTTTCTCTCTTCTTTGAATTGAATATCATCTATTCACTATCAGCACTGTCCAAACGCGTCCTTAGAAAATTCTTCAACATCTTTCTTAATTCCATGCAACATTCTCCTCCACCACCCTTTATACACCCTCACACTCTATCCCTCTCTTCAATCTCAAACCCTGAATAAAATTCAAGGGAAAAAAAACCACAAAAATGGTTCCATTTTTTTATTTTTAAATATTACAAAAGTGATATTTTTCATCCACAGAATCAAAGCCATTGGTGGGCCGTGGTTGCTGCCACCACCATGGCTTGACGTGATGGAGGAAGTGGCTGCCACTTTTTCTTCCGCAAGCCACCTTCAGCCACCCTCGGAATCCAATCCTTTGAGGCGGCGAAAGCCATGTGCCGCCTCATCTCCCTCTACAAGTCACTCTCCGATGATGAAATCTCGAAGCTCCGGGAGGAAATCATGAAGTCCAAAGGAGTCGTTTACTTGAATTCTAAGGAAAATGGCTTTCTTTTTAACCTTGCCTGCGCCGAATTCGTCGAGGAACTTGATGTGACAGCGGCCACCGTCTCACGATTGGGCCGGAAATGCTCCTGCTTCAGGCTCAACCAATTCGATCAATTTTATTTGGATTTGAAACTGGGAATCATTGACATAAAAAAAATCAAATTTGGGACGCTGAATATTCGGGGTATGATTGAGAAAATGGAGAAGTTGGTGGCTGCCACCGGAAAACTATACACCGCCATGGGGACGGTGGTGGAGTTGGAGGGTTCGGAGAAGAAGATTCAGCGTTTTAAAATCATTTCTCGAAACAGTCGATGTGGTAAAATAAGTGTAGATTTCTTCAACGACAAGTTATTGTTTCAAAGACAACAAGTTCTACGTTTCAAGGATGTTTCTTTATGGAACCAAACATTGGACAAAGCTGTCGGACTCATGGCTTCCATTGTCTGCGTCATCTACGCTAGAATCTGTTCGGTTTTCGGACCGTACATTTCAGGTTCGCTATTTTCCTCTAAGAAGAACATTCGACCGGTTTTTTCTCTGCTGGAACAGGACGGCGGCTATTGCCTATGGGAGCACCGAGAATTGTACCAGACGAATTATTGCGTTATTGATCAGACGATAGGATTATGAAAAACTGTTTATGGAAGTCGGGTCCGATTCCAAAGGCTGCCAAATCGAGTGAGATCCGATTTCCCAATAGCCCTTCAGCCAACGTTGACGGAAGAAGACCGGGTTGCTCGGGGCAAGAAAATGTCGCAGACGATATTGGCACAACAAGGAATAACAAAGTTCGGAGAACGGCCCCACCATCGACGGTTGGCGGGTCTGGTCTTGCATTGAGATTCGCCAATGTGATCATATTCGCAGAACGTTGTTTGCACGCGCCGGCGACGATTGGACGGGATGCTCGAGATGCGTTATATGAGATGTTACCAGCGAGGTTAAGGATGAAGTTGGGGTTGAAGTTGAGAAGCCATTGGAAGAAGGGATCAATGGAAAAGTCGGAGGAAGACGGTGACAGGCATCAGCTGACTGACGGGTGGCGGGAAGCCGTGGGAGAGTTAATGGATTGGTTGTCGCCGGTGGCTCATGACACGGTAAAGTGGCAGGCGGAGAGGAGTCTCGAGAAGCAGAAATTTGATACGAAGCCGATGGTGCTGTCTTTGCAGACGCTGCATTATTCGGACGTGGAGAAGGCGGAGGCGACGATCGTGGAGGTGTTGGTGGGGTTGAGCTATATATATAGGTACTCCCAGAAACGAGGAAAGTGAATTGGTCACGAAACTGGGTAGGGGTACGAACTAGAGGAGAAAATGTTGAAGGGCAAATTTTTTTCAATTAACTATTAATTAGGGCAGTTTAGATTTTTACCGGCAAATTCTGTTGAGAACGTTACGATTTTGTGGTTAAAAACGTTCATTAAAATATTTCGAGTGAAATTTATAAAATGCTAAGAATGGGCGGCATTTGACGTCAAAATCCATCTCGACTTGAATACTTAGTGAAAATTATAAAATGTTAAGAGTCTGTTTTTTTGTTGTCATCTCATATTTTTTAGTAAAATTATATATATATATAAAATAAGTCTCTTCTATTTTTTTGGTAATGAAAAAAATTCATTTTTAAAATAAGGAAAATACTAATAACAAATTAGACTTGTTAAATATTAAATACATATTTTTAACTAATTAAATTAAATACTTTATTCCTATTTTTAGTAACATAATAAATGATAATATATTAAATACTTTATTAAAATAGAAACAAAATATGAAATGTAGTTTTATTCTTAATTGTATTGTCATTTATTACATTACAAAAAATAGAAATAAATCATTTAACATGACTAGTTGACGACATATATCTATTGCCTAACACCTCGCTGTGTTAGCATTTACCTTAAAATAAAAAATATTATTTTAAATAGTATTATAGGAAGTTCCACTGTAAAAATAACTTAGATTATCATTAATACCTTGGGTGCTATGGATTGTCTTTTTTCTTAATCTCAAAATAAGTAAATTAAAATGAAAAACATAAAATTCAATGTATTAATAATAGTCCAATAATGAAAACAATCAATCTCTTGAAAGGTAAAGCTTCCCATAGCACAACCTTGTTTATTTATTGCTAATGGAAATGGATTTTATTAAACGATTAAATGAAAATTATTAATAAGTACAATATTCTCAATCTGAGAAAAAAATTTAGAGATAAACTACTTGACCCTTTTTAGTGACTTTAGCTACCCGATTAATTGCCTCATAAGCTACTCAATTATCTAATCTAGGACACCAAGTTATAAAGATGTTGATCACATTATTGAAAACATTAACAATAGACTCAAACACAAGTTGACCCCTCCAAAGACACTCAATACATCCTAATAAAGCATCCATATTAGTTTCACAATTACTTTCCACAATTACTTGATGATTCCTAAAATTATAAAGAACAAAATTCCCTTATGTGTAACAAGTGACTCTATATTTAGCACAATAGAAGTCTCAAATTTATCATACCACATAGCACTACCTTTTTTTCTTTTCTTTTCTTTTTTTGCTAATGGAAATGAGATTTATTAAGCAATTAAATGAAAACTATCAATTGCTAAAACATTCTCAATCTGAGAAAGAACGTGAAATAAAATATCTAAGCTTCCCTTAATGATTCTAACTACCTAATTAGCTGCCTCATAAGCCACTTGATTACCTGATCAAGGATGACAACTTATAGAGATGTTGGTCCCATTATTGAAAGCATTAACAATAGATTCAAACATATGTTAACCCTTCCAAGGACACTCAATCCATCCCAATAAGGCATCCATAACAATTTTCCAATTCCTTTCCATAATTACTTGATGATTCTTGAAATTATAAGCAACCAAAATTCACTTGTGTATAGCAAGTAACTATGCATTTAGCACAATAGAAGTCTTAAAATTATCATACCACATAGCACTACCTTTTTCTTCCTAATGGAAATGAAATTTGTTAAACAATTAAATGAAAACTATCAATCAATACAACATTCCCAATTTGAGAAATGCAATTTAATGGTGAAAATACTTAACTTCTTAGGAGTTTTACATAACACTACCTTTATTTTTTATTTTTTGCTAAGGGAAAAGAAATTTATTAAGCAATTAATTGAAAACTATCAATGAGTACAACATTCTTAATTTGAGAAAGAATTTGAGAAAGAATTTGAGATAAACTATTTGATACTCCCATAATGACTCTAGCTACCCAATTAATTGTTCCATAAGCCACTTAATTACCTAAACTAGGACACCAATTTATAGAGATGTTGGTCACATTATTGAAACCATTAACAATAGACTCAAACACAAGTTAACCCCTATAAGGATACTCAATACACCCTAATAAAGCATCCATAATAGTTTTATAATCGATTTCCATAATTACTTGACAATTCCTGAAATTACAAGTAACTAAAACTTATTTGTGTATAGCAAATAACTTGGCATTTAGCACAATAGAAGTCTCAAAATTATCATGCCATGTACCATTAATTTTCTTTTCACAATTTCTAGCCATTGTTGTGAACAAAGCTTTACCATTAGACTAAGAGGTGAACAAAGCTTTACCATTAGACTAAGAGATGTCCACATCTATTTTAAAACATTTATAATTTGGAGGGATCACACAACTATAGGGCTTTTGGCTTCTGAGACAAGGGAGCCCTATTGGTTCACAAGTGAAATTGCAACCCTTCTTTTTTTCCTCCCTCGTGTCAATGAGAATAAGTCTAAACACAAGGCAAATACTGATATAATATTTGCATAGCCAACTAAAAAAGACAACTTGTAAAAAACATAGTCTAAATTGAGTAAGATTGTAGTTCAAGAGAAGGAAATCAATTATCCAATGTTTTAGAATTCTAAAATTCATAAATAACTTTTAAAGGTGGTTTGAAAGCAAATGATAATAAAAAAAAAAGAATTGGAAATTTTTTTTGTTAATTATATATTATGAAAATAAAAATAGAACAAATAAGAAATTGATGAAGAGAATAGAATAAAACAAGAAAAGGAGATTCTTTTGTTCATGGATGTGTATAATCCTTCATACAACATTTGTATATATGAGCCTAAGACACCAATTGGTAAGTATCACTAATTGACAAATATTATCGATTGATGTTTATCACTAATTGATTATAATTACAAATTGGATAAATTTTAATTATAATAACAAATAGATAAATTAAAGATCCACATCAATATATATTTATAACCAACTTTATATAATTTATGACCTCAATTAGGGGTGCGAATGGGTCGGGCGGCCTATTAGGGGCCTATGGCTTGATCTAATTTAGGCTTAACTTGGGTTGACCTATTTAGTTAAACGACTCGGGTTAAGGCCAATATAGAAGCTTTTTTAATTAAATAGGTTAGGCCATTTTATTTTAAGCCTAACATATAAGCCTATTGAGCCGGCTTATTTAACATTTTTTTATTTAAATTTATTTACTATAAAGGTAATGACATATATTTTTTTTAAGTCCATTATATAAATTAAATATTTTGAATATTTATTATATAATTTATGATGGATTAATTTGCCTTTGTTGTTAACCTTTGATATTATGACAACTTAATGTTATTTTACTTTTAATTAAATATTGAATATTTAAATTAGTAATTTTATGTTATGAGTATATGGATTTATTTCTTTGTTAATTAATTCTTATATAAAATTTTATATTAATTTTAGTATTATTAAGGGCATTTTAAAAATATATTGATACAAGTTTATATAAGTTATTAGCTTATTTAAGGCTTTTTTATAATAGACCTTTTAAATCTTAAATTGTTAACCTATTTAAAAGCTTGTATTTAAAATAGGCTTTTAAATAAGTTAACAGGCTAGACCAAACTTTTAAAACAGGTCAAGCTTAGACTTGAAATAAAGCCTTATATAGGCTAATAGGCCAGGCTCGGGCTAATATTTTGCAATACAAGCTTAGCTTATTTAAGGCAAAACCTAACTTAGCCTAACCCATTAGCACCCTTAACCTCAATTTTAAGTTTCTACCATTTTCACTTTTGAGTTTCTAGCCATCAATAACAGTACAATTCAACCATCTCAAAATTGAGTTAATTTTTTGAATAGGTTGACTCAATTAATTGCAAATATTAAGATAAGCTTATTGTGACTCAAGGCTAGTCATCCTATTTGGTGAGCAATCCTTCTTAAGAAATCTTTATGCTTAAAGGCTTTCTTGATCCAATTGTGCTTGGTAGTGACATTTGATTTGATCTTTGCTAGTAACCCCCTTTCTAGCATACCACTAAGAACCTATCAACTAGGAAATTCTTTTCATACCATTTTCTCTTGCAAAAAAAAAATTGTAATTTTCCTTAACATTTGAGGACTCATAAATTACCTCAAATAGCGATTAGATCATAAAGATTATACCTTTAAGTTGTAGAGCACAATGATTAATACAAGTCTAATTCCATCATGCATTGAGTAAAATTTAATGCATATATGAATTGACTTTGTTGGCAAATTATGAACTACTAGATTGAATGTTATTTGTCAAAAAAAATGCAAAACTCAATGTGAGCATTTACATATTTAATATACAAAAAATTTTAATGCATGGAAAAAAGAGATACATATAATTAAAAATTTTTTTATAAGTATTATTATACTTATAAAAATGTAAAATTCAATGTGAGTAATTAGATACTCAATGTATGAAAAATTTAATGCATTGAAGAAAAAGACATACATATAATTAAAATCTTCTATATTTATTATTATACTTACAATGTGAGTCATGTAATATTTTTTTAAAGTTTTTATTACATCTTATTTTTTTAATCTCTTTGTTTGTCACATTGAAAAGATATATATATAATTAAAATTTTTATAATTATTAATATACACAAAAAAAAAAAAGGATTTTACTTCTTACTGCACATAGGATCTACATCCTTTAATGCACAAAACACACATTAAAAAGTAAAATGAATAACCATAACTATTGGTAGATAATTACAAATTTAAAATCAAAAGAGAAAATAATTACAATTTTAAAATTACACTTTCAATAGTTATTTATTTAACAAATTTTAAACTTCTAATTTTCTCATAAAAATAAATTTGAATCATCTATTTTTTATTACTTTTCTATCACATTAAAGAAAGAGATAAACATAGAATTTTTGCTAAATCCTAGTATAAATAAGAATTAATTGGATCTCTTCTTTTAATTTTTGTCATCTTTTTATCATGTTAAGAGGGGGGACGATTAGGCCTATTAAATAGGCTAGTATGTGTGGATGTAGGCTAATCCGTGACGAGTTAGTTGTATTATTTATATTTAAAATGGATTCAATTTTAAGGAGTCTTAATCCATCAACACTTATAATGAATATGGGTCAGTTCATGAATTTTAATTAAAAATCCATAAAATTAGTAGACACGGGTTAGTTCATCATAAGTTAAGTCCATGATGGATCATTCCATATTATTTGCATTTGAAGAGGAATTCAATTTTTGGATTCAAATTCACAAAAACCTTTAACGAGGCGCGACCTAGGAAAGATAGATATAAAGTGAAGGAGTAGAGAGAAAAAGAACGTTCACATTTGAGTAGGAAGTAAGATTTTGAAAACCAACGAAAACAAATCAACAAGAGCAAGAAACAAAGAAAGGAAAGTGAGTATTTCTTGTTGAAATGCGTAAACAAAGAAAAAGTCTTTGAAAATGACAGCCAATTAAAATAATTGCTATTAGGCTTCATATATTCTTGTGTTCCCATGAAAAGATCTGTGTTTTCTCTTTCAACGGGCACCACGAAATGTTTCCTGGCAGAGGCAAAGCAAAGCCATCAAGCAAGTTACGTAATAAACGGTTCATTTTTTGTAATTAACAGTTAATTTCATGTATGATTTGATTAGACTCCGCCACACGTAAATGAGCTAACTTGCTATGATAATGCATCCAATATATTCAAATGCCAGAAGTATCAGTGTTCACAACCCACATTGGTTTACATATCATTTCTTCTGACTACTATTTTGTTTTCATCCTTTTATTATTAAATTGAGATGAAATTTTTTAGTTTCCATATAAAATTTTAACTAGATTCTAAATTGATAATTACCAATAGAAAAATTACTTGTGCTAACTTTAGGTTATTTAGAGATTGTAAAATTACATGACTTAACAGGGCATAAAATTTGGTCGAAAATTAATATATCAATTGGACAAAATCTGGTCCAAACAAATAATATCGTCAAATTGAAGATCAAAATTCTTAGTTGGCACATAAAATTTTAATAGGATTTAAGGTTGACAACCACCGATAGAAAATTTAATTAAATTCACCTTGATTTGTATGGGGAACATGCAATTCAAATAACTTAAGCAAGGCAAGGTGTAAAAAAAGATATGATAATTTGTGTCATATCTGTTTATTAAATGTTTCAAATGAATTAATTCATTTAATCTATTTAATAATATTAATTAATAAAATTTATATTATAAAATTATTTATTATAAAATATTTTTTATTATTAACAAAATATTATTTTAAACTTTTATTATTATTTATTATTAAAGTAAGAATTTTATATTTTTATTATATATACCTATTTATAATTTAATTATTACTTATTTTTAAATAATAATTTTAAAACTTTAATATAAATTCTTAAATATGTTGACGTATCAATTTGAGCCCATATAAGTGCATTACCTTTGTATTAGGTTATCGTGTTTTTGCCAAAAATTGTTATCTTTATAGAAAAGTGATCGTGTTCAATTGTCAATTTCATTTGATCCGTTAATTTTTCATTTGATGATTGTCAATTTGATGTTCTAGTGGAATGCCTCATGCCAATTAAAAATATTATTTTTAACAAATTAAAATAGAATTATAATTTAAGTACTTGGTATAGTATTTTAAAGTTTTAAAATCTGCAAAATATAATAGGTTCTGGAATTGTTAAATTAAAATAATTCAATAACAAGTATTTATTTTTTAATAGATATGATTAAATCATATTAATTTAATAATTTTTAAAATTGCATGTTTTATCATTTTGGATGTTGAACCATTAGGATATTATAGAATTTATCTCATATTTAGAAGGGCAAAATGCATTGTAAATTTATATGTTAAAGTGAGAAAAATTATAATGAATTAATCCTATATTATATATCAACGTTTTGAATCTCTTGATCTATATTTGACTGTGGTCCTATAGAAATAAAGTATGTGATCAATTCAATTCAGATTTAGAATGGTCTGAACTGGATGATTTGTGGGATATGAATAAATTTAAGTATTCTTTAATATTGGTCAATGGAATCTAAGGCCAACAAATTAAAACATTTTTCCAACAAAAAATATTTAGAATTTAAAAATTAAATGGAATTTCGATTCGTTTTCACATATTTTTATTTTTCCCAGGTCAATAGTCAAGGATGCACTATCCATAAGTGGTAACTAAATTATTACTTGAATTGCATATTACAAATTATTAGCAATATACTATAACAAACTTCAAGTTTGAATATTACATAATTGTAACCATTTATGATATATTTTAACGCCCTTATGTCTTTTAGTAATTAATCAACTTATAAATAAACAAAAAAAATGTTTAGCCTAAATGGTAATAAGAAGAATTGCTTCTATCCTGTACTCATGAATTTGGAATAAGTAAGATTACATAAAAATTAAAATTTATATGTTAGGCATATATAGTTATGCCAGTTAACCTTATATCATCAACTTGCTAATTACCTAAAATCATTTTCAATGCTAATAATTGATTTCAACATTTTTTTCCTTAACACATTTGAATAATTTTTTCTAAAGGTGTTTTAGATTAATCATGACTCCCTTATGTAATATTAGTAGAGGAGACTGGGTGCGAATGGATAACCACCTCTAAAAAATTTTGATATTTTTATATGCTTTTATATAGAATAATTTTAGATTAATCTTTAAAATTTTAAAAAATTATATATGTTTTACAAAATTTTGATACTCTATTTAAATTAAAAATCCTAACTCCACCATTTATTATGAGTTGTACAAAGTAATTATTTTTTCTTTATGTAGTTTATTTTTTAGTCGATTATCAAAATCAGTTTTGCTTTTATGATGTTGTTGAATATAAAAATTACTGTTTTTCACCAATTCTTTGCATATAGGTGGGGCTTTAGTTCCTACATACGTTTTCTAATTAATATTTTTAACTAATTTTAAAATTTTTAAAGAAATTTTATATCTAACCATTCAAAAATTATAATGTTTTCATAAAATTTTTTAACAAGGTGTATACGATCATCTGAAAATACATGGTTAACTTTTTTTTTCTAATAGTATAAGTGACTAATTCATTAAATTTATATATACATGAATTTAACATCAAATTCAAGATATATAAAAAAAGTAAGACTTTTTTTATTAATATCAAATATCAATTGAATTAAATATTCATAAAAAATATATATTTAATTTCATTGATATAAATATGACTAATTAATTATAAATAAAAAAGTAGAGATCGAAAATAAATGATTAACTGATTATAAGTGAAAATAAGCAGGTTGATAATAAATGATCTAATTGATTTGAAATCGAAAAAGGGTGGTTTTCCCCACAAAAAAGGGGGTTAAAAAATAATGAATTAGTAAATGTACCATTAAAAAATGCTTGTGATTACTGTTATTAAAAATAAAAACAAAACATTTTTGCAGCTTCCTCCCCCTTACACTTTCAACCAGTTTCCGATAAAAATGGTGAAAAAAATTGGTCAAAGGGCATCCTAGGTTTGAATTTGACTTAGAGTATTAGAAAACCAATTCTGTCAGAAGGGAGGAATTTTCGGAAGCACATCATATCAAATCATTTTAAAATAATTTTTTAATATTAAATTATTTATAAATTAGCAATTATTGATATTTATTACATTCAGTAACTAAAATGAGTATATTTTCTGCATTTTTATAAATTCTCCATTAATCTTTATTTATCACAAAATTTTTATTTAACTTTTAATTAATACAAGATTCACCAAAATGTAAGAATTTTATCATTTACATAATTAAATATAATATTTATAACCATAATTACTATACCAAATTAAAATTTATAAATAATTTAATATTTAAAAATTATTTAAAAATAAAGTTTATGCAAGACATTTTCCAAAAAATATTCGTCAAAAGGTGGGTCCAGATCATATTGTGTTTCTGCCCTTTGAATTGAATATCGTTGATTCACTCTCAGTACTGTCCAAAGTCCAAACGCGTCCTTCGGAAACTTCTTCAACATCTTCTTTAGGTTTGTTAGTCGGAGAAGAAAATGGGGAGAAAGAAAATAAGAGAATTGTTATTATTTTTAAGATTATTTAGTTGTAAGAGAAAATAGGAGAGAAAGAAAATGAAAAAAAATTAGTTGTGTTAAAATAGAAAAAAAAATAGAAAAGGAGGAAAATAAATAAAATGATTTAATTTTATTTAAAGACATATAAAATTGACAAAAAAGATTTATTATACCAAAATTATTTTTAAATTTTAAATATTAAATATTAAATTAATTATAATTAAAATAATTATTTAATTATAATTCCAAGTCTTCAACTTACTCCACTGCCCTTTATATATCCTCCCACTCGAATCCTCTCGTCAATCTCAAACCCTAGATACAACTCAAGAATATTACATTTTTTAATTTTCAAATATTACAAAAGTGATATTTTTCATCCATAGAATCAAAGACATCGCTGGGCCATGGTTGTTAGCCTCACCATCATGGGAGCACGTGATGGAGGAAGTCGCTGCCACATTTTCCTCCACAGCAAGCCACCTTCAGCTACCCTCGGAATCCACTCCTTTGAGGCAGCGAAGGCCATGTGCCGCCTCATCTCTCTCTACAAGTCCCTCTCCGACGATGAACTCTCGAAGCTCCGGGAAGAAATCATGAAGTCCAAAGGTGTTGTTTACTTGAATTCTAAGGAAAATGGCTTTCTTTTAAACCTCGCCTGCGCCGAATTCCTCGAGGAACTTGATGTGACAGCCGCCACTATCTCGCGGTTGGGCCGGAAATGTTCTGGCTTCAGGCTCAACCAATTCGATCAAATTTATTTGGATTTGAAACTAGGAGTCATTGACTTCAAAAAAATCAAATTTAGGACGAGGAAAATTCGAAGGATAATTGAGAAGATGGAGAAGTCGGTGATGGCCACAGGAAGGCTATACTCTGCGATGGGGATGGTGGCGGAGATGGAGGGTTCGGAGAAGAAGATACAACGTTTCAAAAACATTTATCAAAACAGTCAATGTGGTAAAATAAATGAAGATTTTTTCAACAAGTTATTGTTTCAGAGACAGCAAGTTCTCCTTTACAAGGATGTTTCTTTATGGAACCAAACATTTGACAAAGCTGTCGGACTTATGGCTGAGATTGTCTGCATCATGTACGCCAGAATCTGTTCGGTTTTCGGACCGGACATTTCCGGTTTGCCATTTTCCTCCAAGAAGAACATTCGGCCGGTTTTTTCTGGGCCGGAACTGGATGACGGCCATTGTCTATGGGAGCACCGAGAATTGTACCGGACCAATTATTGTGTTAGTGATCACGACAAGAGGATTATGAAAAATCGTTTATGGAAGTCAGGTCCGATTCCAAAGACTACCAAATTGGGTGAGATCCAATTTCCCAATAGCCCTTCAGCCCCCGTCGACGGAGGCATGACGGGTTGCTCGGGGCGAGGAAGTGTAGGACACGACATTGGCACACCAAGGAACAACAAAGTTCTGAGAACGGCGTCACCATCGGCAGTAGGTGGATCGGGTCTTGCATTGAGATACGCTAATGTGATCATATTCGCCGAGCGTTGTTTGCATGAGCCGGCGATGATAGGACAGGATGCGCGTGACGTGTTGTATGAGATGTTACCGGTGAGGTTAAGGATGAAGTTGCGGTTGAAGTTGAGAAGCCACTGGAAAAATTGGTCACTGGAAGAATCGGAGGAAGACAGTGAGGGGCGTGCGCTGGCGGACGGGTGGCGGGAAGCGGTGAAGGAGCTGATGGATTGGTTATCGCCATTGGCGCATGACACGGTGAAGTGGCAGACGGAGAGGAGTCTGGAGAAGCAGAAGTTTGATACGAAGCCGATGGTGCTGTCGTTGCAGACGCTCCATTATTCGGATTTGGAGAAGGCGGAGGCGGCGATCGTGGAGGTGTTGGTGGGGTTGAGTTGTATGTATAGGTACGACAAACAACGAAGGCAAATTGGTGATGAAATCACGCAGGAGTACGAACTAGAACAGAAAATGTTGAAGAGCAAAATTTTTTTATTAATTATTTAATTTAGGAGATTTTTTCGATACTAGACTTCTTGTGGTCGGTTATCCGCGTATGATAAAATTCGCATTTGTTGTTAATAAGAGAATAAACATGGATGGAAGGGAAAAATATTCCGACGAGCATAAATGGTAGCTGTGTGTCGATGAACTGATGAACTAAGCACTGTTCAAGCACAACTTCGTCAATTCCATTGGAGGAGCTGGCGATGTGAATGTATTGGTTTGGGGAAGGTTATTATTGCCAACTACTGACTATAGTTTAAAATAGCAGCGTTCAGTTGCGCCCTTTCTCAGTTTAAAATTTCAGGTATTGTTTAGACACGTGAGCAAACATCTTTAATTTCTTCGAAATAGTAAGGTGAGCCTTCATTTTACTAGGGACAAAAATGAAGGAAATTGTAGGATTATTCACTTGTTTAAATTTATTGAATAGTTGAATAAAATGCAATTGTTAAGTTGACACTGTAGATTTGTTGATAGTTAGGATCATAAGGAAATAGATTTATTTATTGAATAGTTGCAAATGGCGGTAAATCACATGTTTGATTTCCCCTCCAAGGACTTAATGACTGCTTTATGAAATGTCTTGTACTAGTATTAAGTTGTATCTTGATGAATTATTTACTCAGATACCTTTTGGGGATTAGAGAAACAAGAATCAGCTTGCATGCCTGGAAGAATCTCATGTGAAGGATGACACTATATTCAGTTATTCATGTTTAGGGTCCATAAATTTATATTAGTCTTGTTTAACTATTAGAAACTTTATTGCTCAGAGTCTTGAGGGTGCAACTCTCTTATTCATTTGGTGTTTTACTTACTTTTCTTAAAAAATGGCTATTGATGTGCCATTGCTTTCTATCTGCTGCATCCTTCCACAATTTGCAAATGCAATGAGCATGATACTAGTGAGATGAAGGCTCGCAATTCATGTTATGGCCTTGCGCAATTCATAATATATTTTTTTGGGAGTAGGGGGATTTTCGGGATAAAATTTTTTTTTTAAAAATATTTTTGTAAAATTACATAATACTAATACATAATTTTAAAAATTTTGGGGAAGTCACGGCCTCCCTATTAAGCTCTGCCTCTGACATTGTCCCTAACCAGCATGTTAGGCTTGTTTTTGCTTCAATAATAGATGGATTGATATGCACACTTCACATGACAAGAGAAATCAACAAAGATGACTACTTGGAATCACTAAGCTCACAAATTTAGTTCGAGTTTATTTAGTTGATTAAAGTTATTGCTTCAGTGAGATTTAACATATATTAAGGCTCCATTTATTTTATTAGAAAATATTTTCTGCAAAATATAATTATAAAATGATAAAATGGAAGAAAATATTTTATTTATTTAATATTAAACATAAAGAATTTGAAAATAGTAACTTTTTCTATTTAAAAAAATATTTTTTTCATTTTTAAGCTTATTATGTTTTTTAATCATTAATGTAAACAGTATATTATATTTTCATTAATATATATACAAATAATATTTTTTTTATGAAAAATACTTTCTGACAAAATAAATGGAGTTTAAATAGATTTAATAAAGAGTAGAGTGTACTTTATGTGGTGTATCTCATGATATGATACTTATTTTCATACATATAATTAGTTTTATGTTGGTATTGTTGTAGGTGATTAATGTGGCGACTTCAATTGCAAAGGTGGGTTTGTCAGAGAGAGTTATCGGAGGCTGTGGTATTAAACACATTGAAAACCTTGGGAATGCATGAAGTCAATTTGCTTCATTAATGTTTCCATATTTACTCATCTTGTCATCAATCAAGAGGCACACTACAAATTTATTCCATATTGTCGTTGTATGCCGTTTGGGACTAGAAAGAAGCAGTAATGACGTAAACTTCTCTGATGCTTTAACTTTAGCTTCTGAAATCTGGAATTCAGATCAAGTGAATTCCACTCTATCAGACAAGATATTTCTAAAACATTGGCTAAATTCATGAATTAGCTGTCTTAGGAGAATTTTTAAGAGCAAATCATGAAGCAAAACTTGCACTGCTCAACTGCAGATTGTTTTCAGCATAGAAAATCTTATTCCATTCACTTTGCCCAACTGACCGATTGTCATTTTCTTTTCTTAAGTTGACTATTTTGTTGATTGTCACTACTCCAAGAAGTTGAACAAGTATGTGTTATTGGCAGCATTAAAGCGAGTCCTTTAGGCTATATTCCTGTGAATTATAATGTAGAGGGATCATAAAATAAGATCCCTAACATTTGGATTTCTAATAAAATGGAACACATTTTTGTTGGTGCCTATCCCACTGCATTTTCTACAACTGTGAAGAGACTGTGGATTCAAGGAATAATATGGGCTCTTAGGCCTAATTGGTAGTGTGTCCACCCAAGTTATTGAGCTGAATGTGAATGCTATCTGATCTGATGGTTGGACTTCTATGATTGTATTAGCATATAATGATATTGGTCATGTGGTACGATAATTATGAATGCGTATCGATGCTAGCTATTAAGATGGTGAAAATCTAAGTGATTATTTTTTCTAATAAATTCTCAGATAATATGGTTTCAATTGAGAATGAATGCAAGAATGTTGTTGAAATTATTTTGCTGGGTTATTGTTTGTCCAAAAGAGTGATGTTAGCGTATGAGGCTGTGAGGGAATTACTAGGTTACAGATGATACTGAAATAATATGATGTCCTAGAGAGTACACTTGTGCTGTTTGTGAGGCAGCTAAGTTGATTGAACGGTATATCAAATATGGTACATATAGTATATCACAGAACCCTTATTTCTATGGATATCTTTGTACTCCAAGATGCTACGTTTGTTTGAATAATATGTTTTACTTTGCGAAATTTTTTTGAAAAACATATGGAAACTCAACTCACTAAATCTTGAATCAAATTATTAGTTCTTTTAAATAAGGGATTCCGAGTGCTCCATTCACACTAACTTATTTACATTTTATATTGCTATTCTATGTATTAAAAAAACATTTTAAGTTGCCGTTGATTATTTGTGTGAAAGGCACCCTGTGACATAGATTCCGTAGAAATTAATTATACGTTAAAACATATTATATTAGGACAATTCTAATATACTCACACTAAAAATTTAAGTATTGATATCTTGATTTTGTGATATAATAAGAACTATTTGATTTCAATGATATAAAAACAATTGACTAAGATTTATCATCAGGAAACTTATTTAATAGGTAAAATATTGATGACATGATAATTATATTTTAAATCATAAATTTTATTTTAATTTTACATTCACCAAAAAATTAAAATACATAATATGAGTAAATTATTTATAATAATTTGTATGTATATTTTTATACTTCTTCATTATACAATAAACTTAATTTAATGATCATTAACTCAAATTTATTTATAATATATTGTAATTGTAATTTAAAATTTTTAAAACTAAAATACTTTCTAAAATTTACCACATAATTATTTTGAGAATATAAAATATAGTTAAAAATTAAAAATCTGAACTTTTTACTTTATGAAGCTAATTTTTTATTTTTTTCTCTTTTTTTAAATGATCTCCTTCATTGATTTTTTTTTACACATTAATACATAATTTTTTTAAAATACTTAATTTAGTAATAAAATTTAGTATTATTTTCAATCAAAAGTTTAATATTCATTGATATTTTGGAAAAAAGTAATACTTATACATATTATTTTTTTGACATGTCACTACCCAAAATTAAGTTCAGTAAGCATGTTTGAAATATGTTCAACAAGTTAAGTCTTAAATGTATACTTATAAAATTATAACATGCATATTATTTTATTTTTCTCATTTTATAAATTATATTAAATATAAGTTTTTACAATATACATACTATCATTTTCAAATTAAATATTTATTTTGTTGATATAATTTATTGTTATTAATGGTTTTTGTATAAGATAAAATAAACAAAAATAAATAAGATAAAATTGAGCTTCTCTTGGTAATGTGTGTAATTGTGAAGAAAATGAAGACTAACATCAGGAAAAAAATATAACTAATAATCCAATGTATCAAACCCAAAAATGAATTATTTATATTACGTCAAAGTCATATAATAACAAATTACTTATACTTTTTAATCTCGATTTTTTAGGTGAGAAATATTTGAACATACATAGACAAGTATGTATGTATATATATTAGTTCTTTACTAATAATTTCTTGATATTATTTAATTTTATATGTAGACCTAAATAATTTGAGTTAAACTGGACATTCTTATATAAATTTTGTAAAAATATTTGCTACTTTTCATAACTTCAACTTTTTATTGAAGTTGTGACTACTTTTATATACAAACAAGAAAGGATTTTTTTTTATGCAATATTGAATGGTGAAGTTTTAACTATTTATTAATTTGTTTGCACACAAAATTTATATACACTTGTAATTTTTTTAATACAAAAGTTATAAATTTTATATAAAAATCGTTAATTTTAGGATAATTTTTTTAAAAAAATTACAAGATTATCAAATATGTATTAAGGCATAGTTATAAAATTTTTGAATTGAATATTTAATATTTATTTCTATTTTTAATTGAACATCCGGGCCTAGTTACTTTTTTTAATTTTGTTAAAATAGGTTAAATTACAATGAGTGATCTATTTTATTTCACAAAGTGATTATTTTAGTTACCCTATAAAATATTTTTAATATCTAACAATTATCTAAGGATGATCTCCTTTTTTATTATATCACATCAACTTTATTTTATCAATGTGTTCTTATTCTTTTTCATGATAATGTAATGCCTTATTGTTCTTATTTTTTATGAGGTTAATGCAATACAATAAAAATTTTAATCTTATTATTTAATTGTTTTTCATTTATTATCTCATTTTAAATTTTTAAAAATTAAGAAATAAAAAAATTAAAATATCAAATATTAATTAATCACATAAATTATTACGATTATCTTTATCATGAATTTTTCAATTTAATTTTTATTAAGATTTTACAATTCATTCATCTTAAGATCTTTCTTTTGACTTTGAAAATTGAGAGAACAACATAGAATTGAAACTAAAAGTTCTAACTAATCACTAAAATTAAGATTCTACTTTTATGTTTATTATAATTCTCCAATGTAATTTTAATTTTTTTGTTTATCCTTATTTTCTTATTTTTATATCTATAAGTACGAGTTTTTTAAAGTTAATAAGTTGAAATCTAAAAATTATCTCTTAACTAATCTTCAAAATTTAAGCTATATCATTATCAATTTATTTGATGCAAGTTTCTTTAGTCTAAAATTTAATTTTATGGTTTCCTATGAAAATATTTGCTTTCTTATTTTAAATTATGCTTTTTTATAATGAAATAAAATTTTAAATACTTTACCAAATTAATAAATAAATTAATAAATTTTATTATTATCCTTTGATATTTGCAATTATAATAAATTATTAGTATAGTTTAAATTATTTTATAACCATTACAAATATATAAATTTTATTATTCTAACATAGTTCATACAAATTAATTAATGATTAATATTATATTTTATAATTAAAGTGAGAGTCTTAGTTATTATTCTAATTTTTAAATAGAAGAGATAATTCTAATTATAAAAATAATTATTTTTACATATTTAATGTATTCTTAACCATTCAGAAATAGATATTAATTTTTATTATTTATTTTTAATGTTGGTTATATTATTAAGGGGGTGAAAATAATAATTTTTCCCAACCTTTGCAACTAATTCAATGATACGTTAGGTAGGCAATTAAGCAGGTTAAATATTAGCAAAACAATATGTATAAAAATACCAATGGTGCATTAATTAAGATATCGATAACTAGAATTTTATTCTAGCCAGTGAAGAATTATCTATTGTTCCTTTCATTCTTTTTTATCTATCACATTATAAAGAAAATTTTAATTTTTTTATTTGTCATTTTAGAATTCCAATGAAGCATTAAATATTTTTTTTAAATTTATCATTCTTTTTCATTAATAAATATTTTATTATTTTACACTATTAATCAACTTGTATTTATTTCTTTATATTTTTTCTCTATTTTTAATTATCTTGAATTTTATAAATAAAAAGTAATATTATAAAACTCATTAAAAATAAATAAATTTAATTATTTTTTAATATGCGTGAAATTGATTAATAGTGATAGATAAATAAAAACGGATGTAGTATATTACAGTGTAATAACAAGATTTCAATCTGAAATCTTGGAACTTTTATATGGACTTACAATCAAGCAAGTCACCTGATGCATTCACAATGATGGTTGATAAGAGACGCTACGCTGACAGGTGATTAAGTCCACGCGCACCTTGACTAATTTACCCAGTGCTCTTTCAATAGCTTAGCGAGAAGATCTGAGTCAGCATATGACCGTCTAGACCTCTGATTTTCGTTTTTTTTTAAAAAAATTGATATTATGAAATTAAAAAAAGGATAAATATAAAAAATTTGTATTAAAACGATGGGTCATAATAAGAAATTATGGATTTTATAATAGAATACTGCGTCATTATTTTTTTATACAGAAAAAAGTTGAGGCGTAAAAAAGGAACCATATCATATATAACATCTGATTCTTTCTTTTTTTCTTTTTTTTTTAAGCTTCTCTGTCATCTTGAAATAAAATATGCATAAACATTTTTTTGCCAAAGTGTTATTATACATAAAAATAGGATTGTAAATTTTATTGCACGTAGGATCTGAATTCTATAAAGTATAAAATATAAAGTGAATTAATAATTATATTTATTTGTAAATAATTTTAAATTTAAAATGAAAATAGATTTGGATTTAAAATTTTCATTTACAATAAATTATTATTTAACAAATTTTGAATTCTTAATTTTTTTAAATATATAAATGTGGATGATCTGCTTCTTTTTTATTATTTTACTATCATATCCGACACGTAGATGCAAGATTCTACGTGTAGGTAATTGGCTCTCCTTTTTCTCGTCGTTTTTCGGGTCACATTGAAAGACGATACACATGAGATGAAAAAAGAGGGAGTTCACATATGGGATGGAAGGAAGACTTGGATACCAAAAATGCTAATCAACAAGAGCAAAAAACAAAAAAAGGAAAGTGAGTATTTCTCTTTCAAATGCGGAACAAAGAAAGGGTCATTGAAAATGACATCCAACCGAAGTTTCTATCAAGCTTTATACATTCCTGTGTTCCCATGAAAAGGTCTGTGTTGCTCTTTCACGGGTAAAAATGATGAGAAATTTCTTAAATTTAAATAAAAGTGAAAATAGAAAAAAATTTTAAAATTTTTAATATTACACAAATTATAATCACATATTTTGTTCTTAAATTTTTTTTCCTTTTTTAACTAAATAAAAAATTAAATCATAAATTTTCTTCTGTTTTATTTTATTTTCTTTCTATCCAAACAAATAAGGGTTCCAGGGACATGCAAAGCAAAGCCATCAAGCAAGTTACGTAATAAAGGGTTCATTCTATGTTAATTAATAATTAATTGTACGTATGATTTGATTAGACTTTACCACACGTAATTGAGCTAGCTTGCTGTGATTATGCACACACTATATTCAAAGGGCAGAAGCATCAGTGTTCACAACCCACGTTAGTTTCCACAATCTCCCTTTTTTTAAGTAATTTACTTATTATATACATGTAAAATTTCAATTTTAGATTCAAGTTCAAAATATGATAAAAAATAAAAATTTTAAAATAATAATAAATATCATTGTATCACAAAAAATACTGATATTGTTTTAAAGAACTTTATTAATATTATATATAAATTGTATTAACTTATAAGTTTATCGTAATAGATATACTAACTAATCACATCATTTATTCCGAACACTATTTTATTTTAATCCTATTAATATATCAATTGGGTTAAATTTAATCCAAATAAGTAATATTGGTCAAAATATTGAGGATAAAATTTAATTTCTTATTTGGTACATAAAATTTTAACAGGGTTCCAAATTAATTGTTTTTGAAAAAAAAAAAAAACTAGTTGAACTCGCTCTAGATTATCTAGAGAATGTGCAAATAATATAACCAATTGAAGTATAAAATTTGGCCCAAAATTTAATGTATCAATTTTACCAAATTTGTCCAAACTTTTTACACCCTCAAATTGAAGCAGAAATTTCTTGGTTGGCACATAGAAGTTTCAGGATTCCAAACCGGCAATCATCATTGAAAAGAAAATAAAAGAAAGAAAGAAGCTCAACTCACCCTAACTTATTTAGAGGAAGTGCAAATCACATAACTCACGCAAGACGCAAAAGTAGTAGATCTTTTAATTTTCGGCTTGGTGATTGCCACAAGTTCAGGTGGATTGCATCATGTACATTGGAATTATCAGTCTTCAATGAAGTTATTAATTTGGATTTGATTTGGTTCTATTTATGAATTTAAAGGATTAAAATAAAATATTATATTATTAATAACCTTTGATTTAAGTGGTATATAATATTTCTTTAAAGATTTTATTTTTTTCATGCATCTAGAATTAATTCCTGCATGATATAATTTTTTTATTTTGGGGTGAATGTGACTTAAAGTATGAACTAACTTGACTTAATTCGGATGAATTTAGTTCAGTTTAAAACTTGATTTGCATTCATATGAATGAAATATTTTTTGTTCGAATTCAATTCAAATCAAATTCATAATCTATTCAAGTCAACTTAATAGCTCATATGATCTAATAAAATAAATCACAATGTCAATTAAGCAAAAGTGAATCAAAATAAATCAAGATATCTTGAATTAGTGATTTATTAACTTAGTTTATTTGATTTATTTAGTCTAAAATTGTTTTAAAAAGATTATTTAAATTTATTTAAATACAATACATGACATATATTATATTTAATATTATAATTTATTTTATAAACATTATTAAGATATATTTATATATATATAATTAATTTATTGAGTTGGTTCATGAATTAAATGAATGAAAATAACTATATATCAAATTTGATTCATATAATAATTAAATTAATTTTTTAAATTCAAATTTAACTTATTTGATTCCTAAATTAAATTTAATGAGATAATTTTTAAGTTGAATCATGAATGATTCATGAGTTAACTCAATTTATTTTTTGATTGATAGAATAAAATATATTCAATTCAGCAATTGGATGGGCTCATGTAGATGATTTTAAGGGATATGAATAAGTTGAAATATTCCTGAATATCGGTCAATGGAATCCATGGACAACAAATTAGAATGTTTTACCAACAAAAATTAAAAATTTTACCAACAAATTTTTGATAGAATAAAATATATTCAATTCAACAAATTAGAATGTTGGCCGAAATGGTGAGAAGAATTGCTTTTATACATCATGTATTTATGATCAATAATATTATATGTATTTAAAATGAAATTCAAAATTAAGTAATGAATATAAATAAAAAAAATTTATTAAATAAAAATAATTTAATCTAATAAATATAAAAGATTCAAAATTTAATTTTAAAATTTATTTTTAATACTACAATATTTTTTTATTCATGAATTTAGAATGTGGATGGTAAATATTTAAAAATTTTTATACTACAGTATTTTTTATTAAAATTTTTATTTAGGCACAACATTTAAAAACTTGCCAAGCTTTATACGTGGATGGTAACTGCTATATAATTAGGCCTGATAACTTCATATCATTAACATGTAAATTAAATGTTAACAAGTTCCTTTCTGTTGGTAAAACTATACAATGAGGTTCAAATTCTCTCTTTTCTCCCTTGTCCAGACAATCCTCTGCATGACGGGTGCTTCGACTCAGAGATTCGAAGCGATTAACTTGTATCTAATTTGTGCCACTAAAAAAAATTGAGCGGGAGCAGATAAGGGAAAAATACATAACGTGTTGATTATATTATTATTCTATGTTTGACGAGCGCCAAATTACCTAAAATAAGTTTTAAGGATAATAATTGATTTTGTCATTTTCTTAACACATTTGACTAAATAATTTTCAAAGACGTTTTAGAATTAATTATGACACAAAAAAAAGTTTGTATTATGAATTACATAAATTAGTCTTTTTTTTTTTTTCGTTGTGAAGTTTTTTATCGTAAGATTATATTTGGATAGGGAATTTGAAAATTACAATGAATTTAAAATGCCTGAATTTTAAATGAATTCATTTCAATTCCTTTCATTTGGTGAGTTACTTGTTTGGATAATCTATATTTGTATTGAGGAATATTTTGTGCCTTTTACTTTACAAACTTTAAAAAGAAAAAAAAAGTGACAATCCTTTATTAGTATCTATTTTATAATTTCATTTTATACATGATAAATGCTTGATGAAAAATATTAATTTATTTATAATATTAATAATTTTTATTAATGTAATTTTATCTGATTTTTAAGTTTTTCTCCTGTCGGGATTTGTATTACCTTTCTTTTTTTTCTTTGGCGTATTATTTTTTTATGTTAGAGAGAGATGCATGAAATTTTTTATTAGTTTTATTATATATAAAAATAGAATTTTCAATTTTACTACATATAAAATATTATATTTATCATTTCCGGTATGCGAAATAAGCATGACCAATATAATCAAAACTCCTTTTTTTATGGCAAAATTCATCTAACTCTTCTATGCAAAATCTACAAGAACAATATCGGATTAACTTTCCAATGTCAAAATCATTTGAAATTCTACCTAAAGAGGTGGAATTTTAAATACTCTGTTCTAATTAGATGAAGTACCCGACCTAAATACTTAGGTATTTTGAAATTCTATTTGAAGTTATCCAAACAAAGCATTTAACTATATAATATTTTAAATTAGGAAAATGATATATGTTCCGAAATAAAAGTGGCGAACTTGTGTCCCGACAGAAAAAAAGAAGTGTGCACCTTCGGATAATTGAAATGGGCTCCACTTGTTTTTAATCCAATGCACAATTTCGCTATCTTGTTTGGGGACCTATAGCATTGCTGTTTAAATTATCAGAAAAATTATATTCCTCATTGTAAAAGATTTTCAAAATTAATTACATCTTAAGATGTTATCAAATATAAAATTTAACAGTATGTCTACTGTCGTGTTTAGTTCGAATAGGACTAGCCAAAACTGTTCAGGAACGATTCAACTCGCTTGAATCATCGAGCCAGATCCGATTTTGAGAAATCAGTCACTAAGCTTTTTCTTTTTTAATTAAACATGTATGTACAAAGAATTGAATTCTAGTCTTTTTAGTGAAATACCGCACAATGAACCACTAAATCACCTTGAATCATTAATCATATAAATACGAATTCGATATGTTTTATAATATCATAATTTTTCTTCAATAATAAATAATTATCTAGCTTTCTACTTATTAAATTTACATAATAAAATCAATATTTTAACTAAAAAATGCTATAATATGTTCAATTATTTAGCTTTGTTATATAATTAACCAATGAATTTAAATTCTTTCACATTAAAAGGAAGAATTATTAAAATTATGCTTACACTCTACATATAATACATGCAATATATATATTAATTTGACTGTTTGATTTAATCAATCGAATTAATTGGATCATAATCCAACAATTTTTTCAATTCATTATTGGATCTTATTTTCAGAATATTGCTTTAGTCCCGCAAAAACTTTCAAATTAGATTTTTGTATTTTACATTTTTTAAAGAAATTTTATTTTTAATCCTCCAAAAATTATATAATTTTCATAAAAGGTATAGCAGATTGTAAATTAAGACTTAAAAAATATGTGTTTAGCTTCGCATTGCATATAATTATAATTGACTAATGACTAATTAATTATTAATGAAAAAGTACTAGTTGAAAATAAATGACTAGTTGATCATAAATGGAAAAATTGTGGAAGAAAGTAAATGACTAATTGATTATATATTGAAAAATAGTGGTTCAAAAATGATAAATTAGTAAATGAATTAATAAAAAATGATTGAGATTATTGTTATGGAAAACAAAATCAAAACATTTTTGCAGCTTCCACCACCTTACGCATTCAGCCACTTTCCAAATGACCATTAAAAAAAAACACTTTTCAATAAAAATGGTAAAAAAATTGGTCAAAGGAAATCTTAGGTTTGAATTTGACTTAAGAGTATGAAGAGAAAGCATTCTGTCAGCACGCCAGGAAGCACCCTCAACCATTGTTTCGTTACTTTTCTTTCTCTCCTCTTTGAATTGAATATCATTTATTTACTATCAGCACTGTCCAAACGCGTCCTTAGAAAATTCTTCCACATCTTTCTTAATTCCATGCAACATTCTCCTCCGCCACTTTCCATGTACCCTCGCGCTCTATCCCTCTCTTCAATCTCAAACCCTGAATGCAACTCAAGGGGGAAAAAAAAACCACAAAAATGGCATTTTTGTATTTTTAAATATTACACAAGTCGCATTTTTCATCCATAGAATCAAAGCCATTGGTAGGCCGTGGTTGCCGCCGCCGCCGTCGCCATGGCTTGGCGTGACGGAGGAAGTCGCTGCCACTTTTTCTTCCGCAAGCCACCTTCAGCCACCCTCGGAATCCAATCCTTTAAGACAGCGAAAGCCATGTGCCGCCTCATCTCCCTCTACAAGTCCCTCTCGGATGATGAAATCTCGAAGCTCCGGGAGGAAATCATGAAGTCCGAAGGAGTCGTTAACTTGAATTCAAAAGAAAATGCTTTCTGCCTGCGCTGAATTCCTCGAGGAACTTGATGTGACGGCGGCCACCGTCTCAAGGTTGGGCCGGAAATGTTCCTGCTTCAGGCTCAACCAGTTCGATCAATTTTATTTGGATTTGAAGCTGGGAATCATTGACATAAAAAAAATCAAATTTAGGACGCTGAAAATTCGAGATATGATTGAGAAAATGGAGAAGTTGGTAGCTGCCACCGGAAAACTATGCAACGCCATGGGGACGGCGGTGGAGTTGGAGGGTTCGGAGAAGAAGATTCAACGTTTGAAAATCATTTCTCAAAACAGTCAATGTGGTAAAATAAATGTAGATTTCTTCAACGACAAGTTATTGTTTCAAAAACAACAAGTTCTACATTTCAAGGATGTTTCTTTATGGAACCAGACATTAGACAAAGCTGTCGGACTCATGGCTCCGCTTGTCTGCGTCATCTACGCAAGAACCTGTTCGGTTTTCGGACCGAACATTTCAGGTTCGCCATTTCCCTCAGAACATTTGACAGGTTTTTTCTCGGCTGGAACTGGACGACGGCTATTGCCTACGGGAGCACCGAGAATTGTGCCAGACTAATTATTGCGTTATTGATCGCGACGATAGGATTATGAAAAACTGTTTATGGAAGTCGGGTCGTATTCCAAAGACGACCGAATCGAGTAGGAGCCGATTCCCCAGTATCCCTTCAGCCACCGTCGACGGGAGCAGAACGGGTTGCTCGGGGCAAGGAAATGTCGCAGACGATATTGGCACACCAAGGAATAACAAAGTTCTGAGAACGGCCCCACCATTGACGTTAGGCAGGTCTGGTCTTGCATTGAGATTCGCCAATGTGATGATATTCGCAGAACGTTGTTTGCACGCGCCGGGGACGATTGGACAGGCTGCTCGGGACGCGTTATATGAGATGTTACCAGCGAGGTTAAGGATGAAGCTGAGGTTGAAGTTGAGAAGCCATTGGAAGAAGGGATCAATGGTAGAGTCGGAGGAAAACGGCGACAGGCATCAGCTAGCCGACGGATGGCGGGAAGCCGTGGAGGATCTAATGGATTGGTTGTCGCCGGTGGCTCATGACATGGCGAAGTGGCAGGCGGAGAGGAGTCTGGAGAAGCAGAAATTTGATACGAAGCCGACGGTGCTGTCATTGCAGACGCTGCATTTTCGGATTTGGAGAAGGCGGAGGCGACGATCGTCGACGCGTTGGTGGGGTTGAGCTATATGTATATATCTATATTGGCACGAGAAAGGAGGGAAATGAATTGGTCACGAAACTAGGTAGGAGTAGGAACTAGAAGAGAAAATGTTGAAGGGCCAATTTTTTTCAATTAATTATTAATTAGGACAGTTTGGATTTTTTTTTTAATATTCTTTAAGATTGTTGCAGGCAAATTCTGTTGAGAACGTTGCGATTTGCGGTTAAAAATGTTTATTAAAATATTTCGAGGGAAATTTATAAAGTACTCAGAATGGGCATCATTTGACGTCCAAATCCATCTTGACTTGAATATTTTTAGTGAAAATTATAAAATGTTAAGAGTCTGTTTTTTTCTTTTTTTTGTCATATCATATTTTTCAGTAAAATTATATATATATATATATATATATATATATATATATATATATATATATATATATATATATATATATATATATATATATATATATAAGAATAATAAGTCTCTTATATTTTTAAGGTAATGAAAGAAATAATTTTATTTTAAAAATAAGGCAAATACCAATAACAACAAAAAAAGGAAATGAAAAAAAGGAAAATAAAAATTTTATGATTACCTATTTTGTTTAATTTAAATAAAAAAGAGAATCAAATACTTCTAATTTAGTTTCTAATTTATTTTACTAATAATTATTACATTGAAAAATAATTTACTTATAATTATTATAATTATCATCTTATTTTTTATTTTATTTACTAATATTATAATTTTTATTTTAATAATATTAATTATTATTTATAAAATTTATTATATTATTATTATATTATTAATATTTATTGTTATTTTACTCATATCATTAATCATTTTTATGTTATTAAATAATTTATATTTACATATATTATTATTTTCATAATTATATAATATTAATTATTAATATTTTATCATATTTATTATATGATTATTCTTATTTTATTTTATTAATTTTATTATTTCTAATATTAAATATTATTTAATAATTATTTTTATTATAATTTTATAATAATAATAAATTATTATTATTATTATCATCATCATTATCTTTATATTGAAAATGATAAATTTAAAATTCAAAATAAGGAAATCAAATTCCGAATCATCATTCTCTCATTTGAGGTAATCTTATTAAGAAAAAAAAAATAGAAAAAGAGAATATTTTTTTTCTAAACTAAACAAAAACAAAAATAATGAAATTTTGTCTTTTTTTTTCCTTTTCTTGAATACTCTTAATCAAATGACCCTTTAATATGATTAGTTGGAGGTATATATCTAATGCTTAATACATTGAAAGTTGTTATTAGTATTTACCTTAAAATTAAAAAAAAATACTATTTTGGATAGTACTATGAGAAACTCCACCTTAAAAATACCTTGGATTGTCTTTTTTTAAATCTTAAAATAAATAAATTAAAATTAAAAATATAAATTTCAATGTTTTAATGACAATCCAATAATGAAAATAATCAACCTTTTAAAAGGTGGAGCTAGTTGGTTCTTCTTGAAATGTATTAAGGTGCAGTAGTTGACTAGACATTTTAGGAGTAAAGCATTGTTTTAGTGCTTCTCATAGCACAACTCTATTTATCTATTTTTTCTAATGGAAATGAAATATATTAAGCAATCAAATGAAAATTATCAATGAGTACAACATTCTTAATTTGAGAAAGAACTTGAAATAAACTACCTGACCTTCCTTAATGACTCTAATTACCTAATTAGTTGCTACATAAGCTACTCAATTTCCTACTTCAGGACACCAACTTATAGAGACATTAGTCACATTATTGAAAACATTAACAATAGACTCAAACATAGGTTGACAACACTCACTGTATCTTAATAAATCATCCATAGTAGTTTTACAATCACTTTCTATAATTACTTGATAATTCCTATAATTATAGGTAACCAAAATTCCTTTGTGTGTAGCAAATAACTTTGCATTTATCATAATAAAAGTATTAAATTTATCATAACCTATAGCACTACCTTTTTATCTTGGCTAATGAAAATGAGATTTATTAAGCAATTAAATGAAAATAATCAATGAGTAAAACATTCTCAATCTGAGAAAGAACTTGAAATAAATTACCTGACCCTCGTTTGATGGCTTTAGCTACCCATTTAGCTACTTTATAAGCCACTTAATTACTTGATCAAGGATAGAATCTTATAAAGATGGTAGTCACATTGTTGAAAGCATTAATAATAGATTTGAGCATAGGTTAACCCTTCCAAGGACACTCAATACATCCCAATAAAGCATCCATAACTTTTCATAACTACTTGATGATTCTTGAAATTATAAGCAACCAAAACTTACTTATGTATAGCAAGTAACTCCACATTTAGCACAATAAAAGTCTCAAAATTATCATACCACATAGCAATACCTTTTTTTATGGTAATGGAAATGAAATTTATTAAACAATTAAATGAAAACTATCAATTAGTACAACATTCTTAATTTGAGAAGGATAATTCAATGATAAAAATAATTAACTTTTTAGAAGATGGAGTTTCCCATAGCACTACTTTTATTTTTTATTTTTTGCTAATGGAAAAGAAATTTATTAAGCAATTAAATGAAAACTATCAATGAGTACAACATTCTCAATTTGAGAAAGAATTTAAGATAAACCACTTGATCCTCCCTTAATGACTCTAGCTACCCAATTTATTGTTTTTATGAGCCATTTGATTACTTAATCTAGGACACCAATTTGTAGAGACATTGGTCATATTATTGAAAGCATTAACAACAAACTTAAACACAAGTTGACCCATTTAAGGACACTTAAGACACCCCAAAAAAGCATCCACAATAGTTTTACAATTGCTTTCCATAATTACTTGATGATTCTTGAAATTATAGGTAACCAATACTTATTTATGTATAGCAAGTAACTTGGCATTTAACATAATAAAAGTCTTAAAATTATCATATCACATACCATTAATTTTCCCTTCATAAATTTTAGCACTATTGCTAACAAAGTTTTTCCATTAGACTAAGAGATGTCCACATCTATTTTAAAACACTCATAATTTGGAGGGGACCACATAGGTATAGGGCTTTTGGCTTTTGAAACAGGGAAGCCTTATTGGTTTGCACGTGAAATCACAACCTTTCTTTTTTTCCTCTTCTATGTCATTGAGAATAAGTCCAAACACAAGACAAATATCTCATAAGATTTGCATGCTTAATAAAAAAGACATAACTTGTAAGAAAACACAGTTTAAATTGAGTGAGATTGTAGTTCAAAAGAAAGAAATCAATTATTCAATCCTTTAGAATTCTGAAATTCATAAACAACTTTTAAGAGTGGTTCAAAAGCAAGAGATAATAATAAAAAAGAAGAAGAAGAAGAATCCTTTTCTTTTAGACTTAAAAACTCAAATTGGAAAAGTAATATGAAATAAAAATAAAACAAATGAGAAATTGATGAGGATAATAAAATAACATAAGAAGAGGAGATTCTCTTATTCATGGATGTATATAATATTTCATACTATAGCTATATATATATATGTCTAAGATGCCAATTGGCAAGTACCACTAATTGATAAGTATTACTAATTGATGTTTATTATTAATTGATTACAATTAAAAATTAGATAAATTCTAATTACAATAATTAATAGATAAATCAAAGATTCACATGAATAGATATTTATAACAAACCTTATATAACTTACAACCTCAATTTTGAATTTCTACCATGTTTACTTTTGCATTTCTAACCATCAATAATAGTAAAATCCAACCATTTCAAAATTGAGTTAATTTTTAGTATAGGTTGACTCAATTAAGTGCGAATATTAAGATAAGCTTATTATAACTCAAGGCTCCTCATCCTATTTGGTGGGTAATCCTTCTCAAGAAATCTTGTGTTTAGAGGCTAATTAAATTGCTATCTCTTGATCCAATTGGACCTAGTAGTGACATTTGAGTTGGTCTTGCTAGTTACCCCTTTTCCAACATACCATTAACACCCTATTGAGTGGGAAACATCCCTTTCCTACCATTTTCTATTAAAAAAATTATATTTTTTCTTAACATTTGAAAAACTCATAAATTCCCTCAAATAATGATCAAATCATAAGGATTATACATTTAATTTGTAGGGCACCATAATTAATACAAGTTTGATTCTTTCATGCATTGAGTAGAACTTAATGCATACATGAATTGACTTTGTTGGTGAATTGTGAATTTCTATATTGAATGTTATTTGTCAAAAAAAAAATGCAAAATTCAATGTTAGCACTTAGATATTTAATATATGAAAAAAAATTTAATGCATGGAAGAAAAGAGATACATATGATTAAATTTTTTTTGTAAGTATTATTATACTTATAAAAAATGTAAAATTCAATGTGAGTTATTAGATGCTCAGTATATGAAAAATTTAATGCATGGAAGAAAAAGACACACCTATAATTAAAATCTTTTGTAAGTATTATTATACTTACAATGTGAATCATCTAATATTCTTTAAAGGCTTTATACCTTTTATATCTTCCATCTTATTTTTTTTATATCTTTTTTTTGTCATATCAAAAAGAGATACATATAATTAATTTTTTTATAATTATTAATATATACGAAAAAGGATTTTAGTTCTAATTGCACATAGAATCCACAACCTTTAGAGTACAAGACACACATTAAAGAGTAAAATGAGCAACCATAGTTATTGGTAGATAATTACAGATTTAAAATCAAAAGAGTAAATAATTATAATTTTAAAACTACACTTTCAATAGTTAGCTATTTAACAAACTTTAAACTTCTAATTTTCTTATAAAAATAAATTTGAATCATTTATTTTTTTTACTTTTCTATCACATTAAAGAAAAAGATAAACATAGAATTTTTAGTAAATCCTAATGTAAATAAGAATTGATTGGATCTCTTTTTTAATTTCATCATTTTTTGGTTACATTGAGAAGGGGAAAATTAGGCCTATCAAATGGGTTGACATATATAAATATAGGCCGGTTTGTGGTGGATTAGTCTATATTATCCATATTTAAAATGAGTTCAATTTTATAAGTCTAAATCCATCAAAACCTATGATGGATAAGGGCTACTCTACAGATTTTAACCAAGAGTACGTAAATTCAATGGAGTTTTTGGCTAAATCCATATTACTCCCGTTCAAAAATAAATTCAATATTCTAAACCAGTAAAAATTCATAATAGGTGACGGGACTCTTTACATTCGTAGAAAAGATAAAATATGAAGTGAAGGTGGAGAAAGAGAAAAAGCATTCACACTTGAGTAGTAATTAAGATCTTGAAAATCAACAAAAATAAATCAACAAGAGCAAGAAACAAACAAAGGAAAGTGAGAATTTCTTGTTGGAATGCGTAAACAAGGAAAAAGTCATTGAAAATGACAGCGAATTAAAATAATTGCTATTAGGCTTCATATATTCTTGCGTTCACATGGAAAGATCTGTGTTTTCTCTTTCAATGGGCACTAAGAAATGTTTCCTGGCAGAGGCAAAGCAGAACCATCAAGCAAGTTACGTAATAAACGGTTCATTCTTTTTTAATTAACAATTAATTTCATGTATGATTTGATTAGACTCCGCCACACGTAAATGAGCTAATTTGCTACGATTATGCATCCAATATATTCAAATGCCAGAAGTATCAGTGTTCACAACACACATTGGCTCACACATCATTTCTTCCGAGGACTATTTGTTTTCATCCTTTTATTATTAAATTGAGATGATTTTTTTAAGTTTTCATATAAAATTTTAACTAGATTCTAAATTGACGATTACAAATAGAAAAATTAGTTGGGCTAACCTTAGTTTATTTAGAGGTGTAAAATTACATGACTTAACAGGGCATAAAATTTGTGCGAAAATTAATATATCAATTGGACAAAATCTGGTCCAAGCAAGTAATATCGTCAAATTGAAGATCAAAATACTTAGTTGGCACATAAAATTTTAACAGCATTTAAACTTGACAACCTCCGATGGAAAAATTAATTAAATTCACCTTGATTTGCATAGAGAACATGCAAATCACATAACTTAAGCAAGACAAGGTGCAAAAATAGGGATCACAATGAGTCAATTTGTTTATTAAATGTTTCAAAATGAATTAATTCATCTAATTCATTTAATAATATTAATTGATAAAATTTATATTATAAAATTATTTATTAATTTTAATTATTTATTATTTTTCATAAAAATATTTTTGGTTATTAATAAAATATTACTTTAAACTTTATTATTATTTTATTTTTATATTTTTATTATATATATTTATTTATAATTTAATTATTAATTATTTTTAAATAATATTTTTAAAAATTTAATATAAATTTTTAAATAATTTAAACGTATCCATATAAGTTTGTCATCTTTATATTCAGTTATTATATCATATCAAAAATTATTACCTCTATATAAAAATAATGTTATTCAATTGTCAATCTCATTTGATCCGTTAATTTTTCATTTGATGATTGTTAATTTGATGTTCTACTGGAATGTCTTATACCAAGTAAAATTATTGTTTTTAATAAATCAAAATAGCATTATAATTTAAGTACTTGCTATGGTATTTTAAAGTTTTAAAATTTGTGGTAATATAATAAGTTTAGGAATTGTTAGATTAAAATAATTCAATAATAGCTATTTATTTTTTAATAGATATGATTACATCATTTTAATCTAATAATTTTTGAAATCGTATGTCATATAATTTGGATTTTGAACCATTAAGACACTGTAGAATTTATCTCAGAAGAGCAAAATACATAGTAAATTTATATATTAAAGCGAGAAAAATTATAATTAATTAATCTTGTGTTATATATCAACGTTTTGAATCTCTTGATCTGTATTTGACTGTGGCCCTATGGAAATAAAGTGTGTGATCAATTCAACTCAGATTTAGAACGGTCTGAACGGGATGATTTGTGGGATATGAATAAATTGAAGTAGTCCTTAATATTGGTCCATCGAATCCAAGGCCAACAAATTGAAACGTTTTACCAACAAAAATATTTAGAATTTAAAAATTAAATGGAATTTCGATTCGTTTTCACATTTTTATTTTTCCCAGGTCAATAGTCAAAGATGGACTATCTATCACTGGCAATTAAATTATTACTTGAATTGCATATTACAAATTATTAGCAAACTTCAGGTTTGAATATTACATAATTGTAACCATTTATGATATATTTTAACCCATTTATGTGTTTTAGTAATTAACCGACTTATATATAACCCAAAAAAATGTTTAGCCTAAATACTAATAAGAATTGCTTCTATCATGTACTTATAAACTTAAAATAAGTAAGAGATTAGATAAAAATTAAAATTTATATGTTAGGCATATATAGTTATGCCAATTAACCTTATATCATCAACTTGCGAATCACCTAAAATCATTTTCAATGCTAATAATTGATTTCGGCATTTTTTTTCCTTAACACATTTAACTAATTTTTTAAAAGACTTTTTAGGATTAGTTATGACTCCCTTATGTAATATCAGGAGAGGAGACTGGGTGCCAACGGATTACCACCTCTAAAATTTTTTGATATTTTTATATACTTTTATATATAATAATTTTAGATTAATCTTTAAAATTTTAAAAATTATATATGTTTTACAAAATTTTGATACTCTATTTAAATTAAAAAACCAAACTTCATCATTTATTATCACTAGTACAAAGTAGATTTTTTTTCTTTATGTAATTTATTTTGTAGTCGATTTTCAAAATAGTGGTTAGGCTGGGTCCCGCCTTCCCTTTTTTCTAAAATTTAATGTAATATATATTATGAAAATTTATATAATTCTTTTAAATTTTATAATATTTTATTTTTAACCTTCCTATCTTAAAATTTCTACTTCTGCTACTGATATTATTAAATATAAAAATAACTATTTTTCATCGATTCTTTGCATTTAGGTGGGGCTTTAGTCCCTACATACGTTTTTTAATTAATATTTTAAACTAATTTCAAAATTTTTAAAGAAATTTTATATCTAACCATTAAAAAATTATAATGTTTTCATAAAAATTTTTTTTAACAAAGTGTATAATATCCTCTGAAAATACATGGTTAGTTTTTTTCTAATATTATAAGTGACTAATTCATTATATATATATATATATATATATATATATATATATATATATATATAAATCTAACATCAAATTCAAGATATATAAAAAAAGAAAGAATAAGATCTTTTGAATAATATCAAATATCATCATAAAAAATATATATTTAATTTCATTGTTACAAATATGACTAATTAATTATAAATGAAAAAGTAGTGATAGAAAATAAATGATTAACTGATTATAAGTGAAAAATAAGCGGTTGATAATAAATGATCTAATTGATTTGCAATCGAAAAAAGGTCGTTTTCTCTACCAAAAAAAATGGTGGTTCAAAAATAATGAATTAGTATATGTACCATTAAAAAATGCTTGTGATTATTGTTATTAAAAATAAAAAGAAAACATTTTTGCAGCTTCCTCCCTCTTACACATTCAACCACTTTCCGACGAAGATGGTAAAAAAATTGGTCAAAGGACTTCCTAGGTTTGAATTTGACTTAGAGTGTAAGAAAACCAATTCTGACGGCAGGGAGGAATTTTCGGATGCACATCATATCAAATCATTTTTAAACAACTTTTTTATATAAAATAATTTATAAATTAGCAATTATTGATATTTATTACATTCATTAATTAAAATGAGTATATTTTCTGTATTTTTATAAATTCCTTATCAATCTTTATTTATCACAAATTTTTTATTTAACTTTTAATTAATACAAGATCCATGAAAATGTAAGAATTTTATTATTTAAATGAATAAATATAATATTTATAACCATAATTACTATACCAAATTAAAATTTATAAATAATTTAATGTTTAAAAATTATTTAAAAATAAAGTTTATGCAAGATATTTTCCTAGAAATATCGTCAAAAGGTGGGTCCCGATCATATTGTTTCTCTACGCTTTGAATTGAATATCATTGATTCACTATCAGTACTGGCCAAAGTCCAAACGCGTCCTTGGGAAACTTCTTGAACACCTTCCTTAATTCCTTACAACTTTCTCCACTGCCGTTTATATATCCTCCCACTCGAACCCTCTCTTCAATCTCAAACCTAAAATACAACCCAAGAATATTACATTTTTTAATTTTCAAATATTACAAAAGTGATATCTTTCATCCATAGAAATCAAAGACATTGCTGGGCCATGGTTGCCACCGCCACCACCATGGGAGAGCGTGATGGAGGAAGTCGCTGCCACATTTTCGTTCACAGCAAGCCACCTTCAGCTACCCTCGGAATCCACTCCTTTGAGGCAGCGAAGGCCATGTGCCGCCTCATCTCCCTCTACAAGTCCCTCTCCGACGATGAACTCTCGAAGCTCCGGGAAGAAATCATGAAGTCCAAAGGTGTTGTTTACTTGAACTCTAAGGAAAATGGCTTCCTTTTAAACCTCGCCTGCGCCGAATTCCTCGAGGAACTTGATGTGACGGCGGCCACTGTCTCGCGGTTGGGCGGGAAATGTTCTGGTTTCAGGCTCAACCAATTCGATCAAATTTATTTGGATTTGAAACTAGGAGTCATTGACTTCAAAAAAATCAAATTTAGGACCCGGAAAATTCGAAGGATAATTGAGAAGGTGGAGAAGTTGGTGGCGGCCACCGGAAGGTTATATACTGCGATGGGGATGGTGGCGGAGATGGAGAGTTCGGAGAAGAAGATACAACGTTTAAAAATCATTTCTCAAAGCAGCCAATGTGGTAAAATAAATGTAGATTTTTTCAACAAGTTATTGTTTCAGAGACAACAAGTTCTACGTTACAAGGATGTTTCTTTATGGAACCAAACATTTGACAAAGCTGTTGGACTCATGGCTCAGATGGTCTGCATCATCTACGCTAGAATCTGTTCGGTTTTCGGACCGTACATTTCGGGTTTGCCATTTTCCTCCAAGAACAACATTCAGCGGGTTTTTTCTCGGCCGAAACTGGACGACGGCTATTGTCTATGGGAGCATCGAGAATTGTACCGTACCAATTATTGTGTTATTGATCACGACGAGAGGATTATGAAAAATCGTTTATGGAAGTCAGGTCCGATTCCAAAGACTACCAAATTGGGTGAGATTCAATTCCCCAATAGCCCTTCAGCCACGGTGGACGGAGGCATAACGGGTTGCTTGGGGCGAGGAAATGTAGGGGACGGCATTGGCGCCCCAAAGAACAACAAAGTTCTGAGAACGGCTTCACCATCGACAGTAGGCGGATCGGGTCTTGCATTGAGATACGCTAATGTGATCATATTCGCGGAGAGTTGTTTGCATGCGCCGGCGATGATAGGACAGGATGCGCGTGACGTGTTATATGAGATGTTACCGGCGAGGTTAAGGACGAAGTTGCGGTTGAAGTTGAGAAGCCACTACAAAAGTTGGTCACTGAAAGACTCGGAAGAAGGCAGTGATGGGCGTGAGCTGGCAGACGGGTGGCGGGAAGCGGTGGAGGAGCTGATGGATTGGTTATCGCCGTTGGCCCATGACACGGTGAAGTGGCAGACGGAGAGGAGTCTGGAGAAGCAGAAGTTTGATACGAAGCCGATGGTGCTGTCGTTGCAGACGCTGCATTATTCGGATTTGGAGAAGGCGGAGGCGGCGATCGTGGAGGTGTTGGTGGGGTTGAGTTGTATGTATAGGTACGACAAACAACGAAAGTAAATTGGTCATGAAATTAGGCAGGAGTACAAACTAGGACAGAAAATGTTGAAGAGCAAAAATTTTTTGTTAACTATTTAATTTAGGAGATTTTTTCGATACTATTTTCTATTGGTACTCCAAATAAGTGGAGAAACGAAAGTATTACAGGTGTCCACTAGACTTGTTATAGTCCGTTATCCGCGTGTGTCAAAAAAGTTAGTGCTTTGCCCTCAGCTTTCTCTGCAAAGGATATAAATTGATAAAATTCGTATCTGTTGTTTGTAAGAGGATAAACATTGATGGAAGGGAAAAATATTCTGACGAGGAAGGATTTAAATTGCGGTTGCTGTCACGGTCGTGGTCGTGGTCGTGGTCGCACGTGGATGAATGTAGAAAAATGCGGTTATAATGATTTAAAATTGTAGAAAATCGTGAACGCGGTTTGCCCAAAAAATACAATATTATGGGCAATATTGCGATCGTAAACTGTTTTTTAAATCCTAACTGTCGAGCATAAATGGTAGCTGTGTGCTGATAAACTGATGAACTAAGCACTGTTCACGCATAACTTTGTCATTTCCATTGGGGGAGATGGCAATGTGAATGTATTGGTTTGGGGAAGGTTATTATTGCCATCTAACGACTATAGTTGAGAATGACAGGGTTCAGTTGTGCCCTCTCTTATGTTAAAACTTCAGCTGTTGTTTAGACATGTGAACAAACATCTTTAATTTCTTCGAAATAGTGAGGCGAGCCTTCATTTTGTTGAGGACAAAAATGAAGGAAATTGTAGGATTATTCGCTTGTTTGAATTTATTGAATAGTTGAATAAAATGCAATAGTTAAGTTGAAACTGTCGATATGTTGATAGTTGGGATCTTAATGGAATAGATTTATTTATTGAATAGTTGCAAATGGCGGTAAATCACTTGCTTGATTTCACCTCCAAGGACTTAATGACTGCTATATGAAATGTCTCATACTTGTATTAAGCTGTATCTTGATGAATTACTTTACTCAGATACCTTTTTGGGATTAGAGAAACAAGAATCAGCTTACATGCCTGAAAGAATCTCGTGGAGGATGATTCTATTTTCAGTTATTCATGTTTAGGGTACATAGATTTATATTATTCTTCTTTAACTGTAAGAGACTGTGTTGCTTAGTCTTAAGGATGCAAGTCACTTATTCATTTGGTGCTTTACTTACTTTTCTGAAAAAATGGCTACTGATGTGCTATTGCCTGAAGTTGGTTTCTATTTGCTGCATTCTTCCACAATTTGAAAATGCAATGAATGATACTATTGAGAGGAAGGCTCGCAATTCATGTTATGGCCTTGCTCAGTTGCTGTCTTGTTAATGTCAACTTGTATCGTGACTTCTACCTCATTCAGATTCGCCAAAGTTAATGTGTTTCTTGTGGGGCTGCTTATCTTACCCACAAGCTACTAGTAACCTTTTAACAGAGAGGCAATAAATATATTCATTATTCGATTCTGATGATGATAATGATACATTTCTTTTGAATTTCAATTACCTTCTATTCTTTTACAAGTTTAGAATTAAATTCTTTTAATTTTCTTTGTGAGACATGCATTTATTACTGATTTGTGGAACATGTGTGATTCTTGACAGTTTCACATTGTATAATTTTTTTTTTTGGGAGGGAGGATTTTTGGGAACCAAAAGACTTATGTGAAAATTTTTTTCAAAATATTTTTGTAAAATTACATAATATCTATATCAACTTTAAAATTTTTGGGGGTGTCAAGGCCTCCCTATTAAGCTCTGCCTCTGACATTGTCCCTAACCACCAAGGCAAGCTTTTCTGCTTCAATAATAGTGGATTGATATGCACATTTTATATGACTGCGGACATCAATGATGAAGTTATTGCTTTAATGAAATTTGACATATATTAAGTTGATTGAGCAATGAGAAGAGTATACTTTGTGTGGCGTATCTCATGATATCATACTCTCATACATTTAATTAATTTTATGTTGTTTTTATTGTAAGTGGTTAACGTGGGGACTTCAACTGCAAAGATGGGTTTTTCAGAAAGAGTTATCTAAGGCTTTGGTGTTAGAAACTTATTGAAAACCTTGGGAATGCATGAAGTCAATTTGCTTCATTGATGTTTTCCTTATTTACCCATCTTGTCGTCAATCAACAGGTACACTATTGTTATCGTATGGCATTTGGAACTAGAAAGAAGCAGTAATGAAGTAAAATTCTCTGATGCTTGAACTTTAGCTTCGGAAACCTGGAATTCACATCAATTGAGAACCGTTCTATTTGATAGGATGTTTCTAAAACATTGGCTAAATTCATGAATTAGCTGTCTTAGGAGACTTGTAAAGTGTACAACATGAAGCAAAACTTGCACTGCGCAACTGCAGATTGTTTTCAGCATAGAAATCTTATTCCATTCACTTTGCCCAACTGACTGACTGTCATTTTCTTTTCTCAGGTTGGCTATTTTGTTGATTGTCACTACTCCAAAGAAGTAGAACAAGTATGTGTGATTGGTGGCATTAAAGCGAGTGCTTTAGGCTATATTCCTGTAAATTATAACGTAGAGGCGTCATAAAATAAGATCCTTAACAATTGGGTTTCTAGTCAAATGGAACACATTTTTGTTGGTGCCTATCACACTATGTTGTCTACAGCTGCTGCAGCCTGCATCCTTGGAATCCACAAAGCATTGGAGATTCTCATGAATGCAGAAATCTGCAGCCATACAACATCACTCCTACTCCAAATAGGACGTTAGCACCCAGTGATCTGCATCTAGGGAGGTCAAGGTCTATGGCGGTATTCAAGGATTTAAATTGCAGTTGCGGTTGCGATCACGGTCACGTCGCGATGCGGACGAATGCGGAAAAATGCAGCCATAACGGTCTAAAATTGCGGAAAATCGCAGATACGGTCTCTCTTAAAAACGCAATATTGCGGGCAATATTGCGGTCATGGACCGTTTTTTAAATCCTAGGCGGTATTCAACTGTACTCTGGGATTTGCAGTTTCCTCAAAAAACAGATCCACAGGTTGGGAATTCCGACATTTTCTCCATTAAAGCAACTAAACTTTAATAGACTTTCTGCTAGGTTGGAAATAGCGGCTATTAAGAGATTTATTGGTTCAAGTCTTGTCTCCTTTGCTCCCTAATTCCTTATTTGGATGTGTAATGGGGAATGCATGTGGGTGTTGGCCCTGGCTAAGGCATTTTTGGATAGACGGGAGGGGTAGATGACCATTTATGTTATTAGCTGTCTGGTGATGCACCTGAAGTAAATCAATCATGGATTTCAAGCACATTGATCAGCCACACAAAACTCGCCAGAAAAATTGTCATAAGCCTCACTAGTATATATGCTTGGCTTTTTATTTTTTACTATGCCTCTTCTTTCGAAGAAACGGTTTATTGATTATCAGATGTGTTCTTTATAAATACTCAAGTCCACAAGTACAATTTATTCAGGCGTTTTATTTTTCGAGTGCCTTTTATTCCAGGGGCTTCGTCGATTTGTTGATTCTTCTGGTTGGTTTTCTGAAAACTCCACTTGGTAATATAACCTTTGTTCATTGGCTTATGATGACAAATTTTAATTTTTTTGTTGCCTTCATATGTGAGAAAAATGTAGTTAAAAACCTAGTAAAGAAGTCTACGATGGACAAGATTGAACTTGGACCTCCTACTTTGCCAGGTTAGTGTTATTTTAAGGGATATATACAAAATTTTAACGTGCAACAAATTTGGTCTGTTCAGGGTTTCTCACAAAATTCTCTTAACACCAGGCATATGCATTCAGAAGCTTGCATTTAAAATTTAAAATTGAATAAAGAGTCAATTTCATCATTTATGTTATTAAGTTTCTCAGTGTATCCATTCAGAAATTGCATTTAGTTTCTCTTGACACCCAGCAAAGCAAGCAACCATTAGACTTTTTATACGCTGGAAGTTTTAGGGATATATTTTCGTGAGCCATTCAAATCCTCCAATACTGCCAACACCAAAGAAAGTCAGTGATTTCAATAGATTGCATTTAAAGATGACTAGAAGGTTACAAGACCACTGAATATTTCATCTACAGGCGATTCTAGACATTCTGAGTCATACAAATGTCAAGTGCTTAAAATTTTGCGTCAGCATATATCTTCTGTTGGGGGAAAAGGAGCACCTGGAAAGCTCAGAAGAAGACCCATGTAAGTATATGTTGACTGTTGTATACCAACTTTCGTTAACCACACCAACAAGGAAGACATAATAAAGCTCTAAGGTTTAAAAAAGGATCCGTGATTTTTCATAACTTTGAGTTGTTGAAGTTGCATTTTTTTGTATTTATTCACATCGCAACACGAGTGCATCTATGACTACGATCGCAATTACAATTTAAATCCTTAATAAAACTATAAGTTCGAAGATGACAAAAAAATTCTACTATTATGACAAAAAGATGAGCAAATGTTGTAGAAAAAAAATTGGTAATCAGCTATCTTAAATTGACAATGTCACAAATTGAACTAACCTCTTCTTTGCTCTGCAACTAAAACAAAGAAAATGGATGAGATTAATTTACGCTGTTAAAGCTACAATAAGCAAAGCAGGTCGTACACTAGAGAAGAAGATACCAGGAAAGTCTATGGAAATAAGGTGATAAGTCAGACGAGACCAATTCATAATCTTATGGCATGAAAGCATAACACCCACAGCTAAAATCTGGGATTCAATACAGCTGAAGGTATACCTTTCGTGATGAAAACAGATGCAATATTAACAGAAACACGTGGAATAGAATCAAAAGCATAGAGATCTAAGTAAGAAACGTGAATCACATATGTAGAATCATTACAAGAATCCACAACATCTTCTTTCTCTCCACAATGAAATTTTTATTGGATTTGTAAAACCTTGCTGCAGAAACCTAAAGAAATGGAGAAATGACAGATGCAAGGTAAAGGATGAAGAGAACAAGTGACAAAGTAATAATATGGTAAAAAAAAAATCTGACAAGGATAAAATCCCTGTTGGTTGATTTACCTCATTTAGTCATCAATGTTAAGAAAGCAATCAATGAGCATGTGGAAGGTCAGATTTCTGTCATAAATATGGAAGTTACTTCCTTAAATCTCAAATTGTTTGATGATTGAAACAAAAACTCTATATCAATTTTAGTAGCCTTTGATTCGTGGAATGTTTTTAATATTTTCAAAAATATTTTAAAAGAATATCATATTTGGTTCAAGGTTTAAAAAAAAATATTTGAGAATGTCATATTCTTGAAAATATTTTTAACCCAATATTTCTCTAAAATATTTTTATAGGGAGAGGTGAGTATTTCATATTCCTATAGAATGCTAATGCGATATTAAAATATTCTTAAAAAAATTTATAATGAATCAAATATAAAAATATTATATTCTCGTTAATTAAATTCTTAGAGATTACATTCTAGAGAATGTATACTTTTCTAGAAATATAAGATCTCATTAATCAAATACCACTAAAGCCATTTGATGATGGAAAAGATAAAGAAAAGTAGGAAGAAGAAAAAAGAAATTAATTTTTATGAAGAATCAAAAGTAAAACAAAGTGATAGATGATTTTGGAATAAAACATATGAAGAAGCCCGAGGATTCACTTGATGTTTGATTGGAGCATCTAGTGAAGAATAAATGCGAAACAATGCATAATCATCTAGACCAAAAGTACACATCCTTCTGTCAATGTTTTTGTTGCTCAGCCAATATCGAAAAATATTAAAGGCCTCAAATAATATATACGCAAGTAATTAACTGCCTCCACAGAGGAAATACGGATAGGAAAAACTTAAAGCATGTATAATTCTACAAAGAAATTTTTTTAATTTTTAACCTTTAGTTTTTTTCAATATGCTAGAAAAGAAAAATTTAGGGAGTAAAGAATAATTCATCATAAGAAAAGTATGGCAACCTTGATATTGATATATACAAGTGTCCAAAGAACGTAGGAATGCCACTAAATATACATGCAAAACAGGAGAAAGAAATAATGATCAAGCCATGCACCTTAAAATAGATAAAGGCTTAGCATGAAATATAATAACTTGAGCAGTATTACTTAGACACAATATTTTCCCATGTTACATGTCACATTATATGAGGTCAAAGAATCAAATTGAATAGGTGGGAGTAGGACTGGATCTACTCATAATGTGCTAAGTGTGAAAGGTAAGAGAGATTTATTTGTACAGCTAGCATTTTTCTGTCAGACTCATAATGTGCCAAGTATGAGGAGTGTAGGAGAGATTAATACGTGCAAGTAGCATTTTTTAATGATTCCTGCATCGTAAAGATTCATAACAACCAAGCACTTGAGCTAATACCCATCCAACAACATAATCAATGTCACTTATATGGTTGGATATCAGAAGTGCATTGTCCTTACCTAAAATTTTTATTAAGAAAGAATGTCAACTTTATAAGACCAACTCTGTTTTTGAAGAGATACATTGTATTATCAACAACATATACAATAGAAGAAAAAGATATAACAAGAACTTACGATGTGGTTGTCACCTTCCCTTTCAATTTAAAAGTTTCAGAATCCATATATATCTAAACTTGATATTAATAGATTCAACAAGTTAGACAGTATGAGGAAGAATACAAGATATACCCACTTAGCAAAAATCATTAGAGGCACCATGCTCTTGTTGATGATCTCTACTTTCCAGGACACCACAAGAATTTGGAAAAGAAAATCCTTTCCATGAATTCAGATGGATCTATTAACTTTGTTTTGGTGATTTGACAACATATTACTGTATAAATGGATGAACAATATGCATGCCTTCATTTTACATCCTTTTCTTTGATAGCATTTTAGATTTACAATTTTGCATGCCGATATATAAAGCATCATATGATAAGTGTACATTTTAACTGATCTCATACTCTTGAATTGACTTTTATTGATTTATTATTTTAACTCCAAACTCATATAATTTTACAATTCTTTCTTATTTTTTAATATCATCTATTTCTTTTTTCCGTTGATTATAATTTAAATTAATATGAATTAATTTTACTAATACCAAGGAATTATAACTTGAAATTAATTACAAGTACAATTGTACAAAATAATGGAATAAATTTTGATATTGAGTAATAATTATTAATGCTAGTTTTTAAATACATAGGCCTTCATTAATTTAATATGTCTGAATTTTTAGCAGAGCAATGACAGTTAAATTAATATTATTTGTAACATTTTTCCATTCATTATTATGAGTTTGACCTTCGATGTTATATTTGATAACTTGTTATTCTTACTATTATAAAAGAAATATAATATAAATATATATTATTTATATAATCATTGTTTTACTGTATTACAAATAAGTAATAAATAATGTAAATAATATACTAAATTTTGATAATTATAAAAATATAAATTAATTATCATTACCAATTAATTTCCAGCAATAATTCCTTTATTTTTTCATTAACATTAATAAATATTACAATTCTTAAAATAAAATCAATATCATCTACTTTATTTATCACTTATTTATTCTAATGTTTGATTACTTGATCACATAAATTAGTTATTAAAGTGACAATTAGTTTTTACTCGTGACTTATTACTTACTTTATAATTATTTTGACATAAAAAATAGATAACAAAGAGCCTTAATTTGTATATAAATTTAGAATTAATTTTCAAAATTTTAATAATTATTCATCTATTATATTATGTATTTATCTTCATAAACTTGCTTAAACTAGAATAATATATTACTATATTTTAATTTATTTTACTATTTTTAATATAATTTCAAATTCTTTTTTCTTCTCTTGATTAGATACTGGTGGAGGAATCACTAAATATTAAAGCATTAACAAATTTTTCCTTTTAATTTAGGGGTCATTTTTTATATTTGATACCTTTTCCATCAACCAGTAAAGTCTATTTGGGCTAATTTACTTCCACCAAATTAATATCTTATTGATAAAATTTAATAGTGAACAGTTAAACCCCAAACCATAAAGTGTATACGCAAAAGTACAACCATTAAAAATTCATTTTTATGTATTTGATAAATTTTCTATATATATAATTTAATTCTAATTTTTGGGCTATTATCATATCTCATTTGATAAGATATTTATAAATATTTACTAGTCTATGTTGCTTCAAGTATTTTTATTATATTGTCTTGCTACATGTATAATTTAATACATATTTTTAAGGGTAAAATTTAGGTAAAGTTTCTTAGATATTTATTATAAAGTTCTTAATTCAGTTTACAACAAGTGTATTAATTGTTCTATTAACTATTAATAACTTTAATTTAATAATTATAATAATTAAAAATATTGCAATTACAATAAAATAATTAATTTGTATGTCGTAATTTAACTAGAAAATCTTACGGTAAACACTTAAGAAATTTTATCTAAATTTTTTCTTGTTTTTAATTGTCCACTTTACAATTTAATTAACGATCATCTTATTCTTTTATCCTTGTTATGAGTTAAAAATGTTATCTTAATTTTTTATATAAATTAATTTTAATTTTTAAGAAAATTACAAATTAAAAAATATAGTTTAAAAAGATAATAGGGAATAGTTCAATAGATGCAAAACCCTTTTTTTTTTAAGGTGCTAACATTTCCCTTCTTTTTTTTAACTCGTAAGTATCTTGTGATATTCGTAATGTTATGTTTTAGGTTTGTAAATGAATATGTATCTAATGTGCAAGTATTTAATATAAGTTCATGAATTTTATTTTTAAATTTGAAAATTTTTTAATGTATGTTTTTTAGTGTATTTTAATATTTTTTGGATAATTTATTTCAATATTTTTTGAATAAATGTGATAACAACATCCATTCTTTAGTTAGAAGAAAAAAATTCTAATAAAATAATGATAGTAAAAAAAGAAAAGATATTAAAATTAATTTGTCACCAGCAATAGTTTTTTAAATTAATTATTATTTTTATTGTGAAAATGAAAATAATAGGTAGAGTTTATGCACATATTTTAGATTATTTTTTATTAAAATTACTTAAATGCTCATAATTATTATGTTAAAATTTAAAATTAGTAAGGAATTTGTTGATAATAGTATAAGTCTAAATGACATAAATCTCAATAAAATTTAAAAGTTAAGATCAATTCATTTTAAAACAATTCTTACATTATATTAATATGCTCTCCCCTATAATTAATATATTAAATAAAAATTTTCAATCCATTAAGCCAATGTAAGTCTATTTTAGGAAGAAAAAGGTATTATATTAAGATTTCATTCCATGCAAGTAGCTTATAAGTTAACTAATAGTTAATAAATTAATTAGTAGTTGATAAAGTAATTGATAGCTAATCATTTAAGAAATATTTCATAAAATTAATTATTGAATTAGCTGAAATTATAAAATGAGATAAAAGTATATATTAATAAAAATAGATATAAAATTAAAATAATTTATATTTATCTAAAAATTAAATTATATTAATACAATTAAGAAGTTTAAAATAAAAATATAATATTTGATATTTAATTAATTATATTTTATGAATTTATATATTTATTTACTTACATAATTTTTATTTTATTATTTATGACAAAATTATAATTACTTAAAGTATAATTAATCATATTCTATGATATTATTTATTTACATACATATTTTTTTATATTTTTAATTTAAAATTAGCATATAATTATGTCAAGATTAAGTTAATTATATTTTATAAAAAATATTTAAATTTATCTTATAAAGGAAATGGGTTGCAAATTAATAAAAAGAATAAATATAGATTTGTAAAGAATTTAAAGAGGTAATAACTTATAAACTATAAGTTACTCTAGGTAGTTTACTAAATTAGAGTTTATTTTTTTTAGTAAGTTAGTACAAAAAATACCTTTATAGGTTAGTTTATAATTTTATTGATTAAGTTAATAAGTTATAAGTTAACTTATTTATTATGCAAAATAGAGCATAAAACCAAAAGATTTATTTTATGATTAAAAATGTTGATTAAAATTGTTAATATACAACAAGCCTATTTTAGTGAGTAAAATATGAAATTAAAAAGTAAAATAGGTCTATTTTAACTTATACAATAAATTAACTTATAATTTATTGATCGAGTTAATAAATTATAAGTTAATTTATTTGTTGTGCGAAATAGAATTTAAAACTAAAAGATTTATTTTATGATTAAAAATGTTAATTAAAATTGTTAATATACAACAAGCCTATTTTAGTGAACAAAATATGAGATTAAAAAATAAACCAGGTCTATTTTAATGATAATACATTAAATAAGAATTTTTCTTCTTCTTAATTTTTATCATTAATATTATTATTGGTTATTGCTTAAGAAAGTAAATCAATTTTGTTTTTAACAGTTTGATAGGTTCTTCTAATTTTTTATTTGTTTTATTTTAGTAAAAATATTGATTAAAATTAGAAATTTTTATGATGTAAAATATTATTTCAAATAATTAATATACTATTGTATACCTTTTTTAAACAAAATATTGAATTAAAAGATAAAGTTAATCTCATTTAAATCTTTTTACTAGAGGAATATTAATGATTTTAATTAATAGTTTTAATCTTAAAATAAATCTAGTGATTTTAATTTAAAACATTTGTTTTACTAAAATATATTAGCAAGTATAGTATAATATTTTGATTCTTATTTAAAAACATCATAAAAATTACATAATTTGAATAAATGGTAATTTAAGTGAAAAATGGATGTTATTTTTTAATTTTGTAAAGTTTAAGGGAGTAATTTTTAAATTTCTAACATCGTAAAGTTTAAGCTAATTGCTAACTATGTGGTTGGATAAATTATCTGGACATTTCAACGAATTAAATTTGATTGATTTTAAATTATCTTCATATCATTTTTTTTCATTTTAAGTATTACTTATTTGGATAAATTATATTTTAAAAATTTTTTACTTTAAAAAATAATAAAAATTTATTATTATCCACTCTATAATTTCATTTTTTAGATAATAAATTATTGATAAAAAGCTGTCTTACTTACTTACGATTATAATATTAGTTTGTAATAAATATAATAAATGTAATGGTTTAGTTCATCGGTGCAAATAATGATAAAAGCCTCGCTAAACTAAAACTAAAATAAATTTGGACTATTTCAACTTGATCAAATCAGACACGTTAAGAACATATTATTTTGGGCTAACAAGGATTTAGATTCGTTAAAAATTTGATAAGATCTAATTAAAAAAATTAAAAACAGATCCATTTAGCTTAGTTAATAAAAATATAATTTTAATTTTTTAATAAAAATTTAAATATTTTTATCAATAATAATTATATTTAATAATTGTAAATTATATTTATTTTTTCATTCACATCTATTTTTATTTTCATTTATTTACTTTTATCTCAATTTCCATTGTTTTTCTACACGAAAATGGGAAGTCTGGAGAAACTTTTTGCCAATTCGGAGGATATGATTTCCACACGTTATTGCTTTAGGAATTCTTCGAGAAATTTCTTCTTCTTTTAATTTATTGTAGCGATCTTTAAAAAAGTTTATATAATTGTACATAGAAATTTCCTTCTTATAAGAGATACATCTGATAACATGTTGCACCAACATGGAGAAAAAATTTAAGTATTTTCATACGTAAAAATTTCATTTTTAAACTCAATAAATGCAGTGTACGATCATTTTTGTAATATAAATTTGATTCATCCTATAAAATATTTTACGTTATCATTAAATGACATTAAATATATTATTAAAAAATATGTAATAATTAAATATTTTATCTGTAATAAATAAATTTTAATATTTTTTATTAATATGATAATATATATTTTACATTAATAATAAACCAAATTTAAATTTTTACTTATTTTAATTTTAGATGAATTACAAGGTCATATATTAATATTATACAAACTTATAATCATAATGAGGATGCATAAATTCTTTAATTGATGGTGGACTTAAAAGGCATGGATGTATATGGGTCAAGTCAAGTGAGTTTCCGATCCTATTGAATCAAATTGTATGAAATTCAGCTTGACCCATTTACTTTTTTTAAAAAAAAAATTGGCCCAATCAGTCTTGATTTTTTTAAATGCAGATCTGAAGGTTTAACCCGATAGTTCAAATAAATAATTTTTTATTTTTAAATAAAAATAAACTTTAAAAAAAATTATATATTTAAAGAGATAATATAATATTTAAATATATAAAATATTTAATTATATTAAATTAATTTTTATATTTAAAATAATTGGATATAATTAATATAATATTTTTTAATATATAATTATATTATTAAAAATAAATTAATATAATCAGGCTAAATTGACTTGGCCCATTTCTTTTTATTTTGATTTAATTAACAATCGGGTTATTAAAAAAAATTCAATAGGCCTGTTAGACAAAAAAGATTTCAAATTCTATACTTTTCACAATCAGACCTATGAGCTCAAGTGGGTCGCCCAGATACAGCTCTATTAAAAGGCATAAAGAGTATTGCCACCTCCCCAAAATTTTTAGAATAATATATTAATATTTTGTAATTATATAAATATTTTTAAAAAAAATTTACATAAGTCATATAACTTCTCAATTTTTTATTATTTGACCCCTCAAAAACTTTCTGATAAACTCTCTCTTGGATTTTAATGATTCTTTGTGCCGGAACAATTTTCATTTAAAAAAATTATGGTTAATTTTGGTAATTTATTTTAATAAAATTAACAAAGACGTAACACTAAAAAAATGATTTTGGATTAATAAATCAACGTAAAAAGTTAAGAAGATGAGCTTATTTACGTGGAAAGTAATAAAAAATATTCACAGTGCCTCAGGTACAAAGTGATAACTTGTGGTTCCCAACCGGAAGTCACTTTTGCTGACAAGTTCACATGCTTTTATAGTGCCACCAAATTTCCTTTCCTCAATCTGCTTTTCTATTTCCATTCTCATAGCGGACAGATTCAGAAACTTTTTGACCAATTCTCACGTTAGACTGCCCAGTGAATAAGTTGGTCTTCTGAGCAACTTCCACACATTATTCCTTCACCAAGTTTCCAGGAAATTTCTGCTTCTTATGGTTTATTAAAGATCAGCTTTGGTTCCGATCTCAAACTCAAGCAACCATAGCTGTTCTTAATCACGGCTCAGACTTTCACCACCAATTTTACTTACGATGTTTTTTAAGATTTCAGAGGCGAAGATACACGCTACAACTTCACTGGTAATCTCTATGATGCTTTTCGTAGAATAGGAATCAAGACTTCTTCTGATGATCAAAATCTCAGGGGTGGAGATAAGCTTTCACCCTCACTTTTCACAGCAATCGAAGAATCAAGAATGTTTGTTATTGTATTTTCTGAAAACTATGCATCTTCAATATGGTGCCCCCGTGAACTTGCGAAGATTCTTGGGTGTGTAGAGCAAAACAAGCGACGTGTTTGGCCAATCTTTTATAAGTTGGATCCATCTGATATAAGGCATCAGAAAAATAGTTACGGCGATGCAATGATTAAACATGAACAAACGATTGGTAAAGGCTCCAAAAGTGTGTTGAATTGGAGATCTGCTTTGACTAAAGTTGCCAACTTAAAAGGAGATCATTTCAGAATAACTGGGTATTTATTTACATTTATATTATTTTTTCGTAGTTATTTACTTCTTGCTATTGAAAAATGTCTATATTTATTATTTGTTACTCTGAACTATAATTGACAAATATATGAATTTTAAGGACTTACAAAATATGAAAATGATGTGATTAAGTAGGGATTTTGGAAGCTCTTAGATGGTCAATTAGTAATTCTTCTTTCGGATATCATAAAATGAAAATGAAAGAAATAATTATAAATAATTAAATAGTTTAGACTTATAAGCAGTTCAAAATTGTATTTGTCAGTACTGTTTTTGCCCTATTAATTGTGGGTTTCTAAATAGAAATTTGGCGTATAGAAATAACTATAAACTATAAATAGTTAAATAGTTTAGACTTACAAGCGGTTCATACCCTAAAAGATGCAATAATTTGTATTGATTTCTTTTAGTTTGGGCATCTTTCCATTGTGTCTAGCAATTTTTTTAGGGTCTAAACCTTATAGAATTGAATTAAGGTCTTTATGGAATCTCTCTGTCGTTCCAATTTTATTAGATGTTCCCAAAATGACAAATTCTTCATGGAATGAGCGAGTGGTGAATAACCTATGTACATACGAAATATTTGTAAGATTTGGTGCGGTTCTTGTACAGATTAGTGTATGACTTACAAGGATATGGGCCTGCCCCTTTAATCCTCAAAATATAAAAGTTTTATGTTTTTAATTTTTATGAAAAAAAATATATCTACAAAAAAAAAAAAATTTCAAAAATATACTTAATAATTTATACTTTAACTACTTGTAATTTTATTTTTGTAATTACATACCTTTCACGATGTCAAAAAACTATTTATGCAGGAATGACTATGAAAGTGATTTTTTTAATAAAATTTTCAAAGAGATTTCAATTGTATTACTTCCTAAAGGCTTACATGTTGGAGAACGAGTTGTCAAACTTGAAGCTCGCTTAGAAAAAGTGGAATCACTTCTTGATATTTCATGTTACAATACAGCATGTATGTTGGGGATTCATGGAACTGGTGGTATAGGAAAAACAACCCTTGCTAAAGCTTTGTATAATTCAATTGCCCACCAATTTTACTATTCAAGTTTTCTTTTTGATGTAAGAGAAACTTCAACTAAACACAAGGGTTTTTAGTAAGTCACAAAAAAAGAAAAAAACTTTTGTCAAAACATCTTTGATGGTATAAATATCATATGGGTAGTGTTAACGAAGGTACATATGAAATAATGAATAGGCCATGCAATAAGAGAGTTCTTTTGGTGTATAGATTGTGAAGAACAATTGCAAAAGTTGGTTGGAGAATGCAATTGGTTTGGTTTTGGTAGTAGAATTATTGTGACAACAAGAGATAGCCATTTACTACCTATTCATGATTTTGAAAAAACATATGAAATGACAAGACTAGATGACCATGAAGTTTTAGAACTGTTTTGTTGGAAAGCCTTTAAAAGTATCCCACCTTCAAAAGAATTTTGGGATTTGTCTATTGATATAGTAAATTGTGCTAGCAGCCTTCCATTGATATTGGAAATGATAAGCTCTAACTTATATGAGAAAGATTTAGTGGAATGCATTTTTGCATTGAATGAATATAAGAAAATTCCAAACAAAAGCATTCAAACAATACTTAGAATAAGCTATGATGACTTAGGGGACAACTAGAAGGAGATTTTTCTAGACATTGCATTTTCCTTTAAAGGGGATGATTTGAAAAAAGTTAAAAAAAAAGTTAAAAATATACTAGATGCTTGTGGTTTTGGCCTGATAAATCCTTAATAACTATTAATGAAGATGGCATTGTTGGAATGCATAACCTAGTACAATAGATGGGTAAGAAAGTTGTTAGGGAAGTTATGCCAAAAGAGCATGGGAAACGTAGCAGATTATGGTTGGAGGAAGATATTACTAAAGCTCTAGAATAAAGTTTAGTGAGAATCATTTCAATAATTATTTTATTTTTTATTCACATACCTTTGTTTTAAATTCTCTTTTATGCTCTTTAATTTAAATATCTCATATGTAATCATGTTACTTTTATGATGTTTGTTATATAAGGAACTCATAGAATTGAAGAAATAATGCTTGAGTCACCTTAACAAAAACATAATGGATGGGTGCTGCCTTCAAGAAAATGAAAAATTTAAGAATACTCATTGTTAAAGATGCATGATTTTTGGTAGGACCTAAATATCTACCTAATAATTTATGGGTACTTGAATGGAATCAAAACCCATTGATGTTATTGCCATCAAATTTTTTATCCCAAGAAAGTTGTTATTTTGGAAATGCTTGGTAACTCCCTCAAATTGCAAAAAAAATTTCAAGTAAAATTTATTTGCATTTACTTTTTAAGATGTAGCTTAGTTTTTAAAAGATCATGTATCACTTTATAATATTTTTTTGATACATTATAATATTTCACTATTTATTTATTTTTTATTTTGCAAAATTTTTAATATTTAAGCATGATGAATTTCTCATGTTGTTAGTCCATAACTGAGGTGCCTGATATGTTTGAACTTTTAACTCTAGAAAAATTAGATCTTTCTTCCTATAAAAATTTAGTTAAAGTTTATGATTTTGTTGGATTTGTCACTAAGGTGATAGAATTACACCTTTAATTTTGCAAAAATCTAACATGTCTTCCAAATGCAATACTAAGGTGATAGAACTACACCTTCAATTTTGGAAAAATCTAACAAGTCTTCCAAGTGCAATGCAAATGGCATCTTTTCAATGACTTTCTACTGGTGGTTGCAAAAGATTTCTCGAATATTTAAGGAAACATGGATTGCATATTCAACATTTTTGCAGGTGATACTGCTGTTAAGGAGCTGCCAAATTCCATTAGTAATCTTGAAAAGTATTGAATTTTATACTTGTCATATTCAAAAAAATCATTATCATAATTTCAACAATGTTATATACTTAAGTTTAGTATGTAAGTGTGAGGATGGAATATGTTGTTTCATTATATTATTTCTTCAGTAATTGACAATTGTGATAATTAATGATATGAATGTAGAAAACGTTTTTAAAAAATTAGGACATGTCACTTAAAACAAATGTGGTATGATAATTTATATACATTGGTAGTCCAATTTGTATTGAATAAAATCACTGCAAATTACTGTTGTGCTATGATAGATAAAGATTTTCATACAATTTTATTTTATTCTTTTTTCCAGATTGACGTACCTTGACGTGAGCAAATGCAAGAATCTTCAAGAAATTTATGGGATTCCATCCAACTTAACGTATATTTATGCAAGGACTGTACATCGATAACTCTGCACTCACAGTGTCCTATGGTCTTAGGTTTGAATTTTTTCCCCCTTTTGGATTTGCAGCATGTCTGTACAAATGCATATATAAATAAGAGTTAATTGTTAGAAAAAAGAGATAAAAACAGTATTGAAACATGTATAGAATTGCACTATACTGAATGCAATAATACTGCCTCGCATAGAGATGGAAAGTTGCCCTGCAATATAACAAAGTATCAGAACTTTCAAATATGAATTAAATTTAGGATTTAATTAAAAAACCTATGACTGAATATTTATATAAATAAAATAATGTCATTATTAATCAAATGAAGATAAATCAGTAATACAACATCATTATAATTCTTGAATAAATTAATTAGTGATTTATGGACCAACGAGCATGAAATGCTACTAAATTTTGCTTTGTAACAGCAGCTGGTTCTGTTGTTTCTCCTATATCCTATAATTTTCCCTTTTTAATTATTCTTTCCTGTGTTTAGAATGGAAAGTGCAAGTCTATAACTTGACTGCACCCTTAATCCATCTCCAACCTAAAATGTCCGTTCCATGCATGGGTCTGTCCATTCTTTTAACAAAAATATAACAAACAACCGTTTCACTCATTTAAGGAGAATTAATTTATAGAATATAAATTAATATTTTTTATAGAAATGATCTGTACTTTTTGTATAACTCATTATTGTCACACACATTAAAAAATCCTTCCCTTCTCGTATTATTTTATTATTTATCATATCATATTAATGCTATGTTGGCCGCATTTGATTATCCATTCATTAGTCATGATTCAGTTATCATGCAGTGATTTGTTAGCATGCAATTAAAAAAATTTTAGAACACGCGCGTGTCAAACATTTTTTATTTAGAGACATTTTTATCATGATTTCTAATTTTGAAACTTTGATTAGTGTAGAGGATTGCTATTGGCAACTTTCCATGAATATGATACTATTTGATACCATAATATTATGACTCGTGCAAGATATAAGACTTGACAAAAATCATCTTACTAACACGTGAGAGAAAGAGAGAGAGTTTGTGTGCTCGCGCGCTCATGCGTGAATTCCTTATTTTTGGAGACTAGTTAGGGACAACCAACAAAAATACGGAAGGGACTATTTGCCAAATACAGGACAATATACTCATAAATAGAATTTTCTATTCCAACATTCAAAATTTGCTTCAAAATATTGTTTTTAATCTTCACCAAACTGATTCGGGTCTATTCGATTGGTGATAAAGTCTGAAAAATAATGAAAACAAGGAGTAATGTCTAATAATCTAGTGAGTATATAAATTACTGAAGTCCGGAACCTAAAATATTATTTATTAAAATTTAGAGAAAACTTTTGTCCTTTACAAACATTTCAAGTATCTTAAATATTTGAAATAAAAAAATTAGGAAAACCTATTCAATCTTAGAGAAATAAATTAATTTGCAGTAAAAAATTTAAATCTCAAACTTTCAAATGCAATCTTTTTTGCAAAACCAATTCAATAAAATAATTATTTCATATTTCAATATTTTTCTACGTAAAACTACAATCTTTTACAAAAATTTAAATACTAAGAAAGCTAATTACACAAATAACTTCATAATATTTTGAATAACACACTTGGAATACAAAAATTTAAATACTAAGATGCTAATTTTCCTATCAAAATAGCAAGTAATTTGTGACAGTAATGTTTCTGAGGAAGACAAATAACTTTCTTAAAATTAAGTAGCAATTGGAGGATATAGTTTGTGTGGAGGTGTGGGAATATCATTACCCTAAAATCAAATTGCAAAATCCAACTTATTATAAGAAATTGTTTGCTTTCAATCCTTATTCAATGAAATAGGTTAATGAATTGATATATATTCTTAAGCCTACCTGACGCTGAATGGAATTCAGGCGATAAAAAGAAAATTTAAATAAGGCAATATGATGGAAATTTAAAAGCACAACTTGATTAAAATACGGTCATGTGATATTACTCAAAAAGTTGATGTTGAATTGAAAAAGGGCAATAGCTAATGTAAAACAATGATATCTAGACACATACAAGTAGATGAGTTGCATAAACTAATGCCTTTCTCTCAAATTGAAGTCTTTAATTGTTGCATATGATTATACATTTTACAATAGAAATATGTTCTAATAAACAAATGGAATAAATATATTTAATTCATTCAGAGACTTTTGTTTGAAAAATATAAAGGATATTTTCTCAAACATAAACACACCCTCAAGCATAGACAATTATGATTACTCTAACTTTGATGTCACAGGTAATCAGAAAGTCAAGTGAAGTGAGAATATATATGCCTGGAGCACAAATTCCTGATTGGTTTTACCGTCGTTGTAAAGGGGGAGTCCTTTCTTTTTGGGCTCGTAAAAAATTGCCTAATGCTACTTGTGCATTCATCCACAATTGTGGGGTTAATGATTTAAACCGTTACCGACTACGTTTATTCATTAACAACGTTGAAGTGTGGAACTATTTACACGATGGTTGGAGCCGCGGATATTTTGCGAGCAGCGGACGCTATGTGTATTCCTATAATCTTCAAGATGCCTTGAGCAAAAATGGGGCTGAAGATGCTGAGAAATATCTACTCCAAGAGTGGAATTATGTAGAGATTAAGATTTAAAAAACGGTCTGTGGTCATGATATTACGTTAGATCAAATTACATTTGTGATTTTTTGTAATTTTGAATTATTATTTTAATATTTTTTTGTATTTATTCGTATGGCAATATAATCGCCACTGCAACTGCAACTAAAATTTAAATTCCTATGTAGAGGTAGAGGTGGCAGTGGAAGGATGGCTGGAGAGCTATGATTTGAAGTGTGGAATTTGTGTGGACAGGTAAGGAAAGGATGGAAGATGTACAATTTGAGTGTCTTTACATTACCCTACCTATTGAGTTGGTATTAAGAAATGCATTAAAAAGAGGAGCAGCATTTCATTCGGAGAATGAGCCGCCAAAAAACTCCTGAAAAAGAACAAGCCTAGAGATAATGAAGAAAAATATCAGAATCCAAGAACTAAGAAAAGGTTAGACACTATGCTGATTTATTATATTATTATGAGAAAAAAATTATATATACACAATCTCCTTGAATCTAGAATGGTTGGATTTCCCAGCTTTTGAATTTTTTCAATCAATCATTTTAACTAACACATCTTTTGCAATAAATCATCAACTTCCATGTTTTATTAAAATTTTACATGTGGTTTTGTTAATTTCATTGGTCATTTTAAAATAAAGCAAGACGTTAATTTCATAGAAGGCTTCTTACATTTTCCTTATAATTATTAGAATAAATTATACTGATCCATCTTGACTCCTAATCTAAGACATTCTTTCTTTTTTTTTTTTCTTTTTAAGTTACCTTCTCCTTCTTTATTTTATAAATTTACTCAATATAAAAGATATATGTGTATATGTATGTGCATGTGCAATTTCAAAAAAAAAATTTATATTATAAAAATATATAAATTCATATTATACAAACTTACATAAGGATTTATTTATAATTAATCTTATTAAAATTATTTATACAATTCTATAAAATTTAGGAGACATTTATTAAAATTTAATCTAACAATTTATCTTAAACCTAGGATTTATATATAGCTTTTATCTAACCGTAGCAACATTCATACAAAATTTCAAAATCTTCCTCCTCGGAAAAGTCTTTTTTTTAATATAAAATTCACTTACAACCTTTTCATTTTAATAAAAACTTTTTCTATTTTTTTAATTTATTTTATTGTATAATTATTCTTTTTGTATTAATGCAGAAAAATTTATTCAATCAAGAAAAGTGATCAAATTTTACCCTAGCACAATGACATAGACTTCCCATGGGAAATGTTATGGAAAGTGCCCTTGCCACCAAAGGTGTTCATATTCCTATGGGAATTGTACAATTATATACTTCCCACATCTGATGTTCTCAACTCTGGATATGTTTAAGTCCCTCAGACATGTTCTCTTTGTGAAGTGGAGAATGAAACTTCTCAGCACATCTTTATGCAATGCACATTTACAAATGCTCTTTGGTTTGGCTCGCAATTCTCTATTCGGCTGGAAAATTTTGATGTTGTTCATTTGATTAAGTTATCCTTGCAAATAGGATATATAAATGCTGAGATGCTAAGGGAGTTTACATGTTCTGTGGCACTAATTTTATATACAATTTGGTCCTTCAGAAACAATGCCATTTTCAAAGAAGAAACTCCTTCCTTTAAAGCCGCGCTCAAAGTATGGCTTAGATTGTATCCGAAGTATGTTGTTGCTTGCCCTGCTATTAAACAAACAAATTCCAATTGTGCTACAAACAGAGCTCATACAGGTAGCAATTTAGTTGCAATTCTTAAACCATATCATTTTGACTATCTGAAAAAATTTTACTATCTGAAAAAATATCAGCAAGTATATTTGTCAGTTTACAAGGTTAAGAAATTCACATGTAAAATTACCTACTGCCAAGCTTTCTTGATTGATGATATGCAAGAGTTGGAGGGAAGTTTTTTTAATCTCTGGGGCAGTCACTTAGTTACGTGTGTTGTTTCAAGGCTTTAAGAGTCTTCTTAAAGATGTAGGTTATTTTTCTCCAATGCCCTGTTTAAGTTGTATTGAAATGCTTAATGAACCATCAATGGCTCCAGCGCATTTGCAAACCATAATCAAAGATGTCAAATGTTTATTGATGCCTTTATCCGAGCAAATCCAGGTTAGTTGTGGATTATTCCTCACTCTTCTCCTGATAGGGTCAAATCAGGTAATTGGGGAAGTATAGGCAAATGGAGATAGAGAGATTTTTACATGTAACTATCCAAGTGCATGTATTTTATACATTTTTTTAACTAAAATATTCTAATTTTATTGTTTTGCATTTTATCATTGTTTGCTTGAGGGCAATATATGTAGATTTACTTGAGGATTCTTTCGCTTTCGCAGACTTTGCTTATTTTTTTTTTCTTTTTAACTTATTCATCATAACTGTAAATAGGTATCCAATAGGGTAATATATGTAAATTTATTTGATGGACATGTTCTATGGGCGTGAATTCAATTGGCACCTATTATCCTTTGAGAATCTTCTGATTCTTAGCAAATGTATATGTGCTAATTGGGCCAATAAAATTATTTGATGTGTCCTAATTGGCCCAAGGGAGAGACGTTTGTGTTTCTTGTTGCAAATTACTTGATATATTTAGTTGGAAGGAGATATAGTTAACATCAAATTAGATAACCATAATTGTTCGATTGATTTTAAGATAAAAAGATCTTAGAATCAATTAAGACTAAATTTTAAACCCGCGCTTTGCGTGGGTATGCAAAATATTATTTATATAAGAATATATCTTTATGAATAAAATTTTAATAAAAATTATTTTAGTTATTCTTAAAAAATTATATAAGTCAAATTTTAATTCCTAACCAATTTTACTTATATCATAAAATTATGTAAAGACAAAATTTTATTTTAAACTATAATCAAAATAAAAATAGAATAATTAACATTTCATAAAATAAATGATTTGCTTCATTACTCTTAATCAAATATTTTTAACTGACTTCAAAATTTAAAAATACTTAGTCAAATCCCAATAGAATATTGGTAAAAAAATTATTCAAAGGATTTTAGAGAGTTATATAATATTAAAAATATTGTAGGAAAAATTTTAAAATATTCATAAAATCAATGTCTCGCAATATTTATGAATAATTTTATTTTGTGTGATAAGGAGAAAGGTGAATTTAAATAGGATATTTCATGATTAGTGAGTAAAATTAAATAAAATATTAAATACAATTAGAAAGAAATTTTATTTGAATAAGATATTTAATTATAAATTAATTTAAAACATAAAATACAATTAGAGAAAAGGCAGAGCTTAGGTAAAATTCCTTAGGTATTTGTCATATACTTTTCCATTTAATTTACAACATGTGTATTAATTACTTTATTATATTTACTTTAAATTTTTTTCCAAATTCAATTCAAATTAAATTCATGAACTACTCAAGTCAACTATAGCTCATTTGATCTAATAAAATAAATAAAAATTTCAATTAAGCAAAAATGAATCAAAATGAACCAAGTTAACTTGAATTAGTGATTTATTAACTTAGCTCATTTGATTCATTTATTCTAAAATTATTTTAAAAAATTCTATTTAAATTTATTTAAATACAATACATAACTTATAATATTATAATTTATTTTATAAATATTATTAATATATATTTATATATAATTAATTTATTGAGTTGGTTCATGAATCAAATGAATAAAAATAATTATAAATCAAGTTTGATTCATATAATAACCAAATCAATTTTTTAAATTCAAGTTCAATTCATTTACTTCCTAAATCTGATTTAATGAAATTTTTAAGTTGAATTACGAATGATTACTCAATTTACTCCCAAATCTATTCATAGAATAAAATGTGTTCAATTTAACAATTGGATGGACAGATCTGAATGATTTTAAGGGATATGAATAAGTTGTAATATTCCTGAATATCGGTCAATGAAATCCATGGACAACAAATTAGAATGTTTTACCAACAACAATTTTAGAATTTAAAAATTAAATGGAATTAACAATGTAAAAATCAATGGAATTTCGATTCCTTTTCGCTCATATATTTTTATTTTTTCAGAGGTCAATAGTCAAAGGTTGGACTATCCATAACCGGAAAGTTATTAGTTCATGGAATACTACAACAAAACTTCATGGAATCCTTTCAAGATGCATTTGAAAGCCCATCCTTTGGGGTGGATCTCAATAAAATATATAGAACTTGGTATTATTTGCCAAAAAGAGTGTATGAAAATGTCGTTGATACTATTTAAATATTTTTTAATAAGAATAAAATTATTTGTACTTCCTAATATCCACTCCCACCTTACTTTTCTTTCTTTATCAATAAACAAAAAGCTTTTTAAACTTTTTAAAAAATGGAATAAATTATTTTTTTATGTGGCAAAGAAAGTGAGCGTTAAAGAACATAAGGCTTCGTTTGTATTTTTTTAAGAAAAGATATATTTGTAAAAAAATTCACATATTTTTATAGAGATGAAAAAGTGATATATTATTGTCATATTTCATTAAGAAAAAAACAATAACTAAAATAATGATAATAAAATTAATTTTTATAAAAAAAATTATCTTTCATCAAATTTTTTAAATTTATCATGAAATATTTAAAATATTTTTATTTATTTTAAAAATTTATAATTATATTCTTACAAAAAAATATTTTTTTTTTACCAAAACAAAGCTAAGTAACATTGCCCCTTTAATAATTCAATGGACTTATTGATAACCAATAAAAATGTTGGCCGAAATGGTGAGATGAATTGCTTTTATACATCATGTATTAACATTATCTACGTTTAAAATGAAATTTGGAATTAAATTTTGAATACAAATCAAGAGTTTTCATTAAATAAAAAATAATTCAATCTAATGTAATTTCAAATTTTATTTTTAATACTACAACATTTTTTATTCATGAATTTAGAATGCGGATGGTAAACATTTAAAATTTTTTATACTACAGTATTTTTATTTGGGCACAACATTTTAAAACTTGCCAAACTTTATACGTGGATGGTAACTGCTGTATAATTAGGCCTGATAACTTCATATCATTAACATGTAAATTAAATGTTAACAAGATCCTTTCTGTTGATAAAACTATGGAATGAGGTTTAAATTCTTCCTCTTTCATTTTTTCTTTTATCCCTTGTCTTGACATTCCTCTGCATGACGGGTGCTTCGACTAACAGATTCAAGCGATTAATTCATATCTAATTTGTTCCCCTAAAAAACAATTGAGCGGGAGCAGATAAGAGAAAAATATATAACTTGTTGATTATATTATTAGTCTATGTTTGACAGAGCGCCGAATTACCTAAAATAAAATTTAACAATAATAATTGATTTCGTCATTTCTTAACACATTTGACTAAATAATTTTCAAAGATGTTTTAGAATTAATTATGATACTAAAAAACGTTTGTATTATGAATTACATAAACTAGTCTTTTTTTCTTTGTGAAGTTTGTTTCGTAAGATTGTGGTTGGATAGGGAATTCGAAAATTACAATAAATCTAAAGTACTTCAAGTTTAAATGAATTCATTTCAATTCCTTTCATATGGTAAATTACTTGTTTGGATAATTTATATTAAATTTGAAAATTACAATGAATTTAAATTGCTTGAATTTTAAATGGATTCATTTCGATTCCTTTCATTTAGTAAATTATTTGTTTGAATAATCTATATTCACTGCAAGAATGAATGTCATTTGGAGTAGTTTTTCCTATGAATTTCCTAGTTTCCCATAGATTTGCCATAGATTATGAATCCCTGAGAATTGGAGGCGTGGAGAACACTTCTCATGGTACTTTCCCATGACACGATTTTCATGCAGATTTTCCCATATTATTTTTGCACAAATTTTGCATAGAGTTATCCATGAGTATTTCCCATGGTTTGAATAAAAATTTCCAATGATTTTTCCCACGGCCATGAATATAATTTTTTTTAAAAAATATTATATATATAAATTCATCCATGAGTAATCTATGGAAAATTCATGGGAAATATTTTATTTCATAATTATTTCCAAATGGAAACGTTATAGCTATGAGAGGAAGGTAAGTTTTGTAGATGTAAGGAAATATGTGGCTCATTTTCCCACAATTTTAACCGCATGAAAGCTACAGGAAATTCGTATTTTGACAAAAAATTTAAAATTGGTAAATTCAAATTCAAAAGTTATTCCTATAATTAAATGCTTAATGTTCCAAATTTAAATTTCATTAACAAATCTAATAACATTTAAATCTAAATAATAATAGATCCTACATGAAGTTAATATCAAATTTAGAAATAAAATCATTCATACAAAAATAATATCCTTAAAATGAAACTACTACTAAATGTCTTCTTCTGAATCATCATTCATATCATGGTGATGTTGAATACCATGCTATTAGTGTCCTCCTTACTGCTATGTAGGATTGGTGGGACCATGGAAAGATGGAAGAGGAACGGGAATAGGTAAGGTTAATCTAGTGTGATCATAGAAGGACTTTAGTACCAACTCATGTTAGCTTAATTGACTTTACCACTCAGCTTTTAATGTAACAACTCTATTTTTCACTTTCTGTTGCACTCTATTTTCCACTTGCTGCTATGGTGGTTGTGAACTTAAGGATAGCTTACTGCTGCTTTCACCATAACATCACATGTTTGTGATCCAAGCCTATAATTTTACCCCTATTGCTCCCTCTAACAATGTTTATTCAATCATATAATTCAGGTGTTGAATTGTCTTATGAATCAGCAAGCTGGAATTCAGTTCTCCTTTTTTGAAAAGTCTCCTTTAATACCAAACAATTTGACTTGTCAAACATTATCTTATATGTCAAATACTTAAACAACAAATAAAGAAGTAAATAGTTATATGATATATCTTACGTAAGTTTGTTTGCTTCTTTCATCAACACAAGAAGCATCTCTTTTTTGGTAGGTATGAGTAAATAACTCAAGTTAAGTAGGAGGCCTCCCAATCTCTTTTTTCTAAATATAAAAACATTATCAAATAACAACACATATTAATATGCTTTTAGATATCAACACATTAAATGCTTTGAAAGTAGTAATCATCTTACCAATTGATTTTTATGTTTAGTAATTCGAATTAAACCTCTAATATGAAGTGATACACCACTGCCACTAGCTAAGTTTGCTTTATTTTGCATAGATTCTTTTTGAAAGCCTTTATTATTCCAATAATCTACTATTGTCTTGCAGGATGCCTCAAATACCTAAGGTGATTTTATGCGAGATTTTCTCATATCTCTCATCATATCCTTAAAGTAGTTAGCCCTTTTATGCATGGAATAGTTCTTTATTGTTGCTTCATATTTGGGATCCCACCTAAACTTTTCCTATAAAACAAATAAAACCAATAGTGCATTGACTAATATGGTTATTTCAAGAAGTAAAACAAGATAGAATAACACATAAGAGAGAACCAAAGGTAATGTGTTTAATCTTTCACTGAAGATATTTGTATATTTTTGGATTCAATTTCTTTTCAAATTTAGAGTAGGAAAATGCTAACTATTGTCAATCTTTATTAACAATGTTATTAGGGATAGTCAAATTTGTTTATCATTTGCAAAACCACCACATTAATCCAGAATCTAACAACTTATAATTATTCAAATAAGCACCACATAAAAAGCCATTTTATGTTGTGTGTCAATATTCTTTTGTCAATTTTTACTCAACATATATTACATAATATATTGACAATGGCCACTTCATAATTGTTATTCTTTGCAATAAATTAGTAAATCACTTTCAAAAAACTAACATAAGAAAAATATCCCAGAATTTCAAATATAGGAAAATATTTCATTTGTTCTAGTCAGAGTAGTTCATTTATCAAATCATTCCTCTATGTTCCAAAACAAACTAATACAAGAAAAATATCCCAGAATTTCAATTTTTTTTTTTACTTTCAAAGGCATTATTTTCATTTTGTCCATGTTCATGGAATCGACATGTTTTCTTGTCTAGCTATCACCTTTTCTTAATTCACACTTTTGGATATGCATAGTATGTAAAGGCAAAAAAAGGATGTTAAGTAATAGTACTTGTACTATTTTTTCAATAGGTAAGGGCATATAGCCATGATAAATGGATATGGATATATGCTTGAGATTTACTTTTGAATTTAATTAATAATATTTTTATTTAAGAGTTATCATAACATTTATATTCTTTTTTAATTTCTCTAAAATAATAGTTTTATTTCTCATTTTTGTCTATAGAGGAATAAATTAAAATTAATTATTTGTATCATTTAATTTTATGCTTCTTTAATTTTCTTTGTTACTGATTTATATTAATAAGCTATCCTATATTATCCATCATTAGAAAATTTTCCAACACCATTAACCTAGCATTTGAGAAACAAATTGAAACAAGCCAAAACTTCCTTGGCTGTCAAATATAATTGTGGCTCAGCATACAATTTTTAGAGAAATTCCATCATGTAGCAATCAAAGTTAATTTTGGTCATTTGGACATATTTGATTGGTACAAAAACATCTTATCACAATAATGTTTCATTTATTTATTTTTTAATAATAAATAATTTTTATGAAAGAAAATGTTGTATTTATTTATTTAATATTTTATAAAGGTTCCTGTGATGAAATATATAATAGCATCTATTGCCTTAGAGCAAAACTTTATTTTTTTTTTCTTAAATACAATTTCGATCCTCTGAGCATATATAATATCATTTGGTTCTCTTAATTTAAAATAATTTATTTTGATTTTTAGATATTAAATTGATGCAATTTTTATCTCATGTTTGATTTTCATTAATTTTTGTCAATTTGTAATAACTTCTATCAACTCTTGTTTAATTTCTAAATATTTACTTCATTATTTTTTTGAAAAATTACAATTTTTAATTTTTGTAGATTATTAACTTTTTTGATTTACTGTCCTAGTCAAAGTAGTTCATTTGTCAAACCATTTCCTCTATGTTCCAAAACACAATACATAAACACTATTGAATGCTTAGAAACTTGATATCTCTTTGACTCTTTTTATGACATCAACTGCTATATTTGTTTTCCACAATTTTTACCCTTTGCCGTTAATTTAATAGCAATGCACATGAAAAAGAAAACAAATTGTTGATTCCAACTTTATATACATACATTGATAATTATCTATACTTTCTAGAAAATGTGAATCAAGAACTTCAAATGATATAAGATACATCTTCATAATTGAGTGGTTTAAGTTTGTTAAAGTCAAATATTAACAAGCTAATTAAGATAGACAAAATTCATACACCATATACACATTAGTGGCTAAAATTTTAAAAATAGTACCCAAACTATACCAAAATTCCAAACAATGTCATTTATATATTAAATATAGAAAAATGCATGTGTATATCTCATTGAAATCATACCAAGATGCTTATTACTATTCATGATTTAATACCAAAATAAAGGAGAAAGCCTAAGATAAATAACATCATTGAAGAGGATACATACCTTGAACATTGCCCACCACAATATATGCAATAAATAACATCATTGAAGAGGATGCATACATTGAACATTCCCTACCACATTTTCTTTCTATTTTTATCAATCTTTGACTAATTCGTCCAGGCTACTTCAAATTTGCTTTCAATAGTAGCATGTATTTGATGGATAACTTAAGTTGGAGGCTTGAATATGTGCACAAAATGAATCATAGAAGAAAAGATTCATTCAAATATAATGATTAATTAAATATTGAAAATCAACTAGCATTAAAGTTGCATTTGGTTATATTCACATGTGTCCATCAAGTTCGATCCATTGACATGTATCTACTTGGTTAATGGATACTAGACTAGGTACAAATGAAGTTGATTGTAACATGTTTAAATTAGATGTCAAAAAATGCTACATGTTAGGATATTGTGATGGTTAGTAATAACTAGGGGACAGGTACTGATATGTACCATAATATCCTAGTGTTGGCATAAAGGTGGATTAACCACCATAATATTGATAGTTTGGTGGCATAGGAGGTTGGCCAATTGGCAATATAAAAGGCTAGCTAGGTGATGGTATAAGATGCTGGCCAAGTGGTAGCACACACGACTAGCTAAGTTCATGTACCAAAAGTTAGTTATGTGAAGGTTGGCCAGATATTTCAAGTTTTGGAATAGATGAATAGAACTTATTTTCTATTATTTCTCATTGTCATGAATGATTCATTCTAACATGACTTTCACGGTATCTTCCTATCATCTATAAAGTAGCAAAAATTTAATTCTAAAAGCAATATAATTTCTAAGATAACTATTAGTCAACTCATGGCATAAGTAAACAAAAATGAATAATTTGGCTCATTTCACCTTCAAAATCAGCCTATTTTTCTAGTTCACTTTATGACTTTGTAAGCCTAGATTAAGAAAGTAGCAAATATAAATTAAAATTAATGATTCAATATATTTGTAAGGTAGAAAAAGAAAACAAAATGGGATTTCTAAAAATAATTTTGATGCCCAAATTGATAATATATAATAAAAAAATTTAAGTGATAAATATATAATACATATTTTATATAAGAATTTCTTTGAATATAATAATTGAAAAGTAATTGCTAATAGATGTTAAATAATTATTATTAGTTAACTCTTGATTATAAGCCTTTATCAATAATTTGCTTTTTTTTTTAAAAAAAGATGAAAATCTTATGCGAGAAATAAAAACAACAAAAGAAAGTGAAATATAAATGAAGGATTGAGTCAAACAGAAAAGGTGGCACTACTATTGATAGGCAAAGGGCAAAGCATCTTTACAATGACAAGTTAATTGCATTTATAGCTGTATGCCTACAAATTTTTTCACATAATCAAAATTATGCAAAAAAAAAAAACAACAAACAAAGTGACCCTACAATCATTCTAGCAAATGATTTGAAATTAATGTTAATTAGTGATCAAAAAGAACAAAAGCAAACAAAGACCTAAATAGAGAACAAATTAGTTAGAATTGTCTATATCAAAATTGTTTAGAAAATTCATTCATATTTCTTCTTACCCAAATTTAAAGGGCAATGGACAATTATTCATATTAGAATTTAGGGGGTAATCTTTTAGTTTAAATATGTTAGAATTGTCTATATTAGAATATAAATTTCTTACTGATCCATTTGGCAAGGCAAAGCAATTTGCAATCATACTTCCTTACACCATACTTGCAAATGCAGATATTCCTAAAAAAAATAGAAGTGCATATGCAATGAAACATGTTATAATGATAGGTGCACAAACAAAATTATTTGAGGATTAGTTAAGAGTTCTAATCTAAAACCAAGGTTCTGATCTAAAACCAAGGTTCTCGCAAAAATAATAAGATACTATCATGTCATAAGTACAAGTAAATTCAAAGAAAGATATGTACAATACACTTGTATAGAATGGAAGATAGTAGCCTTACAAACACTTCAATAAGTTTGCATTCAATAGGATAACCAAATATTGAGAAACAAAGCATTCCAATCTTTAGAATAAGAATACAAGTACAAAAGACTTTCTCTTTTCAACCATTGGAAACAAATGACTTTCTCTTTTCAATTAATCTAAGGAAAGCTCCCTCAGAGGCATAACATCATCTCAAAGCTTTGAATGTACAACATCTTTATATCTTTTCATCTTTGCTTTCAATTATCTAAACAACATGAAATATGCCCAGGGAATTAGAAATCTATAAAGGCAAATCAAATTCAAGTGCTACTAAAATTCTTATTTCATAAATCTGACCATTTTAAATACAATTCTTGTTTTCTTTTTCCCTTAAATATGTTAGATTGATCATTATAGCTTGTAAAATCACTCCTCATCAAGTGTAAGGAAGATCTTTCATTAGATTTCCTAAGAGAGCATTATTTTTAGAATTCTCATCTAAGTGCTTTAGTATATTGACTGTGTAACTCATTTATTAAATCAAAGAAGAAGATATATAAGCAAGACTAATACTACAAATAATGTAAATCTTGTTAAGCTAGTTAGTTATTAATAGTAAAGTTGAACTAATGAGCAAAATTTAAAGAGACGCGTATTCTGAAATCATGAAAGATCAAGTTAATTGTAGGTGGCAGCAGTGTATTTGATATTTAATAATAGAAATTTGTAAATTTGGAAAAAGAAATTCATAAAGTTGGAAAATTTGGAAAATTACCTCAAGTTGGATATTTAATTATTTTCCAAACAAATTAGTAAGTTTGATATTTAAAAATAAGTGCAAAAATTTGTAAATTTCTTCTTTTCTAAATATTAGTGCAAGACAAAGAAATGCCACAATTGTAGTATTATTATTAGTTAGGAGGCTGATAACAAAAAAAAAATTAAGTTGGTAGCTCGAAGTTAATTTCTAATCTATAAATTGAGATTTTAGAATGTAATGCCCAAAAAAATAACCTATACTAACATTCCATATTTTGCAATTCTTCCATTATTAAGAATTTACAAGTATTAATTAAAACATGTCAATCATTTTAGAAATGGGATGAGCGTGAAATCACATTTAGAGTTATGTATAGAAATGTTCAAACACAAACTTAAACTAATTAGTAGAATAAGAATGACATGGGAAATAGATTAGAGCAAAGTAAATCAAATTCATATAGTGAAAACTTTTACTAAATTGTGTTAAAATACTATCATTATTTCTTTCAATGAACTAACAAATGGCTTATCAAGCACATATGAGAAATTTCATTTCAGAATGTTCATAGCATCAGTAATCTATCCATGAATATAGTCAATTATTGTTAGTAATAACTTACATTAAAGAGATTGCAACCCTAAGACATACCATCAAAGGAGGAACCAAATAGGTTGATGAATTTTGCGATCGAGAAATTGTGTATTGGTGATATAAGAACTTCTATTTTGACTCTGTTCTAATAAGAATCAAGAGATGACAACTCCAAAGAAAACCTAATATTAAAACCATAGTTTTAATTGTTAATAGAAGAATAAGATACAAAATATTAAAAAGTCAAAAAAAATTGGAAAATTACCTCAAGGTGGAAAATAAACAACACCTGTGATTAATTTCCTAAATTTAATGATGGACTCTCCAAAGAGTTTGCACTTTACAATCAATTATAGAGGTGTTATCTTCAACTACAAAGTATTAAAGAATAAGAAACCAAAATAAGGAGCAATGGAGAGGTTATATAAAAGTAGTGAAATTAAAATTTGCAAAAAAGTAACAATTTTTACATCTATTGAAGCTAAAATTGGCTTATAGGAAGCAAATAGACATACCTATCAAGATGAAAAACAAATACACTTAGCTATGACCTACAAGGCTCTTATCAGAATAGGAAGATGAGGAAGATAAATATGGTGCTTTAGTGTGAATGGGAGTAAGATGGAGATTAATTGAGATGGTGAAAATGAATGTGCTAAGGTATGGTGCTTGCAAATGAAATTTTGGGAAAATGGTAGAAGGAAAATTAAGGAAACTGATTGACGAAGTTACATTTTAAGGAAACCTAAACATTAAGTGAGGAGTTAAAAATACTGATCCATTTTTCACAAGGAAGACTCAAACCTAGAACCTCTCACCTTACAAAAGATTTACATGCTGATAGTCCAGTTTTCAATTTGCTTAGCATTTTTTGCAACATTTTGAATATATATGACATGGCCAATTCATATATAACCATAACATCTAAAATAATTCATATACTTTACCTATTATATTATCAATTAGTTGTGTAATCTCCTTCATTATCATTAACTTTGTCATCAATAGAATCATTTTCTTCTTTATAATCACTAGAATACTCATCATCACTCTTATCTTCTTTGTCTTCATTCCTTGAATAATCATCTTCATCACCTTCACTCTCTATTTCATCCCATCAATGTTACATGTTGTGCCAATTTGACCATCATGAACAACTTGGTTCACAAAACACATTTCTTTGTCTTAATACATAACCTTTAATTAAAGGCTATGATTAACTAGATCTCTTGGTTTTGTCTTAATCACAACCCACCAATTTGACTTATCCTTTACTAGTGTGGGACATGGTGCATAATAAACTTGAATAGCTTATTAAGCAAAAATAAAAGGATCATACTTAGTGTATCTTCTAGTATGTTTTATCTTAACTATTCTATATAATGAATGTACTTTCATACCACAACTGATTTTAGGATCGAACCAATCACAACAAAAAAGAACTAACTTCTTATCATTTTAACAAAGATACTTTAATTCAATAATCTAATTAAAGATGTCATAAAAGTCATTTTCATTGAAGTTTACACCTGTTGTATCTTTCACAAAAACCCTATAATTAGTAGTTTTTTCCCTTTACTTAAAGACTTAATGCGGAATTTGTACCCATTTACAAAGTACATTGGTCATGTTTTCATTTCTTATAATAAACTCTATGCAAGATCCCATAAATGAGCACTATATTCTGCAGTACTAAAGTTATGTACATGTAAAATGCAAAACACTATTAATTCAATTGATAGTTAGGAAACTTAAGCTAAAATACAAGATAAAAACACACATAATTTTGAAACCAAATAGCAAATTTATCTTAATCATCTTCTCAATATCTTGATATGTGATATCTGACAAGGCCTAAAGCACTTGATTAATGAATGTACAACATGAATTGCCATAAGATGGGTAACTAAACTAATCAATATGATACAATTATTAGCTCTTTTAACTTTCACGTTTACTTTAAGTATGGTTGAAATTCATTATAATTCAACAAAACATATAATGTTGCTATGGATACTTCTTAGTTTGTTAAAAATTGATGAACACACTTCCTAAATAGTCGGCCAAGTTAGTTAAAAATTAATAGAGTTGACACACCAAACTCTCCATATTAGTTTATGTTTTAACTTAGTTGAGTACTTTAAGTTGAGACATCTAGTGGAAAATAATATTGACAAAATTATGCTATTTCTTCAATCATATATGCTTCACATATACTCCATTTCATATGTACCTTATTTCCTACCTTCTTCTTAAGTTTATTGAAGAACCTATAATAAAGCATTAATTTGTGACCTTAATGATCATGTATATCATTAATGTAGGAAAAGTAAAGTAATGATTTAGGACAATATATTATCTACCAAAAGGATAGCCACCTATATTGAATAAGGTCACAAACTCTTGCCCATATGGTAAGTGAATAGGCAAATATTCCATGCAATAAAAAAATCCAAGTAGAAAAATCCATTCTAATTTATACAATATTAACAGGATGTTCATTCTATTTTGACAAGCTCACTCTTCCATAATATCATAGAGCATAAATCCTTAAAAAATTAACTTAGTTAAGTGATTGGGTTCTATAAAGGGTCAAGTAAGTCATTGAATGTTATAGAAAGATGTTCCATAACTACAAGACAAACATGACTTTTCATGTTGAACATTATACTTGTGGAGATATTAACATGTCTATCTAACTTAGTGGCATAATCATCTAGCATTCTTAACTTTTTTACCCATTCATATAGTGTCTTCTTTTACTCCTTAGTGAAGGTAAACATTGCTTTTGGTTATAAATCTTACCATTGTTGACATTTATGAGTTCTAAATCCCTTTGCCTATAATATTCTTTTAAATCCATCCTTACATTTGCATTGTCTTTACTTTTACCTTTAATGTCCATAATGATGTTGAAAAGATTATCAAAAATATTTTCTTAATGTGCATAACATCTAAATTATGTCAAATTAAGTTCATTTTCCAATATGGCAATTCCGAAAATATATTTCATTTTGTCCAGTTGTGGTCTTTCCCATACCTAAGCAACTTGATAGGCCAATTATCCATGACCTTTAGAATCATCTATATTCTTTCTCAAACTTTAGCACTTATCAATCTATAAGGGAGTGGAATTTTTTTAACTCTATTTTTTAGGAATGCATCCTTATTCCTTCTATATATATGATCATTTTCCAAGAAGCATCTATGGCAATCAAAGCTAGATTATTTCCTCCATTTTTCAACGTAAATGCTCTTAGTTTTTCATACATATTGGACATGCTAATTTTCCAAAAGTAGACCATCTAGATAACATGTCATATGCTAGAAAATAATTGATTTTCCACATCAATGTTGCTTTCAATAAGAAATTTTGTATTTTAGAAATATCAAAGATACCATCATTCCATAAGATCTATAAATGATTAATCAATGGTTATAAATATATATCTATTTTGCTTTTAAGATTACATGGCCCGGGGATGACTAAGGTTAAGAACATATAAAGTGTAGATTGTATGGTATAACAATAACTAACTAACAAGAATATAGGACAGTAGATTAGGTGAATGAATTAAACCTATCAGAACATAAGCTAAGGCTGACATTTTGAGGTTCAAGAGAAAAATTAAGGTATGTTCTATCAAAATGCTTCTATGTTTCTCCATCAGATGGGTGACAAAGCATACCTTCCTCTTGTCGATTCTCATAATACCACCTCATATGTTCAACTAATTTTTTAGAAGTATATAATTTTTTAAGCCTAGGTATCAATGGCAAGAAGTACATTCTCTTCAAATGCACTTCTTTATATCTACCTTTTCTAACTCTTGGTTTAGTATATTGAGGTATTCCATAAAATTTACAATGTCTCTTATCTTCATCATCTTTTTAATACAACATGCACCCATTATCATAACAATCTGTCTTCTTATGTCTAAGACTAAGCTTTGAAACTGCCTTTTTGGTCCAATATAGGTTTTCTAGTAGAAGATTTCTAACTAAGTTAGTTTCTTTTAACAATTTCATCATTTCATTTAAACAAATTTGAGGTATGTTATAATCAGATTTGATGCTCATCATCCTTATAGCAATAGATAATTTTGTGTGGCTATTACAATCCATCCATAATGGACGTTAAGCAAAATTTAATATTTCATAAAACTTTTGTGCATTAGAGTTTAGGGGTTCTTCCAAGTTATAATTATATTCATTTTTGAAACTAGGCCCAACAACATAAAAAATCATATTCTCAACATAGTTGACTTTGTCAAGGTTGTTCTTATTCATGAAAGTCCTTGTGTTATCATCTTCATGTTGTGAAGACAGTTCTTCACCATGATAATGCCAATACCAATATCTAGGCATAAAACCTTTTATACAAAGATGTATTCTCACGTCATCTGGAATTACATATTTTTTATTTTGACACTTTAAACAAGGGCACCTAATTACACCTTCTCTGATAAAGATTTCTTGTTAACAAACAAATGTAATAAAATGCTCCACTTCTAACAAAAATTCTTTGGTATATCCTCTTTTATGAGAAGCCAATCTATTATACATCCATTTCTAATGCTCTAGAATATTCATTTGTTAAGTAAATCAAAACCTACAACATATCATATAAATTCAAATTAATATAGTGAACAACAAACATAAATTTTTAATTTTTAATTATTTATTATTCAACATCAAGATGAAATTCATCCCATTATTAATAATTAAAAATTTTCCCCATACTAGTATTATTAAAGAAATAGTTAAAAATTTCAAATTTTTTATTCACAAAAATATTCAAAATTTTTAAATAACATGATAATGTGAGATACTATATTTGCTAATTTTCCTTTATCAAAGTATGAGAAACTTATCAAAACTTACGCCAAGAGCATTTATTTAGGGTTAATGTATAACTTTCATTTTTCATCTAATTTATATACATATGTCAATTTATAACTATTTCTTATCAAATAAATACTACACAAAATTAACTACAATTATACATTCAAGGACTATTTTTTTTTTTATAATTCATAGATCTAATGTATAAAAAAATTTACACATTTCTACAATACTATTATTCAAAATCAAAACTAGTTTGAGCAAAAAATTAAAATATAATAACTGTAAAAAGATCATCAAACTCTTATTTTCAACAATTATTAGAGGTTTTCATTAATTTATAGAACAAATCCAACAAATAACCTACCAATTGATGAATGAAAATTGGAAAAAAATTAAAAAATATAAATATAAACTTACTATTAAGAAGTAAATATATGATGTGTCTAAGATGTAGAAATTGGTGAAGAGGTTGCTTGGATGATAATAGAAAGAATTTGGGATGGTGAAGAAGGATTAAGAAAAGAAGAATTAGATAGTGCAGATATGAACTCTCGAGTAAGAAGGGAATTTGACTTTAACTTAAGTTCTAGTTAGTGATTTAGGGTAACTCTTGCTAACCAAAAATGTTATATTTCCTTTTCAAGTAGCGTGCTTGTTAAGTGAGGCATTAAAAAATCTTATTTAAGGCATATTTTTAGGGCAACTCCAAAATAGAAAATTTAAATTTATGTCTTTTTTGCCTCAAGCAATGTAAAAGGCTAATCTTTCATAGACATTTTAGGTGGCTTAAGCTGCACTAAAGCTGACAAAGTCAGTTCCTCTTTACTTTCCTATGGAAGCTACCTCAAAGCCCCATCTTTTCTTGTTCAAGTAATGTGCCTTAACTTTTAAAAAGGTAATTTGGGGTAGCAAAATCCATAAGAAATGTCATCCTAAACTATTAGTGTATATGCCCTAAAATCAATCATATTGATGATTGTAAATTTGAATCGTATTATTTTAATGGCAATTCCAATTATCATATTTATGCATATATTATTTGCATAATATATTTAATTATGATAATAACTTTAAAGTAGTTATATTCTTAAGTGTCCTTAGTCATATATCATTGTGGATTAGGTTGCTTTGATATGTTAAGACTAACATGTGTGGTGACTTATATGAGAAATTAAGTCTGCACATGAGTACAAGTTAGAGAACTTGTATACTGGACCAACCTACCCTAAAAACACTACATGAGTCATTATATGAGTGTCATGAGTGATTATTAATGATCATTACTAATATGGTCCTTTGACCCGTGATCTCTAAGGTTCCTTATATGTGAGTTTCATATTTTAATACTACTCTATGTCACTCATGGTTGAGTGAATGCAAGGGTAATTATTGGATATGTCACATATCATGCAGAGGGATTTGTGTGATCAAAATGGAATTTGCCCTTCCTATATAACAGAAGCAACATCTGTGGGTTTCTTGATTAAGTAAAGCTGAAAAAATGCATGATCATGCTTAGATGAATTGACATGGGATGTCGATTACATTTGCTTCAGTCAGCTTACTTAGGAATTAAGAAATCTTTGGATTAAGCTATACAGAAATGACATAGTCTATGTCTCGTGCTCAATCTAGATGTCTAGGACAAAAGGATATAGATGATAATCACATGTAAAGGTTCAGTCGAATCACCGACTTTCTCATTATTTGGATAACAATGATGTGTTGTTAGACACCGCTCATTGTTTATTATCATTAATATGATTAATGATCATTGCTAATGTAATGAGAGCCTGTAGGGTCGTACACTTAAAGTCTAGTAATTTGGAATTAATGGATCAAATTATTTGAAAATTCTATGTTATAATTATAAGGCCCAGTAATAAGCCTATAATTATACATGGAATAAAGTCCAATTAATTAGGATTTTTCTATGTACCTATTTATATAGGCTTGTGGGGTAATAATATATTATTATTCACGTACCCCCAACACAAAAAAATCTAGCAGCCCTTTTGAATCTTTGAAAGGCGTAGCTAGCACTACAAAAGAAAAGGAGGTAAATTGCAATCAGTGGATGTGAGACATTTGCTAGTGATTCACGAGCTCATATGGATACCTCGGAACTTTTGATCAGAAGTAAGTCGGATGAGCGTGATCATCAATCAAGCCTTGAAAATATTTGAGAAAAGGTAATCTAACCCCTATCTTAATATAATGTTTTGCATGGATCCGTTGGTTGGGATCGGTTAATTCTGCTGTGTCTATTTGGCTCCGGATCCTAACATAAACAACATACATTCTTATAGTGATTAATTCAAAAATTACAATGAATTTAAAGTGTTTGAATTTTAAATAAATTTATTTTAGTTCCTTTCATCTAATGAATTACTTGTTTAGATAATCTATATTTATATTGAGGAATATTTTTTCCCTCTTACTTTACAAATTTTAAAAAGAAAAAAAAGTGACACTTCTTTATTAGTATCTATTTCATAATTTCATTTTACACATAACAAATGCTTGATGAAAAATATCAATTTATTTACAATATTAATAATTTTTTATTAAATATAATGGATATTTCAATTAATTTTTTATTAATGTAATTTTATTTGATTTTTAAGTTCTCCTCCTTTTGTGATTTGTATTACATTCCCTTTTTTTTGGTTTTTTTTATGCTAGGGAGAGATGCATGAAAATTTTTTTATTAGTTGTATTATATATAAAAAGAGAATTTTTACTTTTATTGCTTATAAAATATTATATTTATCATTTCCGGTACATGAAATAGGCATGACCAATATAATCAAAACTCCTTTTTTTTTTTGGCAGAATTCATCTAACGCTTGTGTGCAAAAAGTGAAGAGGCATTGGGAAATGTACAAAAATAATATGGGATTAACTTTCCAAGGTCAAAATCATTTGAAATTCCACCTAAAGAGATCGAATTTGAAATCCTCTGTTCTAATTCGATGAAGTACTCTAAATCCTTAGGAATTTTGAAATTCTATTTGTAGTTATCGAAACAAAGCATTTCACCATATGATATTTTAAATTATCAGAAAAATTATATTCCTCATTTTAATTACTGCATCCAAACATATTGTAAAAGATATTTAAAATTAATTACACCTTAAGATGTTATCAAATATAAAACTTAACCGTATTTGTCATCATTTATTTCAAATTAATTACCAATAATCAATTATGATTAAAATCATATAAATAGAGCTGAAGCCTCCTGCATAGATAGAAGATTTTAGCCCAGTGTTTATGAAATTGGACCAGATTGTTTTAAATGGAAATCGAGCATGGCTCCCTCATACCATAGGTCTACTGTGGCGTTTAGTTCGAATAGGACTGGCCAGAAACGATTCAACTCGCTTGAATCGTGGAACCAGATCCGATTTTCAGAAATCGGTTACTAAACTTCGTTTAAAAAAAAAAAATAAACATGTATTTATAAAGAGTTGAATTCTAGTTTTTTTAGTGAAATACCACACAGTGAACCACTAAATCACCGTGAATCATTAATCATATAGATACAAATTTGATATATTTTATAATATCATAATTTATCTTCAATAATAAATAATCATCTAACTTTCTACTTATTAATTTACATAATATAATCAATATTTTAACTAAAAATATTATAATATGTTAATTATTTATCTTTGTTATATAATTGCCCAATGAATTTAAGTTCCTTCACATTAAAAATAAGAATTATTAAAATTATGCTTACACTCTACATATAACACATGCAATATATATATAAATATATATTAATTTGACTATTAATTTAATCAATCAAATTAGTTGAATCATAATCCAACAATTTTTTCAATTCATTATTGAATCTTATTTTTAGAACGTTGCTTTAATGCCGCAAACACTTTTAGATTAATTTTTTGTATTTCACATTTTTTTAAAGAAATTTTATATTTAATCTTCCAAAAATTATATAATTTTCATAAAAGCTATAGCAAATTGTAAATTTGAGACTTTAGCTTCGCACTGCATATAATTAAAATTGACTAATGACTAATTAATTATTAATGGAAAAATTACTAGTTGAAAATAAATGACTAGTTGATCATACATGGAAATTTTGTGGAGGAAAGTAAATGACAAATTGATTATATATTGAAAAATAGTGGTTCAAAAATAATAAATTAGTAAATGAATCAATAAAAAAAGATTGAGATTACCGTTATTAAAAACAAAATCAAAACATTTTGGCACCTTCCACCACCTTACGCATCCAACCATTTTCCAAATAACCCAGAAAAAAAAACACTTTCCAATAAAAATGGTAGGAAAAAATGGAAATCTTAGGTTTGAATTTGACTTAGAGTATTAGGAAAGCATCCTGTCAGCACGCCAGGAAGCACCCTCAATTGTTGTTTAGTTACTTTTTTTTTCTTTTAATCCTCTTTGAATTGAATATCATCTATTCACTATCAGCACTGTCCAAACGCGTCTTCAGAAAGTTCTTCAACGTCTTTCTTAATTCCATGCGACATTCTCCTTCACAATATATCCCTCTCTTCAATCTCAAACCCTGAATACGACCCAAGGGGGGAAAAACCACAAAAATGATTCCATTTTCGTATTTTTAAATATTACAAAAGTGATATTTTTCATCCATAGAATCAAAGCCATTGGTGGGCCATGGTTGCCGCCAACACCATGGCTTGGCGTGATGGAGGAAGTCGCTGCCACTTTTTCTTCCGCAAGCCACCTTCAGCCACCCTCGGAATCCAATCCTTTGAAGCGGCGAAAGCCATGTGCCGCCTCATCGCCCTCTACAAGTCCCTCTCCGACGATGAAATCTCGAAGCTTACTTGAATTCTAAGGAAAATGGCTTTCTTTTTAACCTTGCCTGCGCTGAATTCCTTGAGGAACTTGATGTGACAGCGGCCACCGTCTCAAGGTTGGGCCGGAAATGTTCCTGCTTCAGGCTCAACCAGTTCGATCAATTTTATTTGGATTTGAAACTGGGAATCATTGACATCAAAAAAATCAAATTTAGGACGCTGAAAATTCGAGGTATGATTGAGAAAATGGAGAAGTTGGTGGTTGCCACCGGAAAACTATACAACGCAACGGGGACGGTGGTGGAGTTGGAGGGTTCGGAGAAGAAGATACAACGTTTAAAAAGCATTTCTCAAAACAGTCAATGTGGTAAAATAAATGTAGATTTCTTCAACGACAAGTTATTGTTTCAAAGACGGCAAGTTCTACGTTTCAAGTATGCTTCTTTATAGAACCAGACATTCGACAAAGCTGTCGGACTCAAGGCTCCGCTTGTCTGCGTCATCTTCGCTAGAATCGGTTCGGTTTTCGGACCGTACATTTCAGATTCGCAATTTTCCTCCAAAAAGAACATTCGACCGGTTTTCTTTCGGTTGGAAATGGGCGACGTTTATTGCCTTTGGGAGCACCGAGAATTGTACCAGACGAATTATTGCGTTATTGATCAGACGATAGGATTATGAAAAACTGTTTATGGAAGTCGGGTCCGATTCCAAAGGCTGCCAAATCGAGTGAGATCCGATTTCCCAATAGCCCTTCAGCCAACGTTGACGGAAGAAGACCGGGTTGCTCGGGGCAAGAAAATGTCGCAGACGATATTGGCACACCAAGGAATAACAAAGTTACGATTGCACAGGATGCTCGGGACGCGTTATATGAGATGTTACCAGCGACGTTAAGGATGAAGTTGAGAAGCGATTGGAAGAAGGGATCAATGGTAAAGTCGGAGGAAGACGGTGACAGGCATCAGCTGGCGGACGGATGGCGCGAAGCCTTGGAGGAGTTAATGGATTGGTTGTCGCCGGTGGCTCATGACACGGTGAAGGGGCAGGCGGAGAGGAGTCTGGAGAAGCAGAAATTTGATACGAAGCCGACGGTGCTGTCATTGCAGACGCTGCATTGTTGGGATTTGGAGAAGGCGGAGGCGACGATTCGCGGAGGTTTTTTTTTTTTTTTTTTGGGGGGGGGGGGGGTTTGAGCTCTATGCAGTTACGAGAAACGAGGAAAGTGAAGTGGTCACGAAACAAGGTAGGAGTACGAACTAGAAAAGAAAATGTTGAAGGGCAAATTTCATTCAATTAATTATTAATTAGGACAGTTTGAATTTTTTAATATTCTTTTGGATTGTTGCAGGCAAATTCTGTTAAGAACGTTGCGATTTGTGGTTAAAAATGTTTATTAAAATATTTCGAGGGAAAGTTATAAAACACCATGAATGGGCAGCATTTGACGTCAAAATCCATCTTGACTTGAATACTTTTAGTGAAAATTATAATATGTTAAGAGTCTGTTTTTTTTTAGTATCATAGTTTTCTGTAAAATTATATATATATATATATATATATATATATATATATATATATATATATATATATATATATATATATATATATATATATATATATATATATATATATATAAGTAAAAGAATAATAAGTCTCTTATATTTTTATGGTAATGAAAAGAATAATTTCATTTTTAAAATAAGTCAAATACTAATAACAAATTAGAGTTGTCATTTATAAAATATATATTTTTGACTAATTAAATTAAATACTTTATTTCTATTTTTAGTAATACAATAAATGTTAATATGTTAAATGCTTTATTAAAATAGAAATAAAATATTAAATGTAGTTTTATTCTTAATTGTATTGTCATTTATTATATTATTAAAAAGAGAAATAAATCATTTAATATGATTAATTATATATATATATATATATATATATATATATATATATATATATATATATATATATATATAATGCTTAATACCTGGAAAGTTATTATTATCAGTTACCTTAAAATAAAAAAATATTATTTTGAATAGTACTATAAGGAGCTCCACCTTAAAAATACCTTGGATTGTTATTAATATCTTGGGTGCTATGGATTTTTTTAATTTCAAAATAAATGAATTAAAATTAAAAATATTAATTTCACTATATTAATAAAAATCCAATAATGAAAATAATCAACTTATTAAAAGGAGGAGTTTCTCATAGCACAACTTTATTTATTTTGTTATTTTTGCTAATGGAAACAAAATTTATTAAGCAATTAGATGAAAATTATCAATGAGTACAACATTCTCAATCTAAGAAAAAACTTGAAATAAACTACCTGACCTTCCTTAATGACTCTAACTACCCAATTAGTTGCATCATAAACTACTCAATTACTTGATCTAAGATACCAACTTACAAAGACATTGCTCGGATGATTGAAAACATGGGGAATTCTATATTACCCCCATGGGTTCTAAACCCATAGGGATGTGGCTAAATTTAAGCCATTAGATGAGTTGACTAAGTCAATGGCCTCACTCATCTAATGGCTTGTATTTTGCCACATACCCATGGGTTTGGAACCCATGGGAGTAACATAAAAAGCACCTGAAAACATTAACAATAGACTTAAACATAGGATGACCCCTCCAAGGACACTCAATGCATCCCAATAAAGTATCCATAGTAGTTTTGCAATCACTTTCCATAGTTACTTGACGATTCCGATAATTATAAGTAACCAAAATTCTTTTATATGTAGCAAGTGACTCCGCATTTAGCACAATAGAAGTCTTAAATTTATCATACCCTATAACATTACTTCTTTTTTTTTGGCTAATGGAAACTAGATTTATTAAGCAATTAAATGAAAACTATCAATGAGTAAAACATTCTTAATCTAAGAAAGAACTTGAAATAAATTACCTAACCCTCCCTTAATGGCTCTAGCTACCCAATTAGTTGCCTTATAAGCCACTTGATTACTTGATCAAGGACAAGAACTTATAAAGATGTTGGTCGCATTATTGAAAGCATTAACAAGAGATGCAAACATAGGTTAACATTTCCAAGGACATTCTATACATCCTAATAAAGCATCCATAATAATTTTACAATTACTTTCCACGATTATTTGATGATTCCTGAAATTATAAGCAACCAAAATTCACTTATGTATAGCAAGTAACTCTGCATTTAGCACAGTAGTCTCAAAATTATCATACCACATAACACTACTTTTATTATGCTAATGGAAATGAAATTTATTAAATAATTAAACAAAAACTATCAATTAGTACAACATTCCTAATTTAAGAAAGCTAATCCAATGGTAAAAATACTTAACTTCTTAGAAAGTAGAGCTTTCTATAACACTACCTTTATTTTTTGCTAATGAAAAGGAAATTTATTAAACAATTAAATGAAAACTATCAATGAGTATAGCATTTTCAATCTGAGAAAGAGTTTGAGATAAATTACTTGATCCTCCCTTAATGACTCTAGCGACCTAATCAACTATCTCATGAGCCACTCAATTGCATGATCCAAGACACCAATTTGTAAAGATGTTAGTTACAGTATTGAAAGCATTAACAATAGACTCAAATACAAGTTAACCCCTCCAAGGACACTCAATACACCCCAATAAAGCATCCACAACAGTTTTACAATTGTTTTCCATAATTACTTGACAATTCTTGAAATTATAAATAACCAAAATTTATTTATGTATAGCAAGTAACTTGGCATTTAACACAATAGAAATCTTAAAATTATCATACCATATACCATTAATTTTCCCTTCATAGTTTCTAGCCACTACTGTGAACAAAACTTTGCCATTAGACTAAGAGATGTCCACATCTATTTTAAAGCCTTTGTAATTTGGAAGGGACCACACAATTATAGGGGCTTTTGGCTTCTGAAATAAGGGAGCCCTATTAGTTCACACGTGAAATTGCAACCTTCCTTTTTGTCCTCCCTTATGTCACTGAGAATAAGTTCAAACACATGGAAAATACTCATACAAGATTTGCATAGTTAATAAAAAAAGATATAAATTCTAAGAAAACACAATTCAAATTGAGTAAGATTGTAGTTTAAGAGAAAGAAATTAATTATCCAATCCTGTTGACTTCTGAAATTCATAAATAACTTTTAGGAATGGTTTGAAAGCAAGAGATAAGGGGGGAAAAAAGAAGAATATTTTTCTTTTGAACTTAAAAACTCAAACTGGAAATTTTTTTTGTTGATAACATATTATGAAAATAAAAATAGAACAAACGAGAAATTGATGAAAAGAATAGAATAACATAAGAGGAGATTCTTTTATTTATGGATGTGTATAATCCTTCATACAAAATCTATATATATGTGCCTAAGATACCAATTGGTAAGTATCACTAATTGATAAGTATTACTGATTGATGTTTGTCACTAATTGATTACAATTACAAATTGGATAAATTCTAATTACAAAAACTAATATATAAATCAAAGATCCACATAAATAGATATTTATAACAAATCTTATATAACTTATGACCTCAATTTTAAGTTTCTATCATTTTCACTTTTGAGTTTCTAGCCATTAATAACAATAAAATTCAACCATTTCAAAATTGAGTTAATTTTTTGTATGGGTTGACAAAATTAATTGCAAATGTTAAGATAAGCTTATTATAACTTAAGGCTAGCCATCATATATGGTGGGAAATCCTTCTCAAGAAATCTTGATACTTAGAGGCTAATTAAGTTAATACTTCTTGATCTAATTGGGCTTGGTAGTGACATTTGAGTTGATCTTTGCTAGTAGCCCCTTTCCAGCATACCATTAACACCCTATCAAGTAGGAAACATCCCTTTCCTACCATTTTATACTACAAAAAAAATATAATTTTCTTGAACATTTGAAAACTCAAATTCCCTCAAATCATGATTAGATCATAAGGATTATATATTTAATTTGTAGGGCACCATGATTAATACAAGTCTAATTCTATCATGCATCAAGTAGAACTTAATGTATACATGAATTGATTTTGTTGGCGAATTGTGAACTTTTTAGAGTGAATGTTATTTGTAAAAAAAAAATGCAAAATTCAATGTTAGCACTTAGATTTTTTAATATATGAAAAAAAAATTAATGCATGGAAGAAAAGAGATACATATAATTAAAATCTTTTGTAAGTATTATTATATTTACAGTGTAAGTTATCTAATATTCTTTAAAGACTTTATACCTTCTATATCTTACATCTTATTTTTTTATCTCATTTTTGTCACATTGAAAAGATATATATATATATATAATTAAAAAAAATTATAATTGTTAATACACATAAAAAAGGATTTTAGTTCTTATTGCACATAGGATCTACATCCTTTAAAGTATAAACCACACATTAAAAAGTAAAATGAATAACTATATTTATTGGTAAATAATTACAATCTTAAAATAACACTTTCAATAGTTACTTCCTATTTTCTCATAAAAATAAATTTGAATCATCTATTTTTTATTACTTTTTCATCACATTAAAAAAAAAGATAAATATAGAATTTTTGTTAAATCCTAATGTAAATAAGAATTGATTGGATCTCTTCTTTTAATTTTCATCATTTTTTGGTTATGTTGATATAGATCAATTCATGATGCATCAGTCTATATTACCTACATTCAAAACTACTTCAATTTAAAATGTTCAAACTTACTAAAATCCATAATGAATATGGACTAGTCTATGAACTTTAACTCAAGGTTTGCAGACGGATATGACCGATTTGTCACCAGTTGAGTTCGTATTATTTGCATTTGAAAATGGATTCAATTTTTAAAGTTTTGTAAAAATCCGTAATGGTTTGTAACCCATTTTATACGACTAAGAAAGATAGATATAAAATGAAGTAGGAGAGAGAAAAAGAGCATTCACTTTTAAGTAGCAAAGATCTTGAAAATCAACAAGAGCAAGAAACAAAAAAAGAGTCATTGAAAATGACAGCCAATTAAAATAATCGCAATTGGGCTTCATATATTCTTGTGTTCCCATGAAAAGATCTGTGTTTTCTCTTTCAATGGCCACTAAGAAATGTTTCCTGGCAGAGGCAAAGCAAAGTCATCAAAGCAAGTTACGTTATAAACGGTTCATTCTTTGTTAATTAACAATTAATTTCATGTATGATTTGATTAGACTCCGCTACACGTAAATGAGCTAACTTGCTATGATTGTGCATCCAATATATTCAAATGCCAGAAGTATCAGTGTTCACAACCCACATTGGCTTACACATCATTTCTTCCGAGGACTATTTTGTTTTCATCCTTTTATTATTAAATTGAGATGAAATTCTTTAGTTTCCATATAAAATTTTGACTAGATTCTAAATTGACAATTATCAATAGAAAAATCAGTTGGGCTAACCTTAGTTTATTTAGAGATTTTAAAATTACATGACTTAACAGGGCATAAAATTTGGTCGAAAATTAATATATCAATTGGACAAAATCTGGGCCAAACAAGTAATATCGTCAAATTGAATATCAAAATTCTTAGTTGGCACATAAAATTTTAACAGAATTTGAACTTGACAACCACCAATAGAAAATTTAATTAAATTCACCTTGATTTGCGTAGAGAACATGCAAATCACGTAACTTTAGCAAGACAAGGTGCAAAAATAGGGATCACAATTTGTGTCATATAAATCAATTTGTTTATTAAATGTTTCAAAACAAATTAATTCATCTAATTTGTTTAATAATATTAATTAATAAAATTTATATTATAATATTATTTATTAATTTTAATTATTTATTATTTTTCATAAAAATATTTTGATTATTAATAAAATATTATTTTAAACTTTTATTATTATTTTAATAAAATAAGAATTTTATATTTTTATTATATATCTATTTATAATTTAATTATCAAATAATTTTAAATAATATTTTTAAAAATTTAATATAAATTCATAAATAAATTAATATATCAATTTGAATCTATAAAAGTGTATCGCTTTTGTATTAGGTTATCATGTTATGTAAAAAATTGTTACCTCCATACAAAAATAATCTTGTTCAATAGTCAAATCTTGTTTGATCCGTTAATTCATTTGATTGTCAATTTGATTTTCTAGTGGAATGCTCATGCCAAGTAAAATTATTGTTTTTAATAAATCAAAATAGAATTATAATTTAAGTACTTATTATGATATTTTAAATTTTTAAAATTTTTAGTAATATAACAGGTTTAGGAATCGTTAAACTAAAATAATTCAATAATAACTATTTATTTTTTAATAGATATGATCAAATCATCTCAATTTAATGATTTTTGAAATTGCATGTTATATCATTCTGAATTTTGAACCGTTAGGATATCATAGAATTTATCTCATATTTAGAAGGGCAAAATACATTGTAAATTTATGTATTAAAGTGAGAAAAATTATAATTAATTAATTAATCCTATGTTATATATCAGCGTTTTGAATCTCTTGATCTATATTTGACTGTAGTCCTATGGAAATAAAGTGTGTGATCAATTCAACTCAGATTTAGAACGGTCTGAACTGGATGATTTGTGGGATATGAAGAAATTGAAGTATTCCTTAATATTGGTCAATGGAATCCAAGGCTAACCAATGAAAACGTTTTACCAACAAAAAATATTTAGAATTTAAAAATTAAATGGAATTTCGATTCGTTTTCACGTATTTTTATTTTTCCCAAGTCAATAGTCAAGGATGGACTATCCATAACTGGTAATTAAATTATTACTTGAATTGCATATTACAAATTATTAGCAATATACTATAACAAACTTCAAGTTTGAACATCACATAATTGTAACCATTTATGATATATTTTAACCCATTTATGTCTTTTAGTAATTAACCAATTTATAGATAACCAAAAAAAAATGTTTAGCCTAAATGATAAGAATAAGTAACCCATTAACCAATTTATAGATAACCATTTATAGATATATTTTAACCCATTCATGAATTTAGAATAAGTAAGAGATTACATAAAAATTAAAATTTATATGTTAGGCATATATAGTTATGCCGGTTAACCTTATATCATCAACTTGCTAATTACCTAAAATCATTTTCAATGCTAATAACTGATTTCCGCATTTTTTTCCCTTAACACATTTGACTAATTTTTTTTAAAGATGTTTTAGGATCAATTATGACTCCCTTATGTAATATTAGGAGAGAAGACTGGGTGCGAACGGATTACCACCTTTCAAAAATTTTGATATTTTTATATACTTTTATATATAATAATTTTAGATTAATCTCTAAAATTTTAAAAATTATATGTATTTTACAAAATTTTGATACTCTGTTTAAATTAAAAATCCTAACTTCACCATTTCTTATGAGTTATACAAAGTAGTTTTTTTTATGCAGTTTATTTTGTAGTCGATTTTCAAAATCAATTTTGCTTTTATGATGTTGTTGAATATAAAAATAACTGTTTTTCATCAATTCTTTGCATATAGGAGGGGCTTTAGTCCCTACACACATTTTTTAATTAATATTTTTAGCTAATTTTAAAATTTTTAAAGAAATTTTATACCTAACCATTCAAAAATTATAATGTTTTCATAAAAAAAAATTTCAACAAAGTGTATACAATCATCTGCAAAGACATAGTTAATTTTTTTTATAGTATAAGTGACTAATTCATTAAATTTATATATACATGAATCTAACATCAAATTCAATATATATATTTAAGGTAAGACTTTTGAATAATATTAAATATCATTTAAATTAAATGTTTATAAAAATATATATTTAATTTCATTGTTACGAATATGACTAATTAATTATAAATGAAAAAGTAGCGATCGTAAATAAATGATTAATTGATTATAAGTGAAAAATAAGCGGTTGATAATAAATTATCTAATTGATTTGAAATCGAAAAAAGGTGGTTTTTCTCTACCAAAAAAAAATGATGGATAAAAAATACTGAATTAGTAAATGTACCATTAAAAAAATGCTTTAAAAAAAAAACGTTTTTGCAGCTTCGTCCCCCCTTACACTTTCAACCACTTTCCGATAAAAATGGGAAAGAAATCGGTCAAAGGACTTCCTAGGTTTGAATTTGACTTAGAGCATAAGAAAACCAATTCTGTTAGCAGGGAGGAATTTTCGGACGCACATCATATCAAATCATTTTAAAATAATTTTTTAATATTAAATCATTTGTAAATTAGCAATTATTGATATTGATTACATCTAACAATTAAAATGAATATATTTCCTACCTTTTCATATCTCTTCTGTTAGCCTCCATCTATCTCGAAAAATTATTTAAAAATAAAGTTTATGCAAGATATTTTCCTAAAAATTTTCGTCATAAGGTGGGTCCCGATCATATTGTTTCTCTACCCTTTGAATTGAATATCATTGATTCACTATCAGTACCGTCCAAAGTCCAAACGCGTCCTTGGGAAACTTCGTCAACATCTTCCTTAATTCCTTACAACTTCCTCCACCACCCTTTATATATCCTCCCACTCGAACCCTCTCTTCAATCTCAAACCCTAAATACAACCCAAGAATATTACATTTTTTAATTTTGAAATATTACCAAAGTGATATTTTTCATCCATAGAATCAAAGACATTGCTAGGCCATGGTTGCCACCGCCACCACCATGGCAAAGCGTAATGGAGGAAGTCGCTGCCACATTTTCTTCCACAGCAAGCCACCTTCAGCTACCCTCGGAATCCACTCCTTTGAGGCAGCGAAGGCCATGTGCCGCCTCATCTCCCTCTACAAGTCCCTCTCCGACGATGAAATCTCGAAGCTCCGGGAAGAAATCATGAAGTCCAAAGGTGTTGTTTACTTGAATTCTAAGGAAAATGGCTTTCTTTTAAACCTCGCCTGCGCCGAATTCCTCGAGGAACTTGATGTGACAGCCGCCACTGTCTCGCGGTTAGGCAGGAAATGTTCTGGCTTCAGGCTCAACCAATTCAATCAAATTTATTGGGATTCGAAACTAGGAATCGTTGACTTCAAAAAAGTCAAATTTAGGACACAGAAAATTCGAAGGATTATTAAGAAGATGGAGAAGTTGGCGGTGGCCACCGGAAGGCTATACACTGAGATGGGGATGGTGGCAGAGATGGAGCGTTCGGAGAAGAAAATACAACGTTTGAAAATCATTTCTCAAAGCAGTCAATGTGGTAAAATAAATGTAGATTTTTTCAACAAGTTATTGTTTCAGAGACAACAAGTTCTACGTTACAAGGATGTTTCTTTATGGAACCAAACCTTTGACAAAGCTGTCGGACTCATGGCTCAGATTGTCTGCATCATCTACGTCAGAATCTGTTCGGTTTTCGGACCAGACATTTCGGGTTTACCATTTTCCTCCAAGAAGAACATTTGGCCGGTTTTTTCTCGGCCGAAACTGGACGACGGCTATTGTCTATGGGAGCACCGAGAATTGTACCGGACCAATTATTGTGTTATTGATCACGACGAGAGGATTATGAAAAATCGTTTATGGAAGTCAGGTCCGATTCCAAAGACTACCAAATTGGGTGAGATCCAATTCCCCAATAGCCCTTCAGCCACCGTCGACGGAGGCATAACGGGCTACTCGGGACGGGGAAGTGTAGGGGACGACATTGACACACCAAGGAACAATAAAGTTCTGAGAACGGCGCCACCATCGACAGTAGGCGGATCGGGTCTTGCATTAAGATACGCTAATGTGATAGTATTCGCGGAGCGTTGTTTGCATGCGCCGGCGATGATCGGACAGGATGCGCGTGACGTGTTATATGAGATGTTACCAGCGAGGTTGAGGATGAAGTTGCGTTTGAAGTTGAGAAGCCACTGGAAAAATTGGTCACAGGAAGAATCGGAGGAAGGCAGTGACGGTAGTGAGCTGGCGGACGGGTGGCGGGAAGCGGTGGAGGAGCTGATGGATTGGTTATCGCCATTGGCGCATGACACGCTGAAGTGGCAGGCAGAGAGGAGTCTGGAGAAGCAGAAATTTGATACGAAGCCAATGGTGCTGTCGTTGCAGACGCTGCATTATTCGGATTTGGAGAAGGCGGAGGCGGCGATCGTGGAGGTGTTGGTGGGGTTGAGTTGTATGTATAGGTACGACAAACAACGAAAGTAAATTGCTCATGAAATTAGGCAGGAGTACGAACTAGGACCGAAAATGTTGAGGAGCAAAATTTTTTTATTAATTATTTAATTTAGGAGATTTTTTCGATACTAATTTCTGTTGGTACTCCAAATAAGTGGAGAGACGAAAGTATTGCAGGTGTCCACTAGACTAGTAGTCCGTTTTCCGCGTTTGTCAAAATAGTTAGTACTTTGCCCTCAGTATTCCCTGACATACGATATAAATTGACAAAATTGGTATTTGTTCTTAATAAGAGATTAAACATTGATGGAAGGGAAAATATTCCGACGAGCATAGATGGTAGCTGTGTGTCGATGAACTGATGAACTAAAGACTGTTCATGCATCACTTTGTCATTCCATTGGAGGAGCTGGCAATGTGAATGTATTGGTTTGGGGAAGGTTATTATTGCCAACTACCGACTACAGTTTAAAATTACAGGGTTCGATTGTGCCCTTTCTTAGTTTAACACTTCAGCTATTGTTAGACATGTCAGCAAACATCTATAATTTCTTCGAAATAGTGAGGTGAGCCTTTATTTTGTTGAGGACAAAAATCAAGGAAATTGTAGGATTAATCACTTGTATGAATTTATTGAATAGTTGAATAAAATGCAATTGTTAAGTTGAAACTGTGGATTTGTTGATAGTTAGGATCTTAAGGGAATAGATTTATTTATTGAATAGTTGCAAATGGCGGTAAATCACATGTTTGATTTCCCCTCCAAGGACTTAATGACTGCTATATGAAATGCCCTGTACTAGTATTAAGCTGTATCTTGAAGATATATTTTACTCAGATACCTTTTCGGGATTAGAGAAACAAGAATCAGCTTGCATACGTGGAAGAACATCGTGCGGAGGATGATACTATATTCAGTTATTCATGTTTAGGGTACATAAATTTGTATTAGCCTTGTTTAACTATAAGAGACTGTTGCTCAGAGTCTTGAGGATGCAACTCTCTTATTCATTTGTTGCTTTGCTTACTTCTCTTAAAAAATGGCTATTGATGTGCCATTGCCTTCTATCTGCTGCATTCTTCCACAATTTCCAAATGCAATGAGCATGATACTACTGAGATGAAGGCTTGCAATTCATGTTATGGCCTTGCTCAGTTGCTGACATGTTAATGTCAACTTGCATTATGACTGCTACCTCCTTTAGATCCACCGAAGTTAATTAATGTGTTTCTTGTGAGGTAGCTTTTCTCACCCACAAACTACTAGTAGCCTCCTACCCGAGAGGCAATAAATATATTCATTATTCGATATTCGATTCTGATGATAATAATATATTTCTTTTGAATTCGAATTACCTTCCATTCTTTCGCAAGTTTACAATTAAATTCTTTTAATTTTCTGTATGAGGCATGCATTCATTGCTGATTTGTAGAATATGTGTGATTGTTGATAGATTCACATTGTCATCTTGATATAATATATTTTTTTTGGGGGGTTAGGGGGATTTTTGGGATTAAAGAAAAAGTTTTTAAAATATTCTTGTAAAATTATATAATACTAATACACAATTTTAAAAATTTTGGAGGAGTCAAGGCTTCCTTGTTAAGCTCTACCTTTTGCTTCAATAATAGATGAATTGATATGTACATTTGATATGACAAAAGACATCAACAAAGATGACTACTTGGAAATAGTAAGCTCACAAATTTAATTCAAGTTTATTTAGTTGATTAAAGTTATTGCTTTAGTGAAATTTAACATAAAGTACATTCAATAATGAGGAGAGTGTACTTTGTGTGGTGTATCTCATGATATGATACCTATTCTCATACATATAATTAATTTTATGTTGGTGTTATCATAGGTGATTAATGTGGGGACTTCAATTACAAAGGTGATTTTTTTTCAAAAAGTTATCAAAGGCTGTTATATTAAACAAATTGAAAACCTTGGGAATGCATGAAGTCAATTTGCTTCATTGATGTTTCCATATTTACTCATCTTGTCATCAATCAAGAGGCACACTACAAATTTATTCCATATTTTTGTTGTATGGCACTTGGGACTGGAAAGAAGCAGTAATGACTTAAACTTCTCAAATGCATGAACTTTAGCTTCTAAAACCTGGAATTCAGATTAAGTGAGTTCCATTCTATTAGATAGGATGTTTCTAAAACATAGCTAAATTCATGAATTAGCTGTCTTAGGAGACTTGTAAAGAGTAAACCATGAAGCAAAATGTTAGTAGACCTCCAACCAAAAAGGTCTGTGCTAGAAGAAATATGAGGGAAAGGGAATAACAAGATAATAGATAACAGAATAATAGAAAAAGAGGGAAAGGAAATAACATGATAATAGAATAACAAAATAATACACACTACAAGAAAAAGAAGCAACAACGATGACACTTTTAGCGGCGACAAAATTTCAGTCGTCGCTAAAGGTATTTCTAGCGACATTGTCGTCGATAAAATCGACGTGACTTTTTAGAAGGAATCAAAAAGTTGGGCGGGAAGGAATTAGGCTTTTAACAGCGACAAAAGTCATCGCTAAAAGCTTAAAAAATTTTCAGCAGTAAAATTTGGCCTTCAGCGGTGACAATTATCGTCGTTGAAAGTTCAAGACTTTTAGCGACGACACTGTCGTCGCTGAAGGGGGGACCATCAGCGACGACACTGTCATCGCTGAAAGTCTTGGCCTTCAGTAGCGACAATTGTCGTTGCTGAAGATTAAAGACTTTCAGCGACGACATTGTCGCCGTTAAAGGGGGGACCATCAGCGACGACAATGTCATCGCTGAATGTCTTGAATCTTCAGTGACGACAAATGTCGCCGCTGAAGGCCAAGACTTTCAGCGACGACACTGTCGTCGTTGAAGGGGGGACCATCAGCGACAACAGTGTCGTCGCTGAAAGTCTTGAATCTTCAGACTGAAGGCCAAGACTTTCAACGACGACACTATCGTCGCTGATGGTCCCCCCTTCAGCGACAATAGTGTCGTCGCTGAAAGTCTTGAATTTTTTAGGCTTTCAGCGACGACAGTGTCGCCGTTGAAGGCCAAATTTTACCGCCGAAAATTTTTTAGGCTTTTAGCGACGACTTTTGTCACCGCTAAAAGTCTAATTCCAAATTCTGAGACAAGGCTTTAGCAATGACATTGTCGTCGCTGAAAGTCCCTCGGTCGTAGCTGAAGCCTTCACCGATGACCGAAATTTTTTAGTCGTTGGTGAAAGTTTTGGCTATTTATTCGCGGCGCCTCCTCCTTCCTCGTTTGCGCGTTTGAAATTTTTGGACCTGAGTAAGTTTCTAAACTTTCTCTTTCTTTTAAATTTTTTTATTTTAATATATTTATTTTTTATATATGTTGATATGTATTAATTTTGTATGTTATATTTTTTAATTTGTTAGTTATTATTAGCACTTAACTTAGTTCGTGGAGAGTATTCAGAGTTGATCAGTAGATTTTTACCATTGAGGTGCGTGAATAAAAAGTTATAATATTTTTTTATGTAATAATATATTTAATTTACTCAAATAATTTGTAATAAATTAATAGAATTGATAGTATGTTTAATTTAATATGAAATTTCATATTATTTAATTTTGTATCTTATAAATTTTAAATTTATTTATTTAAATTTAACTTAGCATAAAATTTATAAATATAATTTACAACTAGGAAGTCCATATTATTTTTACCATTGCTTTATGAGTATTAATTTTTTATGTTGAATCAAATTGTTAGACATTATTAATAATATTATTGATATATTATAATTGTATAATTTATATTAAATTAAATTTTAAAAAAATATTGAACAATTCAAGTTAATTAAAATAAAGAATATTTTAGATAATATATTATTTGAAATATACGATAATTTGAATTTAATTTTTTTTAAAAAAAATTGAAAAACCTTTAGCGACGACACTTGTCGTCGCTATAGGCAAAATGTCATCGCTAAAGATCAGACTTTCAGTGACGACTTTGTCGTCGCTGAAAGTCAGATCTTCAGCGACGACAAGTGTTGCCGCTAAAAATCAAATTTCAAAATTTTTTGAATTTTGAAATTGTGTCGTCGCAAAAGGTCGAACTTTTAGCGACAACAAATTATTGTCGCTAATGATCTTTTTAGGGACGGACCTATACCGACGATATTTTTAGCGATGACTTTTTCTTTAACGACGATCGAATACTTTTTAACGACAACAAATGTCGTCACTAAAAGTCTTTTTTGCTGTAGTGACAATTCTGTTAAAATAACAAAATCAAAAAGCATTATAAAAATGGAGGAACAAAGAGATGTAAGGGTAAAGAAAAGTGGATGGAACCAGCTCTCTAAAAATACTTGGAGTTGTAATAGCATTTCATATTCCTTAAGCAATGTAAGCTCTGTTACTAACCAGAGATCAACTTTTTGACAATAAAGATTCATTCTTTTTCAATATTTATTCAAATTTTCTTCTATTTTTAAACCAGATTATCAATTGGTATCAGAGCTCCCATGATCTTAGGAGTAGCATTTGATTCTTGGTAACTTTACATGGTTCATTCAAAGATGGAAGCTTGGTGACACATTCTTGCAAAGGATCGAGAAGTAAGGAAGGCACAAAGAGAATTGAGTGATGTAAGGCTAAAAAGGGTTGAAGAGCTATTGGAAATCTAGTGCATCAACCAAAAGGAAGAATAACGTCAAGAGCATAAAAAAATGCTAGGGAAAGAGTAAAAGCAGTAGATAGGAGAATTGGAGGAACCACAGAAGATTGATGGAGGAAACTAGAAATTCTTTTGTTTACAAGGGAAGACACCTATTGGCAGGTGAGTCGCCTTCTAAGATATTTTCAAATTAAAGGGGTCACTACGGTGGAGAGATTACAAGCGATCTTGGTAGCCATGGAAGGCAAGGCTTTTAGCTAGTACCTGTGGTGGGAAGCCAATTCACCAAATCCTACGGAAGCCCTCTATGATTCAGAACCCTTATAAATTGCTACTAGGCCTGAAATAGACCACTATGGTAGAGGAATTTAAAGGGAAATTTGAATTGTATGCAGGCCCTTTAAAAGGGACAGATCCAAAATATCTCAAAGGCATCTTCCTAAATGGTTTAAAAGAAGAGGTTAAAAATAAGCTCAAATTGCACCCAGCAACAACACTAGCTGACATAATGAACCTTGCTCAAATGATTGATGAAAAAAATCAAGCATTAATCAGAGGAAGGATAGTAAGGCGAGGCTTTCACAAACTAGAATTCAAGGGGTTCACACCAATAAAATGAATCTCTTATGAAATAGGAAATAAATAAAGCTCCCAAATAGGATTTTTCAAGTGGTATTAGAGTAGTTGACTTCACCAACAACAATAACAGAAGTACATGGATAGCAAGAAGTAAGGTAGGAGGATTTAAGAAGCTAACAGATGCAGAGTTATAAGAAAAGATAAAAAAAAAAGGTTATGTTTCAAGTGTGATAAAAAATTTGGCCTTGAGCATATATACAAGAACAAATGGTATAAAGTGATGCTTATGGAGGAACAACTTGAAGTAAAAATAAGTAGAAGAGATAAAGGAGAAAGGATTCCTAAAGCAGTAAGAAGGCAATTATAAAGCCTTACAAATCTCCCTATACTTAATGGCAAGCTTCACTTCAAAAAAATCCTAGAAGTTACAAGGAAAAATAAAAAAAAAGTAATTGTTTTAATTGATTGTGAAGTCTCCCACAACTTTATATCTAATAAGTTGATGGAGAAACTCCAACTACCCATCGAAGAAACACTTAGTTATTCAGTGGAAATAAGGGATCGATTTAAGGTGAAATGTTAAGGGATGTGCAAGGGCTTAACTTTACAATTATAAAATATGATAGTCTAACATGATTTGTACCTATTCAACCTAAGAGGTGTTAATTTAGTCTTAGGCCTAGAGTGGTTAGCTAGACTAGGAGAAATAAAGGTTGACTTTGGCAAATTGCTACCAAAGGTTAGAGTAGGGGAAAGAATGTAAGTGGTGAAAAGGGATCCAACACTATCTAAAACCTAAGTTTCTTTCAACTCATTAGAAAAAGCCTTAAAGAATGATAAGTAGGGTTTTCTATTGGAGTATAAAATGATGACGGATGTTGCAATAAAGTCAAAACTTGCCCCAATAGCAATGAAGGCCATTCTAGATGAATTCAAGGATGTATTCCAAGAACCCTAAGGGTCGCCACCTAATCGGAAGCATGATCATGCCATACACTTAAAAGAAGAAGCAACTATTTCTAACCTCTGACCTTACAGATATCCTCACTATCAGAAATTTGAAATAGAAAAGTTGGTAAATGCAGGCATTATCAGACCTAGTACCAGCCCTTACTTTATCCCTATCATGCTAGTAAAAAAGAAAGATGGTGGATGGCAGTTTTGTGTGGATTATAAAGCCTTAAACAAGATCACAATACTCGACAAATTCCCTATTTTAGTTATAGACAAACTACTGGATGAATTAGAAGAGGCCATAATATTTTATAAAATAGACTTAAAATCAGGATACCACCAAATTCGCATGAAGAAAAGGGATATTGAAAAAACAACATTTCGTACTCATAAAGGACACTACGAGTTCTTAGTAATGCTTTTTACTTTGACCAATGCACTCTTTACATTTCAATCATTAATGAATGAAATACTGAAGCCTTACTTAAGAAAGTTTGTTTTAGTATTTTTTGATGATATCTTAGTTTATAGTCCAAATAAGAAAGTTCATTTGTCACACTTAAAGGTTGTTTTGTAGAGACTCAATGAACATACCTTATTTATTAATAAAAAGAAGTGTACCTTTAGCTAGCCTAGCTTAGAATACTTAGGGCACATTATTTTAGTAAAGGGAGTAGTAACATACCATCCTCAAACAAATGGCCAAACAGAAGTGATTAATCACTGCTTAGAGACATACCTATGTTGTTTGACAAGGACAAAGCCAAAACAATGGCCCAACTAGCTAAGTTAGGCCAGAATTCTAGTTCAACATTAACTCCAACAATACAACTAAAATAGCTCCCTTCAAAGCTCTATATGGACATAATCCCCTTATCCTTTTAAAAGGAACCACTGTCCCTTCTACAAGAGAGGAAGTTTATAAACTAGCTGCTAATAGAGATAATATGCTAGCAGAATTAAAGGCTAATCTTCTCAATGCCCAAGATTAAATGAAAGCCCAAGCTAATCAACACCGAAGGTAGAATTCCAAGTTGTAGACTGGGTTTATCTCAAAATGCAGTCTTACCATCTTAAATCCCTATCTAAGTTCCCTAATGAAAAGCTCTAACCATGGTTTTATGGTCCCTTTCAAGTAATGGAACGGAATGTTCCGATTGCCTACTACTTAAAACTCCTAAAAGATAGTCTTATACATCCTGTCTTTCATATATCTTTGCTAAAGAAGGCATTACCTCCTCAAACTAATCCTCAACCTTTGTCCTCTATGCTATCAAATGAATGGGAATTACAAGTCATACCGAAACAAGTATTAAACACCCATGAGGGATCTAATGGAGAGCTAGAAGTTCTCATTAAGTGGTTCAACTTACTAAAGTATGACAATAGCTGGGAATCTACAACCACCATCCAAGACAATTCTCCTAACTTCCACCTTGAGGACAAAGTGGCACTTTTGTGGGGGAGTATTGTTAGCAGACCTCCAATAAAAAAGTCTATGTTAGAAGAAATAAGAAGGAAGGGAATAATAGAATAATAGATAATAGAATAATAGAATATGAGAGAAAGAGAATAACAAATAATAGAATAATAAAATCATGTTAAAATAATAGAATCAGAAAGCATTATAAAGAAAGGGGAATAGAGAGATGTAGGGGTAGAAAAAAACAATTTAGGAATAGAGAGAAGGGGAAGGAATTAGGTCTCTCAAAACACCTGGAATTGTAATAACATTTCATATCCCTTAAGCAATAAGCTCTATTACTAACCAGGGATCAACTTCTTGGCAATAAAAATTCATTCTTTTTCAATCTTTCTTCAATTTTTCTTCTATTTTTGAATCAGACTATCACAAAACTTGCACTGCTCAACTACATATTGTTTTCAGCATACTTCATTCAGTTTGCCCAACTGACTAATCGTCATTTTCTTTTCTTAGGTTGACTATTTTGTTGAACAAGTATGTGTTATTGGCGGCATTAAAGCCACTGCTCTAGGCTATATTCCTGTAAATTATGATGTAGAGGCATCATAAAATAAGATCCTTAATATTTGGATTTCTAATCAAATGGAACACATATTTGTTGGTGCCTATCGCAGTGCATTTTCTACGACTGTTGGAGAAGCCTGCATCCTTGGAATCCATAAAGCATTGGAGTTGGAGATCCTCATGAATGCACAAACCTGCAGCCTTAAAACATCACTCCTCCTTCAGATTGGACGTTAGCACATGGTGACCTGCCCTAGGGAGGTCAGGGTCCAGGGCGGTATTCAACTTTACTCTGGGATTTGCAGGTTCCTCAAAGACATCCGCATGTCGGGAATTCCAACATTTTCTCCTTTAGAGCAACCAAACCGTAATAGACCTTCTGCTAGGTTGGAAATAACGGCTATTAAGAGATTTAACAGTCCAAGTCTCGTCTCCTTTGCTCCCTAATTCTTTGTTTGGATTTGCAATAGGGCCAAAAGAAAAAAAAAATTGCTGGTGTTGGCCCTGGCTTAGGCATTTTTGTATAGATAGGATGGGTAGATGACCTTTCATGTCATTAGCTGTCTGATGATGCACCCCAAGTAATTCGATCATGGATTTCAAGCACATTGATCAGCCACACAAAACTCGCCAGAATAATTGTCATTAAACCTTACTAGCATATACGCTCGGCTTTTCATTTTTCACTATGCCTCCTCTTTCGTGGGTTGCGTTTAATTAAGCAAATGGTTTATTGATTATCAGATGTTTTCTTTACAAATCCTAGAGTCCTCAAGTACAATTTATTAAAGCGTTTTACTTTTCGAGTGCTCTCTGTTCCAGAAACTTCATCGATTTGTTGATTCTTCTGGTTGGTTTTCTGAAAATTCCACTTCGTAATATAACCTCTGTTCATTGGTTTATGATGACAAATTTTTAATTTTTTATTCTTTGTTGCCTCCATATATGAGAAAAATGTAGTTAAAAACCTAGTAAAGAAGTCTACGATGCACAAGGTTGAACTTGGACCTGCTACTTTGTCAGGTTAGTGTTATTTGAAAGGATATAAATAAAAATTTTAACGTGCAACAAATTTGGACTGTGCACGGTTTCACACAAAATTCTCTTGACACCAGACATATGCATCCAGAAGGTTGCAGTTAAAATTTAAAATTGAATAAAGAGTCAATTTCATCATTTAGGTTATTTAGTTTCCGTGTATCCATTCAGAAATTGCATTTAGTTTCTCTTAACACCCAGCAAAGCAAACAACCATTCGACTTTTTATACGCTGGAAGTTTTAGGGATTCATATTTATGAGCCATTCAAGTCCTCCAATACCGTCAACACCAAAGAAAATCAGTGATCTCAATAAGTTGCATTTAAAGATGAATAGAAAGTTACAAGACCACTGAAAATTTCATCTACAGGGGATTCTAAACATCTTGAGTCATACAAATGTCAAGTGCTTAAAATTTTGCATCATCATATATCTTCTGTTGGGGGAAAAGGAACACTAGAAAATATGCCACCTGGAAAGGTTAGAAGAAGACCAATGTAAGTATATGTTGACTGTTACAAACTTTTGTTAACCACACCAACAAGAAAGACATAGTAAAGCTACAAGTCCAAAGATGACAGAAAAATTCTACTATTATGGCAAAAGGATGAGCAAATGTTGTAGGGGGAAAAAAATAATCAGCCATCTTAAATTGACAATGTCACAAATTGAATCAACCTCTTCCTTGCTCTGCAACTAAAACAAAGAAAATGAATGAGATTCATTTACTAAAGTTAATAAAAGTAAAACAGGGCACACGCTAGAGAGGGAGATACGAAGAAAGTCTATGGAAATAAGGTATCATTCAGACAAGACCAATTCAAATCTTGTAGCCTGAAAGCATAACATCCAAAACTCAAATCTGGGATTCAATAGAGCTGAAGATATACCTTTCGCAATGGAGACAGATGCAATATCAACAAAAACACATGGAATAGAAGCAAAAGCATAGAGATCTAGTAAGAAACATGAATCACATATGTAGAATCATTATAAGAATCTACGCCATCTTCTTTCGCCTTTCTCTCCAACTTCAATTTTTTATAGGATTTGCAAAACCTTACCTTGTTGCGGAAACCTAAACAAATTGAGAAATGACAGATGCAAGGTAAAGGATGAAGAGAACAAGTGTCAAAATAATTACGCGGTCAGAAATTTTAAAAAAAAAAAAAAAAAAGCAACAAGGATAAATACCTGTTGGCTGATTTACCTCATTTATTCATCAATGTTAAGAAACCAATCAATGAACATGTGGCAGATCAGAATTCTGTCATAAATATGGGGGATACTACCTTAAATCTCAAATTGTCCAATGATTGAAACAAAAACTCCGTATCAACTTTAAAAGACATTTGAGGATGGAAAAGATAAAAGAAAAGCAGGAAGAAGAAGAAAAAAGAAATTAATTTTTATGAAGGATCAAAAGTCAACACAAAGTGATAGACATTGGAATCTAACATATGAAGAAGCCCGAGGATTCTCTTGATGTTTGTTTGGAGCATCTATTGAAGAATTAATGCAAAGCACTGCATAGTCATCTAAACCAAAAGTACACATCCTTTCTGCCAATGTTTTTGTTGCTCTGCCAATATCAAAAAATATTTAAGGCCTCAAATAATATATGCAAGTAATTAACTGCCTCCACAGAGGAAATATGAATAGGAAAAACTTCAAGGTATGTATAATTTTAGAAAGAAAATTTTCTAATTTTTAACCTTTTGTCTTTTTCAATATGCTAGAAAAGAAATATTTAGGGAGTAAAGAATAATTCATCATAAAAAAGGTATGGCAACCTTGATATTGATATATACAAGTGTCCAAAGAATGTAGGAATGCCACCAAAAGTATGTGCAAAACAGAAAAAATGAAATAATGATCAAGCCATACACCTTAAAACAGTTAAAGACTTTAGCATGAAATATAATAACTTGAGCAATATTACTTCCACACAATATTTTCTCATGTTACATGCTACATTATATGAAGTCCAAGAATCAAATTGAATAGGTGGAACTAGGAATGGTTCTACTCATTTTGTTCTAAGTGTGAAAGGTAAGAGAGATTTATTTGTGCAGCTAGCATTGGTTGTTAGAATTGTGAGTTTACTCGTAGAATTGCACAATTTTACGAGTTCATATGGCCATTTTGTGCTACTCCGCTATCTGCCGCATTCCTTCTGGAATCGGTGAACGGGCGTGCAGAATTGGTAGGATCGATAGGATCGCACAATCCTACTGATATTTTCCCAATCACAGATGTAGGCAGACCATAAAATGGGCTAGTGAATTTTTATATAATGGGCCAGTTTTGTTGAATTTTTTTCAGTTTTTCTTTAATAAAAAAAAAAGATGAAATTCCTAATTCCATTTTCCTACCATTTCGTCAAGCGTCTCCTCTATCAAAATCAACCTTGCCCTGCTTCCTTCCTTCTGTTGATCTCGCCCTTACTGTTAGCTCATTCTGGTGACGTCAACACAACCTATTGAGGCGGAGAGCAGGGGCGCCGGCACAGCAGAAGCATTTTGCGACTGTAGTTTCGTCCGACTGTAAGCTTCTAGATGAAATAGGTTTCTATTTGTTTTGTTTAATTTTGATATTTATTAAGAGAAATAATTAAGAATATGCTATATTAAATATTTTCACTTTGAATATGATAAATGGTAATGGTTCTAATTGAGGAAAATTTATAAATGATAATAGTTCTTATATGAGCCAGAAAGGAAAATTTATACTGTTAATCGAAAATTTGATATTTTTCTTTTAATCAATAATTATTAATATTTGTTGGCATTTAATTTTTTTATATTTATTGGTATTTATAATATTTCATTTACTTTCAATTTATTAGATTAATTAGACAACTTCATCTAGTTCAAAACTAAGGCTTAATTTGAAAAAAAAATGCTCCTAAAAATAGGAGTCAAGTGGATTATATACTAAATGATGAATTATTGTTACTTCTAGAGTTATAAAAATATGTGTTGACTTTTACATATTTAAATATTTTAAAAAAAATTCTTTCAATAAAAGAATTTATAAGATACATAAAATATATAAGGGTTTTGAGATAAAATCTTATAATTCTATTACGATCCTATGATTTATGATTTCATCTTTTTTTTATTCTAAGTAGGGTTGCAACTCTGTTTTTTTGTTAGACTCGTAATGTTCCGAGTGTGAGAAGCGTGAGAGAGGTTAGTATATGAAACAATGATTTATGCATTGTAAAGATTCACAAAAAATATCCACTTGAGCTAGACCCATCAAACAACCCAATCATGTCACTCATGTGGTTGCTTATGAGAAGTGCGTTGTCCTTACATAAAATTTTTATAAAAAATGAATGTCAACTTTGTAATACCAACTGTGTTTTTGAAGAGGTACATTGTGTTGTCAACAACAGATACAAAAGAAGAAAAAGATATAAGAAGAACTTAATCACAATGTCGTTGTCACCTTGCCTTTCAATTTAAAAGTTTCTGAATCCATATATAGCTAAACCTGATATTAATTGATTCAACAAGTTAGACGGTATGAAGAGAATACAACATATACCTACTTAGCAAAAATCATTAGAGGTACCATGCTCTTGTTGATGATCACTACTTTCCAGGATGCCACAAGAATTTGGAAAAGAAAATCCTTTCCATGAATTCAGATGGATCTATTAACTTTGTTTTGGTGATTTAACAATATATTACTGTATAAATGGATGAATAATATGCATGCCTTCATTTTACATCGTTTTCTATGATAGCATTTTAGATTTACAATTTTGCAAACCAATAAAACATCATAACTTTTCTCTAAAATCATATTGGAGAGGCTGTTCTTTATTTATTTATTTATTTACTTATTTACATTTTTTTTTTTTTGTTTTCATAAGAGAATCTTATTTCTCTTTTGGTTTTTAGCCACCACTGTAAGCTAAGTTAGAAATAATATTTATAAATTTTAGTCTACGAGCATTGACACTTATGCTTCATGCATTTATGAGCAAAAAGCAATCAAGAAAGTTTTGTGATTAAATACATTAATACAGAGTAAGTTAAAATAGACCACAGACCTTGATGGTTGCCCACCAGTCGATGAGAAATGTAGGATCCAACCACATTAACCATGTAATTCTTCCATTAAGTTTTCTGTTCAGATTTTTTTTTCTTTTTTGACAGTGGACGAATAAGGACATAGAAGAGTATGTGCAAATGCATATATCCATGTAATATTGAGAAACATAATCCCCTAATATTGGATTATAACTATATGAATGTGCAAAATATCAGTTTGATTGCCAATAAAATTTTATTTTCTACTTTACGAGTGGTAGTAACTGGGATACGAAAGGTGAATATCAGAACACATTAGATTAGACTAAAAGAAAAAGGCATTTTATACTATGTCTGATCATCCGGTGTTTGATATTCCAGTGTGATAATATAATAAATAAACTTCAACTTTCACAAAGTTATAAGTTGCAGATTATGTGCACAACTGGCCCCGTGGCTTGATTCAGATTCCCACAAATTTTTAACGCAAGCAGTACAGAGTTGTCCAGAAGAAGAGGAACTAACTTACGCTTCCAGCTTCAGCATATGGACAGTCAATCCGACGCCGTTCACAAAACTTCAACCCCTCTGAATCTTAAATCGACTCATGTACTACCCCTTTTGCACTAAATCATCAGTGCAAAATTGACCTTTTACATCTTATATTTCTTTCTCTGTTAATGGGCCCAAGAGGTTAAAGGCAAATGTAAATTAAAGGCTCAGATGATTCTTTTTCCAACGGCCCTGTTTCAATTACACTACAGTACTCTTTTTTTCACAAGAGTACAGTAGAATCGTGTCATCCAATTAATTTGGACAATTTGATTAGATATACATGAGAGGAATATCTTTTATGTGAAAGATAAAATAAAGTAAAGATTATTGAATTTTTTATTATCAATTTTTTATTAATAATTAGAATTAAAATATAATTTAAAGTTATGTGATCATTTAAAAAACTCACATATTTATTTAAAAAAATTATATAAATTTATATTTTAAATTCTAGTCTTGCAATATTAAAAATTTGATGATTATAATTCCCTTTTTCTATTCCTACATGAAAATATTTCTCTTGATATCACCCTATATACGTTGCAGGCAAATTCTATTATGAACGTTGCGATTTGTGGTTAAAAATGTTTGTTAAAAAAATGTTTTAGTGAAAATTTATAGAAAATTAATACTAGACGGCATTTGATGAAATGAAATGTCAAAATCTCACCTTTGATAAAGTATTAAGGCTCTGTTCATTTTATTTTATAATGGATATCTTTTATAAAAAAAAATTCTTTTTACTTATATATAAATAAAAGAATAATATGTCATATGCATATTTTAATTAAAAATTATAACATCTAAATCCGTGATGATAGAAGAAAATAATTTTCTTATTAATTAAAAATATTATTTTTTCATATTTTAATATTTAATATTAAATAAATAAAATACTTGTTATTATTATTATTTATCCTCAAATATAATTTTACAAAGAGTAAAATAATTATATTTTATTTGAAATCAAAGAAGGAAGGAATAGTATACAAAGCATATTTGTGGAGCACTAAAACTTATATCATGCATTACTAAAAAAGCAACTAAAAATACTCGTAGCCACAAACAAAAGCTTGTAATATCCCGAATTTTCAATTCTATTATTTGAATCTCTAATTCTAAGGTCGTAGAAACGAAGAGCACGTTTGAATTAGCTTAGTGGGTGAATCTTAAGTTGAAAGGGATTAAGTGTAGGGTAAACGAAATTTTTGAAGGAAAAAGGATAGTAGGGAAAAGAATTTATTTTCATAAGCAATATAAATGATCAGAGGAGATTAGAGAACCCTAAAAAGGGGAGTTATCTAAGTCTGACAGTGTAAGGAATTTTAAACAGACAGAGACCCTATGAACTAAATTGCAAAAGTGCAAAATCGGGTGTGGTTAAAGTGAAATAACTAAGGAATTGGGATCTAATATGAATAACCAAGAGTTTTGGGGTGCAATATATGATTTTTATTAGTGTGACCAATGGATTTATGACAAGTGTCATTGTTAGAAAAATAATGGCAAGAATAACCTTACTTTTGGTGAAAAAGGACTAAAATACCCTTGAGAATCTCAAAAAAGACCAAAATGCCCCTAGAGCTTCATGAAGACTCTCCTCTCTTCTCCACTTTTCTAAAAGCTGCAGAAAATCTCCATGAAAGCTCCAAAACATGCAGGAGAGAGAGAGAAAGAGAGAGAAAGTTTCTTTTGAGTTTTTCACCCAAAAATACCAAGATTCAAGCTAAGGTGTAGAAGGGAAAATTGCTCCTCTCATCAAGCTCTATCTATTGGTGTCTCTAGAGTGAAGAAAAGCTCAAGCTTGATTAAGTTTGGGGAGCTCCAAGTGAGGATTTTCAAGTTGTAGCAAGAGGTAAAATTGTTCTCCTCTAAAAGCTCTTTAATGTACTCTTTTTAGTTTCTTGAAATCTTGAAGTTGGTGTGGTTAAGGGTGATTGAACATGGAGCTTAGGATGATTTGAATATGTTTAATGGTGTTTTAGATGTTGTTATGATGATTTATGGCTTTGGTTTGGTGTAAAAACAGCAAGAAACATGATGTACACATTTGGGTTTTAGAGGCATAATGGTGCATGTGTAGTGTTGGCATGATATGTTTAGAACTTGGCTAAATTGATGAAGTTAAATTAGTTTCTATGAATTTATGAAGCTTATGGAAGATGAAACTTTGAGTTGTGAAGGTATTGGTGTGCATTTTCCCTTTTGAGAAGCTAAAACCATAATATGGAAAAGAAGGAAGGAAGGAGTTTTAGTGTTTAAAGTGTTTTCGGAGGATCAGCAAGGTACACGGGGTAGAACACGGCCCGTGTTGTACCCCGTGTTCCTCGTCGAAGCTGATCAGTGTGCTACACGGGGTGCAACACTCCGCGTGTTTATCTTAGAACTGAAGGGCAGTAAGGTACACGGGGTAGAACACGGCCCATGTTCACCCCTGTGTTCTTTGTCGAGTAGCCCAGAAGTGAACCAGTAAGGAACACGGCCCTGAACACGGGGTATGGGACCCCCGTGTTCTTTGTTAAGTGAACTTTTTGGTTTTAATTCTTCACGTTTTGCATGGTTTTGCCTTTGGATCCTTTTCTAATGTTCTTATGTGTCATTTCAAGGCTTGGAAACAAGAAGTAGAGCATCTAAGTATGCATTTAATTAAGTGGGGAAAGTAAAGAATACATGAGGTTTAGGGAAAGTGATAATGTTCTAATAAGAAATTATGATGTGTATTTGTATAGACTAAGGAGTGACAACTTGCAAAGGCAAGAGGAAGTGTGAAGAAGTTTCTAAGTGAGAGCAAAGGGAACATCACATTGGAAGCTTGTGAAAGGTAGCTAGCTTTATCCTTAAACTCTGTTTTCTATTTACATGACTTTCGGTATATTTTGCCATTATATGGAATGTGTATGAAATAGCTGTGTGGTGCATACCCCGGGAAGATAGTGTGATACTGTGTGAGTAAGGCCTATGGCCCGAGTTTTCCCCGGGATGGTAATGAAAATTGCTATGTGTGGTACCTATGGCCTTTAGAGTACCTCGGGAAGACAGTATGATACTGTGTGAGTAAGGCCTATGGCCCGAGTTTTCCTCGGGAAGACAGCGTGATGCTGTATATGAGGCTTAGGTACGATTATCTGTGATGGCCATCTAAATATTGATTGTGATTTTCCGTATTAGCTTGAGGTAGATGGCGAATGAGTGCGTAATAATCATCTAGTAATTGAGGAATAATGTGTTAATAAGTAAGGGAGTTACATCCTCATACAAATGACATGCAAAAATAACATAAATACAAGTAATATGCAAGCAATTTGGCTAAAGTCATTAACTCAAACCACCAACACTTTAGCAAAATCTTTTAGAGATAAGATGCCTCAACTGGGTTGGAAATCCTCATTGTTTTGATTTACTTACTAGGTGAATTGTTTTGGAGGTGATGATTTTTTAAATTACTTTAGAAATGATAGCAATGAATTCTATAAATGTTGGGAAAATAGTAGAGTATTAGGAATGTAAAATGTATGCAAAAAGTGTATTCTAGTATTAACTTCCAAAAATGAATTCTACTTAAGATATTTATAAGCACTTAAAGATATGCTATATTTTAACAGTAAGCAATCATGCTTTCGAATAATATGGGAAGTAGCCCACTAGCATGCAACTGGTGCATAATAAGGACTTTATTTGCCAGTTATATATAAACCACCCCTCAATTCTTTGGAAAGTTCCATTGTTTCTTCAGCCAAGAGTCTTGTTAGCTTTTCTTGGGCTTAATTCTTAGTAGGCTACTAAGATATGTGTAACAAATACCCCTTGTTTTGTTTTCCAAGCTAGGATTGAGGGAAACAAAACTTGTCAATTGATCAAAACAATCTCATCTTTAGGATATACTAACATTTTTTAATAGAAAACACTTGGCAACAACAATACTAAGGTTTCTAAAAATAGGATGTTAGTTCTTCTTAGCAAATTAGCCTCGATCACGCATTTACTTAAGTTTGGAAACATTTTATCTTAAAAGGATATTAAAATGACATCATTTTGTATAGTCTGTCCTTTCAATTACTTCCAATAGGCATACTTTACTATTTGTTTTCAAAGACACATGGTCAGCTAGGGTTTAATCACAAGTTCTATTGTTTACATAGCTTGAAAGAGATCATGATAAGGCATGCATAATCATGTCTTTTCAATGTAACTTTTAACTAGTTTGTAATTAAAGCCCATTAAAATATATGATAATGATGCTCCACCTTATTATCTAGGCTTTATCATTCTCAATGTAGTTATGACCAATGATTCCTAATTTTTTTTTCTAAAAACCCATTTTCACTTTAATGCGATTCTTGCTTTTATTTAGGTAATAAAAGGTTCTAAGGTTTTCAAAAATTTCCTCCACCCTTCTAATGAATATTTAGGATAGTTAGATCAAATGGATGTAGAAAAAGAAAAATAATAGAAAAACTTAAGAATTTATGACCTTATTTAGCTTTCTCATTTTTTACCAAAAGGAAATTAATTATTTATAGGTTGGTTATGACATTTTGGTCACCTTTAACCAATAATCTCTATCTACCTTGTGGCATGATAGGGGTAACACTCTTTAACCTTTTAGTTTTAACTAGTATATCTCTTATAGGTAACTAAATTACACTACTTTTGAAATGGAGAAATAATTTTAACAATGATTTTAAAATTAATTATAAATCCTTTATTTACACTACTTTCTTTAGGAATTGTATTAGCCAACTAGGATCGGTTGTGTCTAATTGTGAGCATGTTACTTTTCTCTTTTATTGATTTTGCAAACACGTATTTTGTATTTTAACTTTAAAAACCCATGTTACCTATCTTCCTTTAGCCATCTTTTTACATAAAGATTGACATGTAGCCTTAGGCTAACTTCTTTTAGCCCACCTTTTTGAAAGCATAAATTTGATTATGCTAACCATGCACTTTTGGCAAAAATTTTCAAATTTTTAGATTTTTCAATTATAACTAACTACCTATTTTTAGGAGCATTTTTCATTGCCTATAGAGTATAAAGCATCCTACTGATGATGTCTTAGGTTTCAAATATATCCAAGTTGTACCTCACCCTTCCCATAAAGTTCTTAGTTTATTTGAGCTCTTTCATATTTACTTCAATCTTTCTACACCTATATGATCAACTGCCTAGTTATTTAACTTTGCATTTTTTACTATTAAACCTAACAACCTATCCTAGTTTACGACCTATCTAAATCCTACTAATGCTTGTAACTTTCAAATTTAGGCTAGCTTTTTATGTCCACAATACCTTTGCATTCATTTACCATAAGAAAAGACCTCATTGATCAAGTGGTATCTATTAAATACTATAGCTAGATAGCTCAGCCTTATACAAAGTCGACTATTGATTACCCTTGACTTTAAATGTCAAGGATAAACCTTGACACCTCCTAACTTTTCAATAGTAGAAGAACTAAACTAAAGGATATTGAACATTTTGAACTTTCTTCATTTTTGCATCATTATACTCATATTGAGCTTTTCTAGAATTGGTGGAACACCCACACTCACCAATATTTTACATTATCAGTGGATGTAAAGCTAACATAAATAATTGCTGCATAAACTTTTAAGGCTTCCTAAAAGAAAACATGTATGAATTATAAAGAAATCCTTGCCTTTGAGAATTATTACAAAGTTACTTATGGTTATTAAAATATGTAGGTTACTATACTTAATGCTAAGGCATCTCTTAGGAAAAAATAGAAAGCATAATAATTATTATGGATGATAATGGTGGAAAAAATACCAAGAAAGCCCCAATATTAGCCTTTTTCACATTTGCCATTTCAAGCCTAAATCAATTCTTGTATTGAATGCTCCTTTGGATATTGCAAAGTTTATACCTCTAGTTCATAAGAAAAAAAAGTGAATTGAACCCTAAATTACCATTAATTATCATTACTCTTACGCTAATGCAAGTATTCACTTTTTGGTCGAATGATTGCTTATTATAAGTTAAGTATAAATAGTCAAAAAGTCTAAGGGGTAAAGCTTTTTTTACCTTTAATTAGCCATAACCAAGTTTAACTTTCTTATACTTTGTAATTTTTTATAAGCACCATTATGCCAATTAGGATTATTGGCATATTATTAAATTCAGCTGCTCAAGCTACATAAAAGGCTAAGTTGAAATGTTATAGAGAAGGTTAAGCAACTTTTTCCTAAGGATAGCACTTAGAACATCCCATTAACTGTAGGAAAAGGAAATAATTTTGACACAACTCTAAGAGTAAAGATGGCCAATCCTCTAAGTGGTCGATCAAGCAAGCTATTGACTTACCCCTTGTAAGAGGAAGAAGATATTAGGTACTAGTTAATTTTGCAACCTGGTTATTATCTCTTTAAGGAATAATTCTTAGCCTAAGGGTTCTACAATGCAAACTAATTTTGACAATAGTTAATTAGTGCTTTCAATAAGTTTTGTTGTCTTGTAACTTTGAAACTACTATCTCAACATGTATTGAAATTTTGTTTCCTTTCTTTAGAAAAATGTTGTAGTTGTCTCGATTTCAATTGCTCTATAGATGCCTTCGACTGCTAGTAACCCATCAACTTTAATCTAAGTGCCCATCTCTTTTGAATAAGTAGCTATTGTGTTAACTATTGGAACATTGAAAGATTCAGTAGCTTGAGAAGTGCCTTTTATTGAATAGCATTAAAACTAAGATGAATGAAAATAATCTCTTATAAACATTAATGTTAAGGATGGTGGAAAAATTGTTACCCCTTTTTCATTAAAGATCATTCAAAATAAGCCATGCATAAAACAAGTTACTCCTAGTTAGGTTCAACTAAAACAAATTAGGATTAAAATTAATGATAAGGATATATTCTCAACCTAGAAGACTTAAGCATTGGATGACATCCCTTTTTCACTTTCTCCTCTTTCAAGGCTAACCTTGGTTAAAAAAAAAAAGAGCATCAAAAAGCTTTTAAGAAAGCATTGACCAAATTGAATTCTTTCTTGGACTAAGACCTAAACATTTTGTTCTATGATGTAGAAGTTTGACAAAAAATGGATAAATTGCTTTAGCTACTATAGAATGCCTCATTGGCAAAAGGAATAATTGTTAGGCTTAAGTTATTTATTGATAATTTAAGAGAAGCTTGACTAAAAATAATTAAAGATTTAAGCAAAATGGTAGCTACCAAGAATGCTTGTATTGCTTTAGAATAAACTTGGGATAACCTTACTATTTATTTCAAAAATGGCTAAAAGAAGAAAGATAAATGTTCTTCCAAGTGATAAGCTTGTGTTAAAGTAATGACATATAACACAACTAAGATAAAAGGTCTATAAGCTAAGCTTTCTAAGACTTAAGAATTTTAGCTATAGCTAAAGACTACTTTTAAAGCATTGGTGGATGAAGAGTCTACACTTTTAGAAGAAGGCAAACTAAAGCTTAAAGAACTCAAAATCACCAGATCTAATTAGTAGACCTACATAAGGGATGCTGAGCAATGAGAGAATGTAAAGAAATTATGACAACCCATTAGCTTAGTTTAAAAGCCTCTTTTGAATTGATCAAAAAATAATTCAGTTTTAAATTTGTATTTCATATTTTTGCTTTATATGTTTGGCCACTTTTGGTCTTATAAACTTATAAAACCTTATAATTACTTGCGACCTTTACATAAATGAATAAATTTTTGCTAAACGTAATTTGCTTCAACAATACTCTTGACTCTTATATGTAATTTATTATTTGTCATCACTTCATAAATATTTAACTCATAACCTTTTAAGTACTTTCCATTTATAGTTTTGACTTTGTTATTCTTGAGATTTTGAACTTGATAATTATTTCATCAAAGCATCTTTTAATTATGAATGGTGTTTTCCAAAGAGATTATCATTTTCTAAAATTTGATTTAACTATTGGTAAATAACTTCTTATACTAGTTGATCTTGTACAAACTTTTGGCCTTTCACACATTTATTGTAACTGTTTAGCTGACCTTTCCTTGTTACAAATAAAAAAACCTAAGCATTCCACTGAACTTTATCTAAATCTTCTAACTCGCTAAACATTAAATCATAATAATTGTTCAATGATAACACATTTTGATTATAATTTCTTAAAGCCTATAAAGTTACTTCAATAGGCAATATTACCTTATGATTGAAAACTAACTTATAAAGAGTTATAGTGGTCATTTCTTTAGGCATGTTTTTGATTGCACAAGTGTAGAATCCAACATTCGATGCTAGTTTCTCAAATAATAACAAATATGCTATTTCATTAGGTCAATAATATATTTGTTGGTGCTTTAACTTAGTTCTTAGCTTGTGTGTAATAAAGGATAGATGTCAATATTATTATTCCCTTAGATTTAACATACTATCTGACCTTTCAACAAATAAATACAATTTTATAATTAGTAATGATAGTCTCTAATAAACTAATTTTGCATACTAACTGGTTTTTAGTGAATTCTATAAAATTGGCCTATTTAATTCCCTTAAACACAATGGTTTTCCCCTATTTGGTAAAGTACTCTATGGCCACCAAGATAAGGATGAAAATTTGTGTTATTCATGTTAACCCATTCATTAAATGCATTAAAATGAGTCACCTATTTAACCCATTTAATAATTTTAATTAATAAAATTTATATTTTAAAGTTATTTATTAGATTTAATTACCTATTATTTTTAATAAAAAATTTTAATTATTAATAAAATATTATTTTTATTATCACTTTATTAAAATAAAAATTTTATATATTTATTATATATATTTGTTTATTATTAAATTATTAATTATTTTTTAAATAAAATTTTTAAAAATTTAAAATAAATTCTTGAATGGGTTAGTATGTTTACTCGAACCTAAATAAATATTTCATATTTGTGTTAGGTTATTATGTTATATTAGAAATTGTCACCTTTATACTAGAATGTGGTGATAGCCTTTAGTTTGAGATAAGTGTATCTTACAAATGATATTCATGGCCTAACCACAGAATAATTATGGTTTAATGATGGATTCCAGATTGGCAATTGGTATTCTTTAGATAAATCTATGCCTTTGACATTCTTGACATCCTTTAGCATAATTTATACAATTGCTAATTATTTTTTTGCCAGTACAAATACCTATGATTCAAAACCCACTTGATTTTAACTCTGGCTTGGTGAGCTTTGCAAATCCCTTTATGCACTTTAGTTATAGCTATAGCGGCCTCACTTTCTCGTAAACATTTTAATAATCAACCTTTAAAACCATTTTTTTATAACTCACCATTTAGGAGCACAAACTTTAAAGCTTTAACTTGAAGTAGCTTACTAGCATTCTCTAAAGTGTACTATTCATTAAGTAATTAACTAATAATATTCTTTAATCAACCTACATGCTTCTAACCTCAGTGCATAACATCTCCTATGTTCTTACTAGCTCTAAACATGAGTTATTAGTAACTAACTTAACTAATATCATCCAATTAACCTTGTAGCTTAAGGTAACTTGAGCTAGTATATTAACTTTTTCATTCTTTACTCTAGGGACTACTTAATGGCTATATCATTGAATTTATACAACAATCTAGCAATAATGGCTAAATATCTTGCCATGTTAAGACTAACGCACTTTGTATTCTCTAATAAATTATTTATTGATCAATTATGAGTCATCATAGATTTCAACTTCACATGCCCTTTGTTCCAATAATAACTTTAGGCTAATAATGAGTGCCTAATATTTTGCTTCATTATTCGAACATTTCTAATCCAAGGTAAATGCAAACTTGACTGGCTTCCTTTATGACATTATAATTAGTAAACCAATACTAGTACTGCCCTTATGGTAAGAGCCATCAAAATATATATTTCAATAATTAAGACTAACAAAATCTATTAGTTGTATTCTATTATCCATCACCAAATCAGCTGGCCTTTATAACTTTTACAATATTATGTCACAAATTTAGTCAGGCTTAGTGCTTTTTTGCCTATTCGACCATGAATTAGGTGTCACGATAACATATATTTAAGAATGTTAATTTTTGCTAACACTTGAATAGTAATAGGTAATAAATAATATATAAGTTTCATGCAAAAATAGTACAAAGAAAGGTATAATTTTTTCATTGTTAAATATTTTTGTTTAATTACCTTTAGCATCCTTGATAACTAATATATGGTTTTTTGAATGAAGCTTGATATTCACCCCTCCATTCAAATTGTTCAACCTTTTTAAATTTTAGTAGAGGTGAGAATATTCTAGTTCAACTAGATAAATTTGATATGAACCTCCTTAAGTAGTTTACCTTTTTGAGAAAGCATTATAACTCCTTTTTGTTAGTTAGTATTGAAGTTTCTAATATAGCCTTAGTTTTTTCCTATCAACTTTGATGCCTTTTTAGTGTACTAAAAAAAACCTAAGAAGTTTCAATTAGAAGTCCTAAATGCATACTTTAAAAGATTTATCTTTAAATTATTGTGGCAATTTTTATCAAAAGCTTCTCCCAAATTTTCTAAATAATGCATATAAAAAGGTCCTTTAATGACTATGTCATCAATGCAAACCTTCATTGATCTATCGATTATATCATGGAAGATTGTATTCATTGTTTACTAGTAATTAGCTTAAGTATTCTTTAAATTGTCTCACATAACCACCCATTCATAAGCTTTAATTGCTCATGGACCTCGAAAGGCCATTTTTTATGTATCTTTATATGTGTAATTGATTGTAGCCCACATTGCCATCCATCGAGCTAATAACTACATCATCTAAAGTTGAATCTATTAATGTATTGATAATTCACATTAGTTACTTATATTCTAGTATGGCATTATTTGAATTTTTAAAATCCATACACATTTATAGCTTGCCATTTTTCTTCATGATTACTATCATATTAAAAAGCCATTGGACATAACTTATGTTTTTATGAATTTAGCTTTTAGCAATCTTTTAGTCTCCTTTTTTTATCTTTGGCATAATTTTCAATGTAAAACATTTAGAGGGTTACTTGTATGGCTAGAATCAACCTTCAATTGGTAACCTATGCTCTATTAAATCTTGGCTTACCTAGCATTTCAACATAATTCTACATAAAGCAATCTTTGTACCTATTTAGTTTATCAATTATATTCTTTTTAAGATCATCAAGTAAGCTCATGCTAATAAATGTTGACCTTAATTCTTCATCCATCCTTAACTTGACCTTTTGCAAAGTGTCTTAGAGTTCCACTTTTTTAGTATCTTCTTTGATAAGTGACTTATGGGATCCAAGCAACCTATTGTCATATATGTAGTAAAGGACCCTAGATTAGACTTGCTTAACAACATAAGTTGATAATCAAACAAGTAGGTTTTTATACTTATTTATTGACCTTAAAAGCTAATCCTTCTATTTTAGCTTTTAAGATAATTTTAAAACTAGATGCATTAAAATACACATTTTCACAATTGATGGGTCCATGCATTTGCCTATGTGTAGCGGTTGTACATTAAGGTTGTAAATTTTAATCTTAATATGATATTATTATCTATAGTAAAGGCTATCATCAGGTTTTATATGTTTTATTGCACAATCCTCCTTCTAGATTAACACTTTTTAGTGTAATGTCAAAGGTATTGGCCTTATAACATAGATCCAATCATTGCCCAAAAATATATTATAGTTAGCTTTTAAGGGTACAATCACTGATAAAACAAGTCTAGTTATTAACTCCATTTTAAGTTTTGACTAATACCATCCCTTCTAAGTTTGATATTTTTTTATTAAAGTCTATCATAGTAACATTGAATGGCATTATATCTTTCCACTATTTTCCTAGTTAAATGAAAGTGGACTTAGGCATTAGATTAATTGCTACTCTTCCATTAATTTATACCTTATTCATAGGCTAACCATTTATATAGGCTTTTATATGCAAAAACCTTATATGATTTCTCATTTTTTCTATTGGCCTCCTAAACTTGGCAACCACATCTTCATTAAACTTCACTATAGTAGTAAAGGTTTTATTATTAAAATTTTGTTCAGAATCTCATCTCAGCTATCATAAATAATGGTGGCAATATTGTTACCATATTTACATCTAAGTCCCTCTTCCACCTTTGTCTTTTGAGTTACTAAAAAATAGGTTACTTCTTTTCTTCCACTTGTTTGGCATCACTAGATTCTTCTAGCTTGGAGGGTATTTGATGACCTTTTTTTCTTACCTCTTGTATGTGGCTTGCCGTTGTATCTTCCCTTTCCGAGTCCTAGTTGGAAAAAGTTTATCATAATAAGGATCATACCTCTAACTTTTGCTTTCTCTAGAACCAAGATTCTAAGTTTGCTTACCTTTATCTCAAAGTTCATTCTTTACCAATTTCCTTCAAGATATTCACCTTCTGGCTTCCTTATGCTAATATAGATTCTAGTTTCCTTCTTAAAGTGGAGATAATCTAGTCTTTTGAAGATGAATTTATCTTTTTCTTTTTCTTTCTTGCTTTTTTTTCAAACTTTTTAAACTTTTTCTATGACTTCTTTCTCTTACTAGCTAGTTTCTGAACCTCTAGGTCTATTTAGTCTTTTAATTCTTTTTTTAGTTTGTTGTAATATTTCTTATAACAAGGGCATATCTTTAGTATGTCTTCCTCACATTGTATTCTTCTTAATGAACTTTGAGTTTAACTTATTCTTTAATAGGCATATTTCTAAAAAGAATGGTGTATATAAGGGGTTATTATACTTATAATAAGCTACCACATTTACATTTATGCTAAATTGTTCAAAGTTGCCTAAAGGCTAGATGTAGTTTAACCCTACAAGGAAATAATCTTTATTAATTAACATTTTATTCTCTTTACCCTTGTTAGCAAACTTAAACCTTCCCCGCCTAATTACTTTCTCAATGATTTCCCTAAAAATGAACATTGTTATTAGTTATATAGTCGAACATATTGTGATGCTTGCAATATTTTCTATTTCGTACTTTATTTTTTGATAAAATTCTATAACCTTTGGATAATTTTATTTATTTATCCTTTAATATTAGATCAAATATTTGATCTATCTTATTGATATTAAAGGAATAATTTTTTTTTATTTATGTGATCCATGTTATATTGTCTTTTCTATCAGTATGCTTTAGCAAGAAGCATGTATAAAGAAAACTAGATTTGAGCTTAGCTAAATGGATCTCATTATTGCTTTCGTTGTTAGATGCTTTTTCTTGTTATAGTTGCTCGATTTGCCTAACCTTTTTATCTATTTAAGCCATGTCAACTATATTCTAGTTAAATAGCATTTCATGAGTGGCATAGTCAAACCCTACCATAGTAATCTTTACTATTTCATTCTTGATGATTTGTGTGAAGCATTTACTTCTTGCTTGCCGAAACTTGAATACATAATTCAAACTGACTTTATTATTCTTCTTTACATTAATTAGTTTAGTTAAACTTACTTTATTTTACCCCAATAGAATTGTTCATGAAATATCCTTTCCATTTAGGCTTATATATGTACCAAGTTAGATGAAAGGCTTGAACACTATAAAAATGGCATCCTAGTTAATGACAAAGGAAAATACCTTAATTTAAGGAACTCATTGCTAACTAACTTTTTGCACTTAACTATAGATCTAGCAATATGTTTGATAACAGAATAGTCATTTTCTTTACAGAAGTGATAAACTTTGGCATTTTGAACCTTTTAGGTAGCTTAAGCTAATGTATCTATAAAGGGTTTTTTGATAGTTTATATAAATTCTTTGACCTCCTAGTTGGTTAGGTAACTTCTTGACTAAGTTTTGTAAAAATTTGCTTTTGACCTTACCTTTGTAGGTTGTGTTAACTTTAGCCTAGCTGGTTCACCTCACTTTAGTATTACAGGTTTTGATTTACCTAATATTTGGGGATTGCTATATTCACTTAACATCTTTGACCTCAGTTTCCCTTATTGTAAGGGCCACAATGAGCTGCTTTATTCATTTATTTGCCTTTTTTTAGTATTTTTACTCAATCGATTTAGTTGGCCTCAAAATACTTAAACTCTAAAGATCCTATCTCAGTTTGCTTTTTATTTAAAAGTTTCTCTTCCTCTTATTAGCAAGCCAAATATTATACCATTCTTTCTAATGTTTGGGTTACTTGATTTCAGCTACTAATAGCCTCCTCGAATACTAGTCTTAGGATAGTTGTAATCTATTATGATAGCATGTTAACTATTTTATAGTTACTTTCATCCATCTACTATTGTAATACCTATAACGTTTGGGAGTTATCCCATGACCTTTATTATTGGTTAGCTCTTTTATCTCCTAGTTCATTCTATTAGCCTAATAATTTTGGTCTTTGATTATGATCACCCTATTATTTTCATTGGTCACTAGTATGTTATAAGGCATTTCGTGGGGGTAAACTTATAGGCACCTTAGTGTTATTTTTTTAGTTGTTATTCATCTATTACTAATTTTATTAGTTTCACTAGCCTGTTTATAGTGATTTAGGTGGCCATTCTTTTGATTAGTACTTTAGCTTTAATTTTGTTGGTTCTAACTAAAGTGACTTTCAAATAAAGTCCATATTTTTAGCATTCTCAATTATGGTCTCTGACTGTTGATTATCATCGACATCTTTTATATATCTTTCTTGAAATAGCAAGTAATCTTAAGGGGACAAGAATTAGAAGGATGCATTCTGGAAAGGTGTGAACTAGTTGGATATGTAGCCATATTCCCTGATTATATAACCTTAATAGTCTTTAATTGCATAAAATAGTGAGTGCTAATTACCCTAACTATGTCCCATCATGCATGCTAATTTGTTTATCCTCAAATATAATTTTACATCAAGTAAAATAATTATATTTTACTTGAGATCAAAAAAGGGTTTATGTACATAACATATTGGTAAAATGTTAAAACACATATCATGCAATATTAAGCAAGAGTGACTAGAAATACTTACAACTACAAATAAAAGCTTATATAAGTGACATACAGAAATTGCATAAATATAAGTAAAATGCAAGCAATCCAACTATAGTTACCTACTCAAACCACCAATACTTTAATGGAATCTTCTTTAGATAAGAGTGCATCAATTTGGTTAGAAATTCTCATGGTCTTGATCTAAATAGTGGGTGAATAGTTTTGGAGGTGACAATTTCTAGAACTACTTTAGAAATGGCAACAATGAAAGTTACAAATATTAGTAAACTAGTAAAGTGCTAGGAATGTAGAGTATGTGCAAAAAGTGTATTCTCCTATTGACTTGGCCAAAAAAAGCCTTTTATCTATTCTAGTTAAGATATTTATAGGCATTCAAGGGTAATTAAGAATAGATGCTATTTTTTAAGGGAAAGCAATCATGCTTTCGAATAATATAAGAAATAGCCCACAAGCATGTAAGTGCTGCATAATAGGGATGTGATTTCAATTGTCAATTATGTATAACCTAACATTCTTTGGAAGGTTTCATTATGTCTTCAACTAAAAGTCTTGTCAGCTTCTTTTGAGCTTAATTCCTAGTGAACTACCAAGACATATTATAATTATATTTCTATCAAAAATATTTTTCATTAAAATAAAAAACCTTAAACATCACCTACATTTTATAAAATTGAAATGGTGCTTAGTTTCAAAATCTTATCTTGAATTGAATCATTTATATACAAGGTCATTTTATAGTATTTTAGGATTTTGGAACTCTAGGTGATGTGGAAGAATAAGATTTGTTATATTTCAATTATGTTATCTAAAATATCTTATTAAAGAAATATATTTTGCTGGTAGTTGTTAATTAATTAGTAATTAGTCTTAATTGACCCTAAAAATAAAAATGTGTGATGTTTCATCTTCATTGATTAGGCAATGACATGATAAATGTTCAAGGTTTGTTTGCATCACATAAAGAAATTTTTAAGCATATGGAATGTATTATATTAAGTCATTTAAAATAATTTTTAAATATAAAATTATCTACAAGTTTTGATTTAATGCAACAATTGTAGTTGCATTTGATGCATTTAACCATCTAAATGAGTGTACCATTCCACTTTCATGAGTCTCACTTTGATCCCAATGGCATGAAGTGACATATGGTTTGTGAAATGTTTCTTACATTTTTGGGAATATCTTAAAGGAATGTTAAAAAAATTCTTTAAAAGCCAAATATTTATCAAAATATTGTTATGGAATGATGGGTTTCCTACATTTTTATGACACAAAAATATTTCAATATTTTATGTATCCAATTGGAGTAAGTTTTGGATTTATACTAATTAAGAAGGCATGAAGTACACAACCAAAAATACTAAAAAATGAAATAATAGATGGAGATAATATACTAAGGGTTTATTTGATTTAGGCTATTCGAAAAAGGAAAAGAAAATTAACAGTTTTCATTCCTTTTATATGTATTTAGTTTAGAAATGTTTTATTTTCTTTTTCCATTTTCCCTTTATGGATTCATTTAAATGAGATAATGATGATTTTCTCTAATTTCTTAGGAATTTGATTCTCTTTTTCTAAGTCTTGGATTATCATTTCTTATAATAATGATGATGATGATGATAAAGATAACTTTCATTTATCTCTCTTAAGATTTGGATATAAATTACTAATCTACCTTCTATTTTCAGGAAATCTCCAAACCCTCATTCATTGTTATTAGACATCATATCCTTTTTTTTTAATACCATTTTTTCCTTTTGACTTATAAACTTATAATTTTTTTAAAAGCACTATAAAATTAATAAAATTAACTAAAAATTATAATTCTTTCAAGATAGATTATAATATAATGCTATATATGTGCTTTAAAGTTTTTAAATTTAATTAAATAATGTCATAAAAGTGTAATTTTATAAAAATATTGTAATTTTTTATATACTTTGCATGTTTATATACAAAAGAAATAAATTATATTGATTAAAATAACATTACAAAATTTTGTAATTTTTTAAAAAACTTATTTATTATCTTAAGATTAAGAAAATATGAATTAGATGAACAATGAATATAATAGTGATATATTTGCAGAGCTAGGGTTCTTTTAACTCTTTAAAATCTATAACAAACTTCAAGAGATTCGAGAAAACATAAAATTTTCTTTTGTTCTTCTATGTAAACAAAGTATACTTTTTAAGGCCTTTAATATTTTCATTACTATTGTGTAATTTTGTTTGTTTGGGCTTTATGCTTGTGCGTGCAAATTTTTCTACTTTGGATGATTAGGGTTAAGGTTATGAAGCATTACCAAAATGTTTTTGATGCTCTGTTAGCTCATGAGTATGCACCATTATTTTAAATATGAAATAAATTACTCACAAAAGCTTGCATATAGTGTTAGGTTTCAGATCGTTTCTATGCAATAAAATTTAAAATTTTGATCTGAATTCTACTTAAGATCCATGCAAAATGGCATAAATCAATGTTTAAGATTTTACCTTTTGTGTGTTGTGTTCTTTCTGAAAAAAACCTTGTGAGAATAGGATGAATCATGAATCAAATGCTGGCCAAAGGTACAACGTCTCTACGGTATCCACACAGAGTGAACGAAAACTCTCACCCTCTATGAATCTATTAGGATACGTCTCTCTCTCACTTGGATTAGGATTTGTGCGTTTTGGAGTAATTTTAGGGTTTGATGGCAGCTCATATATTCTTAAGGTGTTGCCTTCAAGTTCCTTTTATAGAACTAAAGCATACAACATTCCTAGACCTACTAGGATAATGCTTCCAAAATCCTAAAATCACTTAACAACTATCACCTTATCCTTATCATGGAGAGAGAGTGAGGAGAGATAGGACTTATCCATTAATTATATAATATTAAATAATAATATTATTTCATAATATAATTATTTAATATTTAATAACATAATTATTTGATAATCTTTAATATCAAATAATATCACATAATAACCATATTTATTATGTGAAAAAATATATTATTATTTTAATAATATATATATGCATGAAAATAAGCTTAATTAATTGAATTTTAGTCTAACTAAAACTCAATTAATTATTATCTCATTCCTACTCTTTTTATGCAACCTTATAAGTTTTTACTACATTAGTAATGGCCCACTTGTGGATCATAGATAGTGAGTAGTATCTAGTAATACATCACTATCACCTAAATAGTAAAATTGTATGTGATTCAATATTCACTTAATGTATGAACAACACTTTACAACATAGTCCTTTTTGTAACGATATCTAAATTGAACTAGAGGGATAGAATGTATCATCCTTATTGATGTTCAATTTATGTTTCTTGATACCAAATAGATTAACTTAAACAAATGATCAATATTTCATATTTGTCTATTTGAACATAGTCATACATTTCTTAATCTCACTCAATCAAAAGGCCGAAAGATATCACTCCTATTATTTAATAGAAATAAAATTCTCATCTGCATCACTCACATCCCTCTGCATGATTCATGACACACCCAATCAACGTCCTACAACACATCCCGGTTAAAGGTGATAGAGGACGACATCAAAGCGTGTGACTCCTCATATAAGGAACCATAGTGACTTCTGGTCAAAGAACTACGTGCATTGTGGTCACATGAGAATAACTAATAACACATAATAATCCATGTAATTTTCTCATTATAGGCCAGTCTAGTACATTTGTTCACTAACAATGTATCCATAGTATTAACTTGATATCATATATTCATGATTCATAATCATCAGTCACTATATATGCTATTCTCGATGTATTATTACTATCCCTTTCGCAATAATACTTGACTAGGGATATTTTAAGAATAATAAAACTATTCCAGGGATAATTATTATATTAAGTTGTAAATTACATAGAATAAAGAAATATGAAAAATAAAATATAATAATTGAATTACCTGAAATAAAAACATAATACATTATACATTATTACAATAATTCCTATGATTGACTTCTAGGACACCAACATATAGATGTATGAATTTTTTTTTATTTTTAGCATGTGGTTGGAAAATGTTCAACTTTGGATAATTAAGATTGTAATTTTTATGCATATAAATATAGTTTAGGTTAGGGTACATAGCCAAGAATATGTACACATATAATTGCTTGATCATTTGTTTATTATTTTTATTTCGTGAATACAAATTTCATGTGAGGAATAATAATGATGAAAGACAAGGATTTGAATATCTTTGGGTAGAAAAATATCTTTAACAATTAGAAAGTACTTTAGCTTTCACTAATAAACATTTTTCTTGTGATTGTCATAACTACCAAACTATCATGTGCTTATTTTTCCCTTATGGTTTGAAGCATGGTCTAGTTGTATGTAAACATTCATAAGCTCTATCTTCTTTTTCTGAGGCATCATTTAATTAACTATCCTAATTGTATGGAACTAGTGCAATGGGAAATGTGACTTCTACTTTAGTTAATATGTTATGTATTAGATGGATTAAAGATTAAGGGATTGAATAGTAGTATTTGAAATTACAAGATTAGAGCATTGGAGTTTCTATTTCAATTAGGTGTTTTATATGTATTTGAAATTGGAAGTAGTATAATAGAAAGTGTTCTAAAAATTATACAAAATGAATGTGGATATACAAAGGAGAATAAGGAGTATCTTTTCTTTTCTTTTCCTTTTTTTAAGGCGATGAGACATATCTTATTGGTCATTTAACATACTTGATGTGATATATAAGATATTTCACATTGGTTATTTATCATACTTAACCTTTGTATTGATTTTCAAAGACAATTACGTAGTAAAAATTGATGTCTTTTTTTAATAAGCAACATTTTACCACATTATTTTGTATTTTTTAAGAAGAAATGATGATGATTTAAGCAATAGAATAATCAATATTATTTTAGTTTTTTACATCGGTTATATTATTGATATCATAACAAATATAAAATAATGTTCGATTAGATATTGGTTGAATATTAAGTTGTAATCCGGTAAGCACTCAATGTATATTAGCAATCCTATGGTAATAAATGAATGAAAATTAATTTAGAAAATCTTCTAATAGATTTAGGTTCCCATCCAAAATTTTCATATTATCATTCCAATGTTCAAGGCGGGCAAAGCTAGGTACCAATAAAGGTGGATAAATGGTGGTATTGAATTTTCAAATTTTATATAAGATATATTATATAATGTTAAATATGCATCCACCAAATTTAAAAATTTTACTCCATTGAATGTGGAAAATAAATAAATTATGGATCACATTTTCCATTTAGTTGTGAGATAATTATAGAATGATGAAATTGTGTATTTAATATTATTTAATTAATATTTTATAATATTATAAATAGAAACCAAAAAAAAATTAAGTTTAAAAAGGTGAAATGGTCGGCAAACGCAAGTTGAGGTCGTACTAACCTATACTTATGTATGTATAAAATATTAATTTTAACAACAACTTTACTCACCCAAAACTTCTTCCCTTGGTTTTTCCTTTTTTGCTTCTCCTTTCTCTACTTAAAACCATTAGATTTCATTCAGGAGATAGATTTTGGTACACCAAATATATATCTGATGTACCAGTCTCTTCAAAAAGCCTAAATCTTCTAGGTTGTACAGTAATGCACAGGCTAAATAAAATTTAATAATTTTTAAAAAGTGGTATATTATACACTTGGTGTATCTTAATCTTTTTCTTCATTCAACCTGCGTAATACTTCACAGCTCAAAAAATTTAGACTTTTAGATGGACTGGTGCACCGCAATCCCTCCCCTTATCATTATCCACTTTAAAATCTTGAAGTTCTTCCTCTTCAATTCCATTTTTTGTGTAGGTAATAGTGTCACATGTTTTAACTTATTTTTTACAACTTTTTATTTACTTTCTTTTTAATGTTTATTAAATGTTGAATTGTGAAAATTTTGTTGTATGGTTTAGGGATTTTGGAATTGCTATATAATTTTAGTTATTTATGCTATTAGTTCTGTCATTTTTTTTTAAAAAAAATTTCTAAGTTGTAACATTCAAAATTTTGATAATGAAAATAGTACACTTTGTGAGATAGGATTAGGTAAAAGATAATTTCATTTTTACCTTTACTTTTTGAATGAGATTGTGAATCAACTTGTTTGTTATTATAATTAATCTGTTTATCTTATCAGATTATTGATGGGAATTTACAATTGCTTTTGTTTTTATTTAAATTATATCTGGTATTCTTGGTTTAATGAAACTAATAACAAGAATCCAAAGATTTCAAAATATGAAATGCTGTCGAGGATAATCATAACATGTGAGTTTCGCTTATCTTATGTCATTGTGGTTTGATTTAGTATATTGTTATTGTATGATAGAAATAGAAAATTTAATATGTAGTTTTTAACCTTATGACTCCAGATTTTTTATTCCGTCACTGCTTGTACGTGCCAATCTAACCCGTAAAGAGGCTTAGCTGCAATTACAGTTGAAGCAGAAAACAACGCTTTTTCGAGAATCTCTATTTCAAGTTTTAGTCATTTTGCATGTGCTTCTGCGCCTGAAGATTTTTTATTTTAAAAAAATTTAAATATTATTAATAATCATAATTCATTCTTGATGCAGATCATATTTATAATTAATAATTATTGATAATATTTTTTTTTATTTCTTGGAAAAAAAGGTCTCTAAAACGGTAAGTTTACAACATTATTATTATACATATATATATGAGCACTAATAGAGAAATTAACTGTAATAATTTCTAGTATTTAATAGAATATTTATATCAAATCTAAAATCACAAATTTTGATGAACTAAAATTAAAAGAGAAATTAAAATTACATAACTTTTTTATTTACTTCAATAATCTTCTAAAAAAATTATTAGTATAAAAGTGGTTACCAAGGGATGTTATCGAGAGATTTAGGTATTCCCCTCCTTTATATTTAATAGCAAATGACAACTCCAATGAGGCAAGTTATTAATAGCTTAATGTGTGAAGAGGAGACCTAACATCATATTAATTCGTAATTGAGTTCACCCATTATGGGCTCAATAATAAGCTATATACTAACTTTGCTTTGTTTTAATAGGCCCTATCACATTCTTAATAAAATAGTATACATAAAAGGTAAATTAAATAGTAAATTGCATTGTAGTGTCATGTCCTATAATTCTTTTCAAAGAGGTGTTAGTGCTGATTTTTATTTCAAATGAGTGCCACTTTTATAAATTATTACTATTATATTCCTAAAATATCATTTTTTAATTATGAGAAGGTGATCATGAATCAAGAATTTCGAAAGGTATAACTCTATGATTAGTTAACTAATTTTTCAAATAACCACTTGTTTTCATTCATCTTTTTATTATTTTAACAAAAAATAAAAAAAATTAATTTTAGTAGGGACCACCTGACCAGAAACATTTAAATCGAGCTCAAAACTTTAAATAATTATAACTTTGCGTTCGATTGTTCGATTGGGGGTAACTTATATATCGATTTTATATAACTTTTCAATATCTACATGCTTGCAAAAGGCTGAATGCATTTTGCCCACTCTAGCAGTAGAAAAAGCCTTTTTAAATGACTTTTTTTTAATTTTTCTTCATTTTCTTATTATTTTACCAACCTTGATCTCATTTTTCTTAATTTAAATTCATTCTAATCCTACATCAAACTTTTGTTTTCTAATTCTTTTAGTATATAGTAGTGCCATAATAATGTTTTTAACAATAAAACTACTAAAAAAATAATATATTATTATTTGAAGATCAAATAGTAACATATTACTATTTTGTATTCAAATAATAACATCAACTAAAAATCTCAAATAAATGGATAAATCAAATCTCCTTAACAACTAAATTACCAAATCATAGCATATTATTGTTTGATTTTCAAATAGTAATATGTTACTATTTCATCTCTAAATAATAACATTAATAAAAAATTTAAAATAAATGAATAAATTAAATTTCATTATCAAATTGTCAAAGAAGAAGATGTTACTGTTTTATCTTCAAATAGTAACATTAACTAAAAATTTAAAATAAATAGATAAATCAAGTTTCATTAATAACTAAAATGTCAAAGGAGATGATGTTATTATTTTATCTCTAAATAGTAATATATTATTGCTTAGTTTCAAAATAGTAATATCGATTAAAAACTCAAAATAAATGATAAATTAAGTACCATTAACAACCAAATTGATAAAGAAAAGCATATTATTATTTTATCTCCAGACAACAATATATTACAGTTTCATCTCTAAATAGTAATATCGATCAAAAATCTAAAATAAATGAATAAATCAAGTCTCATTAATAATCAAACTGTCAAAGAAGAGGATGTTACTATTTTATCTCCAAATAGTAACATTAACAAAAAAAATTTTAAATAAATGGATAAATCAAATTTCATTAATAATCAAACTACTAAAAAAGAGGATATTATTGTTTCATTAATAGCTAAATTCTTAAAGAAGAGCATGCTACTATTTCATCTCTAGATAATAGTATGTTATTATTTGGTGTCAAAATAGTAACATCAATAAAAAATTTAAAATAAATAGATAAATCAAGTTTCATTAATAACCAAATTAACAAAAAAGAGTATATTACTATTTCATTTCAAAATAGTAATATGTTACTGTATGGTGTCAAAATAGTAACATCTATCAAAATTTTAAAATAAATAGATAAATTAAGTCTATTTAATAATTAAATTTTCAAAAAAGATGATGTTACTAAATCATCTACAAATAATAATATCAATCAAAAATTTTAAATAAATGAATAAATTAAGTCTCATTAATAATCAAATTGCTAAATAATAGCATGTTACTATTTTATTTTCAAATAATAACATTAATTAAAAATTTAAAATAAATAGATAAATTAAATTTCATTAACAATTAAACTATTAAAGAAGAAAATATTGCTATTTCATCTCCAAACAATAACATCAATAAAAAATTTTAAATAAATGAATAATTCAAGTTTCATTAATAATTAAACTATCAAATAATAACATATTATTATTTGACATTTAGATAGTAACATATTACTATTTCATTTTTAAATAGTAATATTGATAAAAAAATTTAAAATAAATAAATAAATCAAGTCTTATTAATAATCAAACTGTCAAAAAAGAGCATGTTACTATTTCATCTCTATATAGTAACAAGTTAATGTTTAGTTTCAAAATAGTAATATCAACTAAACACTCAAAATAAATGGATAAATTAAGTCTTATTAACAATCAAACTACTAAAAAAAAAGATGTTACTATTTTATTTCAAAATAGTAATATGTTATTATTTAGTTTCAAAATATAATATCAACTAAAAAAACTCAAAATAAATGAATAAATTAAGTATTATTAACAATCAAATTGTTAAAAGAGAAGATGTTACTATTTCATCTCTAGACAGTGACATATTATTGTTTGGTTTCAAAATAATAACATTTACAAAAAATTTAAAATAAATAGATAAATCAAGTCTTATTAATAATCAAACTATCAAAGAAGATAATGTTATTATTTCGTATTCAAATAGTAACATGTCGAAATAATAATATATTATTGTCCAAACAATAATTCATTTAAGATAATTTTTTTTAAAAAAAAGGCAAAAGAAAGAGATTATCCTATAATTTTATGTAAGGTTCTGTGCCTCTAAGTTTTTATTTATTTTATTTTTATCTTAAGTAAAAATTTATTTTAATCCATAATTTTTTTTATTAATTTTATTTATAATTAAAATTTTATAAAATTTTAAATTAATTTAATTTTTATAAGATTAAAAAAATTTTAATTTTAATTTTTATAAATTTTTAATCTTTTATTTTTTATTTTTATAAGATTAAAAATTCTCTAATTTTAATATGTGACAATAAAGGTTTCTGTTTCAGTGTTTTTATTTTTCTCAAGACATGCTTTAAGTGTGTCATTTTCTCTTTTGGACTTCCTGGTAAATTATTATTCGTGAGTGAACTTAAATAAAAGAAAGTGAGCATGTAATACTTCGTTACAATAAATTGTAACAAATAGTACTAACCTAATTTTTTTCCTAAATTAAAACTCATTGGATCACTTAATAATTTGAGTTATAAAATTTGATCTATATATATTAATATGGTTTTAAAAAATAAGAAAATCCAATTAATTGTAGCCAAAAATAATAAAATTCTTACATTAACTACTATAAAATTAAAGTTTTTTCAAGTGAAGATAAAATAGATAAATTAATGTAGGAAATTAATTTATATAGAAGATTTGAAAATTTCTCCACTTTACTATGTGAATGATAAAATAAATGAATAAAAATTTAGTATAAAATTATCAACTATAGTAATGATCAATTAAATAAATACTTATATTTCATTAAATTAATATTATTGTTAATATTATTATTTATTAAAAAAATATTAATTTTTGCATAAATATCATTATCATTTAAAATGCGGATAGTTATTTTTATTAATAAACTATTCATAAAATTATTATTAAAATGATTGATCTAATGATATTAAATTAATTTTTCATCTTATAAATCATGGGTTTGATTCAATTTGATCTTATTTATAAGAGAAAAAATATTTTTATTTAGTATATAGTAATTTTATATTTACAATAGTTAAAAATTATTTTTTAATCTTGTTGGATTTAAAACAAAGGAGTTTTATTCCATTTTTTAAGAAAATAAGAAGTGAGCATCAAAAGGAGAAAAATGGACACCAAAAAGATAATCCCTTTTATGAAGAAGTATAGATGTTAATGTCATGGTTGTAGGTTGCACTCCTGAACAGCTTTTTTTTTTTTTTTTTTTGTTGGGGGGGGAGGAGTCACATAGGATCCGCCTTCAAATTGAATGCCGGCGTGACCTCAACTTTTGTTTTTTTGGCGTCCATTTTTCTCCTTTTGCAACAAATAAAGCAACAAACAATGTGTCGTGATCTTGAAAGTCCAGGCCTACATGATAGAAGCCAATGTGCAAGTTGCAACACTTATGACCTAGTCATAATAAACTGTTCTTAATAATAATAATAATAATAATAATAATAATAATAATAATAATAATAAAGCAACAAACAATGTGCAAGTTGCAACAAATAATAAAGCCAATGTGCAAGTTGCAACACATAGGATCCGCCTTCAAATTGAATGCCGGTGTGACCTTAACTTTTGTTTTTTTGGTTAGAGCACGACCCACCTGTGTCGTGAGCTTGAAAGTCCAGGCCTGCATGCCGGTGTGACCTCAACTTTTGTTTTTTTGGTCAGAGCACAACCCACCTGTGTCGTGATCTTGAAAGTCCAGGCCTAAATGCCGGCGTGACCTTAACTTTTGTTTTTTTGGTCAGAGCACGACCCACCTGTGTCATGATCTTGAAAGTCCAGGCCTGCATGATAGAAGCCAATGTGCAAGTTGCAACACTTATGACCTTGTCATAATAAACTATTCTTAATAATAATAATAGTAATAATAATAATAATAAAGCAACAAACAATTTGATTGCACTATTTATCGTCCGTTTGCTTACTATTTTTAAAAATAATTTTTATTTTTAAAAGTAGAAGAATTTATTTGAGAATTTACTTTTATAAATTATAACTTCAAATGTATAACTTAAAAATAAAAAAAGAAATAGCTTTTAAATATTTTTTAACTTATTTTTAATATCAATTTCATAGTTAAATAAAATATTTTTTATTTATAATTCATATTATATTTTTTAATTTAAAAATATTTTTTGAAAATAGAAAATTAATTTTTAAAAATATTTTTTAATTTTAAAATAAAAATAAAGTAGCTCTTAAAATTTTTAACTTATTTTAAAGTGAATTTTATAATTAAATAAAATATTTTTTATTTGTAGATCCGGTTCTCACATGGTGATTTCAAAGAAATTATTTTTGGCAGGGAATTCGCAGAAAAGCTGCCTCAAAACAAAAGTTCTATACCATATGTACGTTGAAGTGGAAAATAAAAAGTAAGGAAAAAATTTTAAATTTAACTAACAGAGAGAGAAGTGGAAGAAAGGAAAATAAAAAATGTAGGCGGGCTTGTTTACTATTTTTAAAAATAAAATTTTTTATTTAGTAATTATTTTTATAATTTATTTTTAAAAATCATAAATTTAAATGTAACTTAAAAAATAGAAAAATAAATTTTAAATATTTTCTTAACTTTTTTATATTTTTATGTCAATTTTCTATTGCTTTTTTATCTATTGCTTCGAAGTCCGCTTTCGAGGGTTTTTTTACCCAAATGCTAAGTTTGAAAAACTTAATTACTGTTACCCTGCATAGTAGAAAGAAATTATCGGAATGCTTAAAAGTACACCCAATCATGTGTGGGGCCAGTCCGTGATCAGTGCATGTGTTAGCGGCGAATGACACGTGGCAGGAATCCAAGGAGGCAGGGAAGCCGTTGTACACGTGGCAGCATTTGGAGCTGCGAGTGGGTCCTACCGAATACATGTGGCAGCGCGTGGAGCTTCTGCAGGTCATGGGCTCTGTCAGTTCGTGATCAGAACTGATCACGTTGGGCTAGAGCTCGTGATCTGACTGATCACGCCCGGACAGAGTCCGTGACCTGCTAGTCCACCCTGCTATGCCACGTGTGATGCCGGGCCCCCTTGCTCGTTCGATTTGTGTCACGTGCCCCTTGCGCATCCGATTTGTGCCACGTGTCAATACTGTTTGCACGTAATTTTTAGCTATAAAAATCCCTCCCCGACCTTCATACTTCGTAAACCCTAAAAATTACTTCCTAAGCTTCCCTTTCAAATTTTGTTTCTCTCCATCAACAGAAATCTTCATCAGCAAAATTTGAGGAGTTCGATTTACAACTAAGATTTTCTTTAGAAAATAATAGCTATTATTTAAGTAATACTTAGCATTTTCAAGTCTTGAAAAATTATAATAAATGTTAAGTATTATATTATTTAGGGGTATTTACTCATTATAATTGGCATTAATATTAGGCATTTTAAATAAACTGTTTGTACATTTAATCATGTATATTGTATGTGTATTAATTAACGTGAACTCTATGGTATAGTATTTTACATTGTTTTAATATTCCTCTATGCTTGTGTGTATTATTTTAATGTGCTTATGTTAGTTAGTTTTTTTGTATTATTTTAATATCTGAGTGCAGCAATATGTCTCTAACCTGACTAGATATTGTGCAAATCATTAGAATTTTAATTTCTATGCTTGTTGGTTAGGCATTATTAAAATAGAAAAATAAAAATCTAGAATCTTACGGATGTTAGAAAAATATAGCAAGATTCATCAATAATAAATTATTATTAAAAAATATTAGACAAGGGTAAAATGTTATACTTGATCATTTTTAATTTTTTTTGCAGACCATAAATCATAATTTACTCCAGAATAGTTAAGTGAAATATTTGTATATGTTAGATTTATTAATCCCTAAAACCAACACCCTAAACTCACAACCTTAAAACCCTAAAATCATAAATCCCCAAAACTCATAACACTAAAAACTAAACCCTAAACACTAAAAACATAAACCCTAAAGCATTAAATCATAAAACCCAAAAAATATAAAACTCTAAACCCTAAAACCCCCAACTCCCAACCCCCAAACCTCAAACCCCGAAATCCTAAAACCAAAAAATCCTAAAGCCTACAACCTATATACATAAACTTAAAAATATAAATCCTAAATTCTAAATTCTAAAACCCCCAAACACCCAAACCCTAAACCATAAAACCCCTAAACCCTAATCCCTAATATCTTTTTTTCTAGAAAAATAACTTTAACTTATTACACTTTTTTTTCTAAAAAAAATATTTTTTAGGATATCAAAATTTTTAAAAGTAGTAAATTTAATTAAAAAAAATCAATTTGAGCTTATCCAATTTTTTTTAATTTTTTTTTAAAAATATAATTTTGTAGAAAAACAACCTTAACTCATTAGACTACTTTGGAATAAATATATATTAGCTTATCAATATGTTTAAAGATAATAGAATTTTTTAGGGAATTTAGTTTTAGGTTATAAACCTTTATTTAAAATTTTAAAAAAAAAACTTTTTTTTTTAGAAAAATAGTTTTAACTCGTCAACCATTATTTAAATTTATGCTTGTCAACCTTTTTGTTTAAAATTTTGTTTGAAAAATTCTAATTTTTTAAGAGATATTTTTAACTCATCAGACTTTTAAAAAAAATTAATTTTAGGTTATCAATGTATTACTAGATAATAGAATTTTTTTTAAAGATTAGTTTTAGCTCATAGTTATTTAAAAAAAAAAAAACTTTAGCTTAGCAAACTTGTATGAAATAGACTCTGGTTTAAAAATGATTAATATTTACTTATCATTTCTTTAAACCAAAAAAATTGTAGTTAGTTTGTACTTAAATTTAGCCATTATAGTTTAGGGTTTAGTTATCATTTTTTTTATGTAATTTTATCTTAAAATTTACATTGCTGTTTAATTTGTATTTGATTTAATTTTTTTACACATTTAATGTTGCTTAAACCATAATTAGTGTTATAAAAATTAGTAAATATCATACAATCTCTAGAATAAAAATATAGTTTCAATAAATACAAGGTTTTTCCTCCTTTATGATAAATTTAAAAGTTGGAATATTTAATTTATAAAAATTTTATTTTCACACAAATTTTTTCTTACTCAGATGTATTATTGGGTAAGTGTTAATAGTATTATTAAGGGGGAATAAACTAATATTATAACAATCACAACCCTACAAATCATACTATAACAGACACAAAAGATGAAGTGAACATAGGGTTTGAGAAAGCATAAACATTTAATAGTTTGATTGTACGAATCAACAACCCCACAAACTAAACAAACATAATTATATATATATGACCTTTTTTTTATTTTATCTCTTCCTAAAACGAAAGAATAAATAATATTGCTACTGCATAAAAAACTTACGAAAGTAGATAGATTTAAAGGTCCTCTAGGTAAGTAAATTTGCATATGTGTTTGACTGTAGCATTGCAGGATGCTAATCAAATTGAGCCTCAAATGAAGCCAATCTCGAATTAAGTGATATGCTAATTCATATTACTATTGTGCAACGCAGATTATATGGCGACCTTATGACATCCCCGATGTGCAGCAGCTTATTCCAAGATATTACTTGCTCTCACCTAACATATGGTTGGCATCAGTCCCTGTTATTTGCTTCCACATCATGGAATGACACCACGCAGACCGTGTGCTGTGATAGTTTGGAAGGCTACAGTCATTCCACAAGAGCCATTCAACCTCGGTTCTTGTCATACTTTGTAGCTTTGGGGGAAAACGTCTAAGGATTGGCGCGTAAAGCATGTCGTTTACATTGCTGCTTGGAATGCATGACCTACCACTCTCTCGTTGACTAAACTATCAACAGATGTCCTTGGCCATGACTCAGGGTACATGAAGTGGTACTGGAGGCACACCAGATGGTGGATTCATCCAGCCAATGGTGGTTCAGAATTTGTGGTAACCTTTCATTTCCCACAAACTTTTGTGCTATCATATTCAAATTTGCCAGCACTAAATTGTAACAATGGGACTTCCTTGCAGGCTGATGTAGCTGACAGACTATGATGGCTCAGTATCGAGGATTCACCCTCTCAAATATACAACTAATTTAGAGAGACAGTGGATTGAGAATGTGGCCTCATGCTACATGCTTTGGGAGAGCATCGAGACATGATAACTACTCAACCTGCTTATGAGATTACTAAATTATCGAGACCTCCCATTCCCGAGCTAAGGCGAGGAAGGAAAAGTCATGGTTTCATGTCTTTTAGGGATCCTGTTTTGCCCGAAGAGAGGAGCGATGATGAAAGTATCTCGCATGGACGTCCTTCAATGACACCAGCAAGTGTCCCTTCCTCCCACACCCCTCAATTCACACAGGCTGATACAGGAGGTGCAGGTCTATAAGGTTTTGTGGCCTCACCATAATTCTTTACAGGCGATGATACTGGACCATCGTATAGTATGACACCACAACTGCAACACCCTTACTATGCTCCACAATCCTCGATCTTCACACCCTCGCCATCACATTCATCCCAACAAGTCCTTGGTTCGTTCATGCAGTTTTTGACTAACTCGTTTGCCTTCAATACTGGGTACGCCGGTGGGTCCCTAGAGCAACAGCAACAAGGATTTTTCACCCTTAATAACCCCATACCATCATATCAGTCCTCTTATGGGGGCTTGAATTCTCCGCTTTCTATGGGTCAAACCCGCCCCACTCACACACACGATGATGATGATGATGATGATGAAGATGAACAACATCATACCCTTGCTTAATGACCACAACGAATAAGACGGCGCCCTCGGTGTGGGACTGGGAGCCATTATTTTGGTGATTAGGTGTTTCATTATTGTAATTTAATGTTTTATTCAATGTTTTATTTAATTTATTCATAACATTCTTACTTTAAATTTATTAATTTCTCATAATACATTAACTATTCTATCTACTTTTGCAGATAAGTTGTACAATTTGACAATTATATATTTCACTTTTCTTCATTAACTCAAATCTTATAATTCAATTCATTCCCTTCATTATATGAAAATTAATACAATTATTAATTAATATCTAAATTCTTGAATGATTACTATTAAAGCAACATTCAAATTGTATAACATTAAATTATATATAATTTAAGTCAACTTTACAAATAAACAATAGTTATGAAAATATATTATTAATAAGAAAATATAAATTAATTATTAGTTTTGTCTTTGCATAGAATATGTATATATACCATTAAAATTTTCATGCTTGCAACATCTTTGATTTTAGTTCAAATTATTTTATTGCGGAACTATGCCTAGGGTTTTTCTTTATTCACGCATATAATGAAATGTTTTGGGGCATAATTTGACTTCTCTAAGTATAAAATATAATTTAGGGGCTAAGGTGAATTTTTGTGAGATAACAAATCATATATTTTGAAATTAATGATTAATAAGTGATTAAAAATAGATTAATTTTTTAAGGTAATATTATTAATTCTTTTAATTTTTTATTTAAATATTTATTTCCTGACTTATAACTATCAAGTAATAAGTTTACAAGAAAAATATAATTATTTGTATTTATTGAGATAATAATTATCCCACCAATCTTACCGCACTTATTATTTTATTACATTATATATACTGCAAAAGTTTATGAAACTTAAAAGTATTATTGATTATTTTTTAGAATATTGATTAATTAATATAAAAAATATTTAATTTTTAATAAACTAAATCAATTCAAAGTTAGGTTAAAATTATAAATAAAAAATAAAAGGTCATAAATTAAAAATTATTACAAAATTTTAAGAAAAATCAAATCCAATTTGCAATAAAATAAATTTAATGTATATAAGGTGAAAAATAGTCAAAAATATTTTAATCCCAAAGAAAAGATATTATAAAAAAAAATTGATCAAATGAAAAAATATAAATTAACTAATCTCAAAAAAATAAATTGATAAAAAAAATGAACAAATTAAAAAGAAGATAAAAAATTGATGAAGAAAAAAAAATTACTGATGAAGGTAAAAAAAAATTAAGCAAACGAAATAGAAAATAAAATACTAGTGAAGAAACGAAAAAAAGAATAAAAATTAATTTATCAGACTAACGAAAACTTGATGAAAAACAAAGAAAAAAAAACAAAAAAGGTGACACAAAGAATAATGAAAAATGAAAAAAAAACACAAAAAAAGTGAAAACAAAAACAGATAAAAATGAAAAAAAAAAACAAAGGTGACCCAAAACTGCGGAAAAACGAAAAAAAAAAAACACAAAATAAAAGTAAAAAAACGAAAAAAAAAAACAAAATAAAAGCAGAAAAACAAAAAAAAACAGAAAAATGAAAAAAAAAATGATGGGACGGGTGATCACGTTCTGACCCCCGTGATCAGCAGAATAAAAAAAACAAAAAAATTGAAATATTTTGGTAATTAAGATTGTCGGTGCAGTAAAGTAGAAAATTGTTTTTCTAGCTATAGCAGTTGGGTAAAAAAGCCCGCTTTCGAGCCTTTCAATACGCGCGCTTTGATTATGAGGCATTGGTTCCTATATTCTATTAAGCGACCAATCCTCTTTCCCTCGTCAGACAGATTGATTCAATTGCGACAACCGCTTCTTGCAACGGCAAGATCCGATATGTCACCACTTGAGTCAATAACACCAGAGTCGAGAACAAGAGCAGGGGCATAGCGGGGCATTCGAGAACATTCTTTAGCACCTTTTTCTTTCAAAGGCAAAGCCCCTAGAGACTCCAACAAAGAAGAAAAGAAGTTCCCTACTCCGGTTAAATAAAATTTTCATTATTTGTAATGCTAAACATTCTTTATTTTTTATTTTTCTTAAATTCAAAAATAAAAAATAATTTTTATAAATAATTTTTAAAATACTAAAACAAAAGTATATTTAAACACATAACTAATTTGTAATTTTTATTTCTTCACATATTAACATTTCAAAATTTTCCTTTATCCCTACTTTCTATTCTAGTTAAATTTCAAATTTCCTCTCTTTTTTCTTTATTTCTTTCTATTTTCCCTTTCATCAAGGTTGGGGTAGCGAGTGTCAATTCTATAGGAAGTGAATTATTATGAATGACAAAAAGTGCATTTTCTCCGATATTTTTAATAATGAATTACCATTTGATTTTCATGGCCAAAAAAAAAATTATCATTTGATTTTGCTTTCAAAGTTTTCTTTTCCCTCTATATCTTGAATTCAAATTTAGGGCTTCACATATATGCGTTATAAATTTTTTTTTATTACAAACATGCAAATGTATATCTCGCATGATCATTTTTTTTTAAATTACTTTTGCTTACAATAATACTCAACTGGAATTTAGTTTTCACATATTACTACTATTATAACTGACAAAGTTACCTGTGCCCTTTCTTTTTCACAACCTTTTTAAAACTTGCACACATCGCACTTTGTTTCTTTAAAAAATAACCACATACGTACAAATACACACTCGTACAGCTTATCCAAACAACGGACTACAAGATGATGAATTGTGCAACTAAACTTGGGAACTTATCTCTGGAGCTCTAATTCCATCATCAGCTGGACGATTTGTTTGACCTTTGCGCTTGCACAACTTCCCAATCAAACTAACAAAACAGTAAATGCCCTTGCACAACTTCCCAATCAAACTAACAAAACAGCAAATGCCCTTGTACAAAGCAATCACCAACATCTTCACCAGCCAAAACAAGAACCTCATAAGCAGTATCAGAAACATCACACCACCTAACACAATCCAATACAATGCACATAACCTAATTACATGGTTTACTGTATTATCAAGTGTGGCCATCACCATTATAATTGAGAACAGATAGGCTGCTACAGTGCAGTAAACTGAGATTGACATGGCTATAATCAGTGTCCACAAAGTCACCCTGTTTCTCAGGGGAAATCCAGAAATCAACAGTATGATTATGGTGAGAGAAGCAGAGAAAGATACTGTACACATGATTAAAAAAAATGTAAATATTCTATTTGGTCGTTATCATGAGCAAAAACAGAAGTACCAGCTGTGCAGTTTAACTGGTTGCCGCTGCCAATGGAGCAACCTGGATCCCCTTTGTTTTTATTTTCTTGCAGAAAGCCTCCTGGAGGGTTTATAGCAACTTGGAAGGTCATCGTTGCAATCACAGTGGCTACTAACATTAGGTTTCCTCTCATATCTTCCATCCATTTGATCTGATAGTTTTCATAACGAGTTAAGAGGCTTTCCCTTCGTTCCGGTGCTCTTGCTTCCATTTTACTTGTCTTGTTTGATGGAAAATATCAAGGTGAAGTGTTTTGTCTCTGTCCTTCGCAATGAATGAAGCCTCTTTCTCAAATCTACATTATCCGAAGGGAGAGTGGACACTATATATAACAAGTGTCCTCACTTCCATTAGAAAAAAGAAGAAGAAGAATAAAAAAAAAAAGGTACCCTAAGTTCTTACGCTTTGATTCATGCTTTGATAGTTCTGTGTTATTTATGACACACCATTTTCCACCACCATACTATTATAAAAATACATCCAAACACAGCCTAAGGCTTCCTTTTATTTTTGTGGGAAAGTATCTTTTTATGAAAAAAAAAATGATTTGCATGTATATGGATAATGAATATGTAACATACTGCTTATACTTATTATTAAAAAAAACCTATAATCATACGAATGGAGGAAAATAAATATTTCCTTTTAAAAAGAAGAATTTACTTTTCTAAAACTCTCCTAATTAACATTAAATAAATATAATTTTTATATTTTTATATTTTATAATTATATTTCATAAAAATATTTATTTTCTATTAAAATAAACAGAGTTAAAGTCTGCCTTTCCACTGTGGAAATAATTTTTTTGCCAGTAATAAAGAAAGGAAAATTTATATATTGTGGTTCACATATATCACAAAAGTTACAAAAATATACATAAATATAATTCTTATTATTAACTTTTCAATGGTATTGATCAATAACCTCAGGCCACAAAAGTCAATCTATATACCCTTATCCTCGGTTTGGAGTATGTGATTTTTTCCACAATCAATTACATCAGCACGTTGACCGACGACAAAAAAAAAAAAAAAGCCTGACCAACACTCCTAATTGAATTATTGATTTATTTTTTTAAAGTCCCTTCGGATTAATTTATTTCAATTATATATATAAATAAACTTTTAAATAAAGTAATAAGAGATATTAGATTTTTTAAAATAAATTACAACAAATTAAAATTTTAGAATTATATGACTAATAAATGGAGTTCAAACTAATAATTTATAAAATAAATTTCATCTATCGATCTATTTAAATAAAATTTAGCTCAATCTAACATACTTTCAACCTTGCTTGTTCGGTTATAATTAAAAAAGATCAATCTAGGCTCTAGCCTCCGTTTACTGAAGTTTTAGGGGGAAAAAAGTCCAAAAACCCATGATGTAAATCATTTCTTTGATAAAGAAAACCACAATCAATTTTCAATTTTTTTTTTTATTGTGGTATCTTCTTTTACTACATATAGAGAATATGTGTACAGACCTACAGTTTGCAAGCTGTAGCTCGAAGGGATGAGCCTGGATAGGGCGGTTATTTTTTTTTTTCCTCATTCTTAACCAGTTCTATTATATTCATTTGCTAACACCAAATTCCTTTTAGTTGCAAAATTGGTTATTCGTTGTTAATTAAGAATGAGTATAATTACGTGATTAGAGATTTATATGAATAGAGTCATCGAGTTTAGCAGTGAATTTTTCATATATAATTGTATGAAATATATGACACAAACTCTTGCCCAACCCGTTAATTTTTAAAAAATTTAACCCGATTCAATCTGATTGATTTTATATATAGCTCAAGGCTTTGTTTAAAAGTCTGATTATTTTTATTTTTATTATTATTTTGAGTAAAAAATAAATTTTTATATAAAAATATATATTTAAAAAGATAATAAAATATTTAAACATGTAAAATATTTAATTATATTAAATTAAACTTTTGTATATTAAAAATAATTAAATATAATTATTTTTATTATATATAATTATATTATTAAAATAAATTTATATAATTGGATTAGGTTAGGTTGACTCATTTCTTATTACTATAACCCAAGTTTGATTTGAATATTAATTGGGTAAAAAAAATCTAATAAATATTTGAGTTATAAAAAAAGAATTCAAACTCTATATTTTTTTTAAGCTAGGCGGTCCATGTATAGGTCTATGAGTAACCATTCTTTTTGTAACAATACCTTCTTTTTTGAAAAAAGAAGCTAAACTAACATAGAAAATTATTTAATGCCAAATTAAATGTATAATATCAATTTTTTGTACTTTATCTTTTACAAGAATAATGAATAAAATAACCAAAATAACAAAAATAATAAAGGAGAGACTTTGATACACTATTGATATATTGATATATTGATATATTACCAAATCTAATTGCACATCATGTTTGCCTCTTTTCTAAAGTTAAGTTTTATACGCTATAAATGAATATCAACAATTAGATTTGGTTATATACTAATATACCATTATACCAATGGTATACCATATAATAATAATAATAATAATAATAATAATAATAATAATAATAATAATAAATCTTCTAATAAAATGTTTTGTTTTACAAATTTATATTTAGTAATAACCAAAATTTCATTTGAAATGAGTACGATAAGATATGGTGGAGATCAAACTTGCAAGAATAGTACTAGTGGTGGTGACAACTATGATCCCTCCATGCTTAAGTTAGCCATACTCCTAATCAAATTCGAATGAATGATGAGAGTGTATTTTCACTAGTTAAAATGGCAAGGTGAACAATTAAAGCAATTCTAACCATAATAAGCAAAAATTAGGATTTGTGTACATACTTCACTAACGAAACTTGAATCAAATGATTATGCAGAATTGAATATGAGTGATATAGGGTGCATAAAATATGTAAATGTATAAAGATCATATAAAATTATATACATAAAAGGAGCAATTCTAAGATGAGGTCTACATTGTCACTATGCCGAGCTTTCTTGAGGATGGGAATGCTTCTATCTAGATTAGAAACTTCAAGGTCCTATCTTGCTCACAAGAGGTGTTGGATGAAATCTTGTCACAAAATTACTCAAGGATGTAGCATAGACATTTGCAAATGATTCAAGCTAGAAAAGTGCTAGAAAGGAGACATAAAGTGTATATAATGGCTTTATGTAGTCTCCTTGGTGGAAAAAAGTCCTTTACATTTGTTACTACCCACATATTTATAGATCACAAACCTAAAAGGTTAGAAGTCATGTTAGCATGTCCCTTAATTTCTAGGAATAGGCGATTAACATGCATTGGAGTAGGTGAGTAGCTTGATCTTGCCAATATCTTATGATGGAAGAGTTAACCTACAAAAATAAAGGCAATTACTCATGACCTCTTGTTATTGGGCTTTGGTCGACACATACTCTAGTTCACTCATTATTAGCTTAGTCTTTGATCACTTCCTTGATTATGCCAAGAAACAGTATGAGATCTCTTAACAAAATTTGGTTCCTTCTTTAACTGGTTGAATGAAGGGACTTTATCAAGCTACCAATATTTTGTAAAAAGTTGGGCATAATACAAGCCCTTGGTTTTGGTTTCCTATTTGAAATGGGAAAGAAAATGGAACTAAATTGCTTTAATTTCTTTCAACTCATTAAGTAGGTATTTCAACTTTGACATATATTGAAGAGGTCGAAAGTGTGGTGAATTGCTACCTATTGTTTTTCTCTATATGCTAACGTTGGTCAACCATTTCTAATTTTTGGGGAATTTCAAGTTTATATCAATTCTTATATAGTATTGTCTTATTGGTTAGACTTTTTAAATGCTTCCAAAATGGACATATCTTTTATGATTTGTTTAGAAACATATGGTAAGCTAGGGTTTATTTTCTATTATGTGACTTTTCTTAGGCTTGAGGTAAATGATTATGAGGAGTACATGCATCTACACTATTATCCCTTGTTGATGTCACTTTAGAAGGAGTGGATAGTCACCATTAAGACCGATAAAAATCTATTCAAAATTTCCTTGTTTAAATAGTGCTTTTTCCATATCTATTATTCTTCTTACTTTCTTTGCCATCTCTTGAGTACTCCTATAATTTCTTTCAACCATATTTTTCATACTATAATGGTAACCACCTCTCACATTACTTAGGGTTTGGACATCTAAGACTTAAGCCAAGTAAAGATTATTGATCCTACACTAATAAAGTCTTTTATACTAAAACTCAAGGTATTATCTCTTTCTTTTGCTTTTAAGATGTTTGAGGATAAGTCTCCCTTGTATTACCTTGGTTCTCTATTTATAAACATTCTAGAAGAAAAATTCTAACTTTTTTTACTTCTAACATCATAGCTACTTTTCCTTAAGGCTTTTAGAAAATTTCTTGACACCATTGAAGAATATTTACCTTAGTTAGAATGTATTCAAATAGTAAAAGGAAACCTTTAGGAACATTTAGAGATTTTTAATATCATTCAACTTTCATCTATTTTTCCAAATCCAATTGGCCACTTTTAGGCTTTGCCTTAACTTTTTAGTCCATTTCGACTAATAATTGCTGTATGCCATATGGTATGATAAGTTTATGGCTTTTCAACATTTCAACCTTAATAGGTTTACTATTTATTGATGACTATGTAATTCTACCTTTAATGCTAAAAAAAATATAAATTTTTTTTCAAACTTGACGCAAAATCTTCTACTTATTCAATTTTTTTGAGGGAAACATGGGTGAATTAAACACTGAACATATAACCTTTCTTTTTTGTTGGTTTTGTAAACATATATTTTGCATATCAAATCTTAAAGTTTCTTTCTCCTATCTTTTTGTAGCTATTATTTTAAGTGAGAGTCGACAACTAACTTTAGGCTAACTTGTTTTAAATTATTTTTTTGAAAATAGAAACACAATCATAACTCATGTGAAAGCCTGAAAAACTTTTTCAAACTTGGGGCTCCTTTTTGGGTCCTCTAAATATAATTAATGACTTGTATTTGAGAACTTTTTTTACTCCTAAAAAATTATGAAGCATTAGCCAGAGATGTTGCTTTGGGCTACAAATATATTCAAGCCATTCTACTTTCTTCTTATAGGAAATTTTCTCTCAATGATTTTTTTATTTGCATTTTAAAATTTTTTACACTTGCACCATTGAATGCCCCATCGAGTGGCTATCCCCTTTTCTTTTTGGCTAATTAGCATTTCTTAACTTACCTTAAACTCTAAGCTAAATAACCTTTAAAATTTACAAGTGCAGCTAATCTTTTGTGCCCGTACTATCTTTTTAAACTATTTGCAACAAGAAAATCCTTGATCAGTTGAATCACACTTACTAAATACCATGCTAGACAGTTTAGCCTTATCCAAGGTTGACTTTTGATTGCATTTGGTTCTCACTATTAAGAAAGGGCCTTAATGACTCTTGATATCCTTACCATTAAAGCATCTAATTACGACATACTTAACATATTTACCCTTTTTTGACTTCTCCTTTAATCATACTTATATAGACATTTTTTAGGAATGGTGGTTAACCAACACTTAGGGCATACTTCAACTTATCAATTGATGAGAAATTGTTTATTAATCAATAAAAAACTAACACAAATGCTAATATGAAGATGTTCAATATTTTTCAAAAAAATAACAAGTATGAATTATAATGGAACCCTCACTTTTGAAAAATATTATAAGTGTACTTATGATTATCGACATATTTAAGCCATCATCCTTGATGCTAAAGAAATCCTCAAGAAAGAGAGAGAGAACCATAATGTTTATTGTGGGCAAAATTGGTCGAAAGAATATATAAAAAAAAGACCTTAATAATGGCCATTTCTAAACTTCACGTTTTAAGTTGAAACTAATTGTGTTATTGAATGCCCATTTTAGTACTATAAAGTATATATATACCTTTGATACCAAAAAGAGGAAAACTAACCTATGGCATGATTGTAGCCCATTATTACCTTTAGAGCCTTAGAAGCGTTCGTTTAATAGTCGAGCTTTATCTAACAATTTGAGTAGGTATAAGTTTTTATTTTCTTGACTATCCTTTTATCTCTTTTCTTTGCAGGTATAACCATTCTAATCAAATTTTAGGGATTCTACCTAATTTGATAACTTAAACCAGCAAAAATGTCAAACTTAAACAATTCCATGATTAAGTCGAGTAAGCTTTTCTTGAAGAGGAAAAGGAGATTAACAATGCCCTTCTCAATACTTAGAAAAGTAGATAACTACAATGTATCTTAATAGTAAATGCTAGTCACCCCATCAAACTTACTGTAAGGAAGAAAAGAAATATTATGACCCCTAATTGACTATATAGTTAGCCAGTAACTTTTACTAAAAATCCTACTCCTTGTTGGAGTTCAATTGCACATCCAACTTCTAAATATGCCACATTAGGAAAGATTGATCAATATTAGGTAAACTTTTAATTTTTAATTTATAATTGTTAATTTTATGTGCCCATGCTTACTTGTTTCTTTCCTTTATATAGATCAATCTTGTTGTGATGGCAACTTTGCTAGCTCTTTAACTTCCAACCCTTTCTAGCCAAGTATAAAGCACTAAATGCATGGCTCTTGTTATTTCTCTAAGTAGTAATGCATCCATTTGTCCTAATTCTAGTAAAACATCTACTAACTTATTGTAGCTTCATACTAAAGTAGATGCTACTCTTAGTTGAAGTACAAATGCTAAAGTTGTCATAAGCAAAGTAGAGTCACCTTTTGAAAGTGTTGGATTAGGATTAGATGATGGATATCTTATTGAGCTTATCTTATTAGCAAAAAAAGGTAATAATCTTGGGGCTCATAACAAAATAAATTATGCTAATAACCAGAATAAACTAAAGCATTAAATTGAAAGAGATGATGGTTAAGATATTTTCATTGTTTGAAGTTCACTTATCGAAAAACATATTTTTCTTTCAACTCCAGTAGTTATGGTGAAGGAATAATGGAGTTGGCAAAGAGGACTAGTTAGAGCATCCAGTCAAAAGAGATAATGATTAAGATCCTTTCATTGTTTGGAGTTCACTCACCTTAGTAGATGTTTTTTTTTCAACTCCAGCATTTATGGTCGAAAAATCACATGTCAACCTAGAGAAAGAGCACAAAAAATTAGTCTAAAAAACATGGGCTAAGTTGGGTCCTTTACTTAGCCAAGAATTTAAAACTTTATTTGAGGATTTTGAATCTTAATAAAACATGATGCCATCTTAAACACTTTACAAGAAAATTTATCGATTAGTAAGGGTATCTTTATTGAGCTAAGCTTTTTTGTAAAAAAGTTTATTGGAACTTTTCTTGAGATAATTGAAAACATGAGTGAAATAGTGCCACCAAAAATGCTTATTAGTCTTAAATACAATGCCATAATCAATTGTCTTATTATTACCAAATGCAAAACTTATCTTTCAAATATGTAGAAAAATGTAGATCACGATGTTAAGCTTTAGTGGTAACTTGAAGAAGTTCAAGGACTTCGGTAATGATGTGAGGCTGGGTTTAAGATTATGAATAATAAAGAGAAGGCCCATTTACAATAAGCAAAGTTAAACCTTAAGAAGTTCAACTCTAGATTGGTTGACATAAAGGGATAGCATCGAATTATCTAGGAATGTAAAGAGATGGTTAAAGTTTAATGGCTAAGTTTTAAACATTCTTTTGATTCGATCAAAATGTAATTTATCAAGTAGTTCTTTATATAGCTTTGAGTCCTCATCAACTAGTTTTGGCTTGTATGAATTTATGTTTATAGCTATTTTTATCAACTTACATAATAGGTGAAATGAAAATTTAACTAAGTTTTGCATATTACAACTTCTAGTTATGTTTTTGGCTTACCTTTGAACAATTGTATTATATAACCTCAATCGTATTAGCTTCGAGAAAACTTGGCTTATATTTTTTTTAAATACATTTCGTTAATGGTTTTGACCTTATCACTTTCCATGCTATGAACCTTATAATTGTTACTATGAAAATAACTTTTAGCCAAGATTGGTCCTTCCTAATGAGGTGACCATTTTTCATAACTTAATTTAATTTGCATTGATAAGATCACTTTCCTTACTTGTTAGCCTTAAGCAAACTCTTTATTTTTAACAAGTTTATTGTATTATTTAACTAACCTTTCTTTTTTGCATATTAAAAAATATAAAGTACCCTACTAACATTCATCTAAGTCTTCTAACTTATTGAACATTAAGTTATAATATTTATTTGGTAGCAATTTGTGCCGCTTTTACACCTTTAAAGCTTCTATTGTGACTTTAATCTATAGTATTGCATCATGACCAAAATTAACTTATACAAAGTTACTTCAGTCAATCCTCTAGGTGATCTTCAAATATTCTAAAATGCAATATCCAACATTCAATGCTAGTTCTTGGAGTAATTGCTAATGTGTTTCTTTATCACTTCAATAATTAACTTGTTAGTAACCTCGACTTAGCCATTGGCCTATGCATAATATAAGATATATGTCAAAATTTTAATTTTTCTTGATTCGAGATATTACCATTCGGTAATGAGCATTATCCTTTGATCAATGGTGATATTTTTTTTAATAAGTTGAATTTGCATATTAGTTTTTTTTTAATAAATTCAGTGACATCTACTTACTTTATTTGTTTATACACTACCACTTCAACCTACTTTGTAAAGTAACCAATCACTACTAGGATATAGTAATGTTCTTTTATCAAAGGTTGATGGATTTGATTGATTATGTATATGGCATATATTTTGAATGGTTAACGTTTGATAATGTATTTTAGTTTGGTAGCCAGGAACTTCTAGATAGGTTATACTTTTTACACTTCGTACAACTTTTGGCATAATCCATATAGTTACCATTTATTTTAGGCCAAGAAAACCTTCTGCAGATTAGAATTCACTTCATTTTAACTCCTTCTAGATAAGCACCATGGATGATTTTAGGTACTTTAATTATAGTTGCTATGGCTTCTTTCTTTCTTAGAAATTTCAACAATTGGCCTTTGAAACCTTTTTTGTACAATTCTCCATCAATGAGTACATATTTCAAGGCAGTGAGTTTAATTGTTCTACTAACATCCTTGGATGGATTAACTAAATAATTAATTACCAGTGTCCTCCATTCAACCCAAGCATCTCTAATAGTCAAGCACACAATTCTCATGTGTTAATTGGTTTAAGATATGCTTTATCCATGATTATCTTAATTAGTTTTAACTATTTCACCTTGTAGCTAGAAGATTCGAGTCAAAACATTAGCTTTTTCATTATTTATCTTAGGGATATGTTTAATAATCATAGTATTGAATTTGTACAATAATATGGTCACAATTGCTAAATATTTAACCATGCTAGGGCTTACACATTTATATTCCCTAATGATTTATTTAATAACAAATTGTGAATCACCATAGATTTTGGTATCATGCTTTCTTTGTTTAAGAAATAGTTCTAAGCCAATAATTAATGTCTCATATTCAACTTCATTGTTTAAGCACTTTGTATTTAAAGTGTCATAAATTTAGCTGGCTTTTTTTGTGGTGTCATGATTAACAAGCTAATACCTACACCATCTTTATGAAATAAGCCATCAAAATAAAGTTTTCGATAGTTTATATGACTAAATTGATCAATCATGCTCCATGTTCGACTATAAAGTCAACTATCATTTGCCCTTTCATGGCCTTTAATGACAATATTGTAAAGTAAATTTAGTTAAGCCTAAAGCCTATTTACCCGCTCAACCATGAATCAAAGGCTATGCTAACATATATTTAAGGATGTTGGTTTTTTCCAATACTAACACAATGGTTAGTCATAAATAACACCTAAGCTTTGTGCAAGAAAAAATACAAAAAAAAGGCATAATTTTTCCATTGCAAAATATTTTTGTTTGGTTGTATTCAACATCTTTGACAAACAATAAATAGATTTTTCTTTGCCTTCATCATTTTCTTAGGCTAAAAAACACTTTATTACATCATTTAAGGTCAAGACATATAATTAAAGATGTTTGCTTAAGATAAGGGAAGACATTATAGGAAGATTAGTTAAATACCTTTTAATATCTTCAAATATAGCTTGATGGTTATCTCTCCATTTGAAATGCTCAATGTCCTTCATTTTTAAAAGAGGTGAGAACATTTTGGTTTAACTAGATAAATTTAAGATAAATTGCCTTAAGAAGTTTAACTTCATAAGAAAGCAATGTAATTCTTTCTTATTAGTCAGTATCGAGGTTTCCATTATACTTATAGTTTTGTTCTTGTTAAACTCACTCCTTTTTTAATGTATAAAAAATCCTAGAAAATTTTCAACTAAAATATCGAAAGTAAATTTTAATAGATTCTTTTTAAAATTATCACGGCAAATTCAGTCAAGAGCTTCTTTTAAAATATCTAACTACTGTTCATAAGAATTGCCCTACACCACTATATCATTAATGCAAACCTTTATTAACTTATCAATCGTGCCATGCAAGATGGTATTTATGGCATATTAGTAAGTGTCTTTAGCATTTTTCAAATTGAATGGCATAATCACCTATTCATATGGGCTAATTGATCTTACACATTGAAAAGCTATTTTTAGTGTATCTTCCTTGGCTATATAAACTTGATTGTATTTGACATTTCCATTTATTAGGCTTATTGCTACATGACCTAAGCCTAAATCTATTAGCATATTTGCAATCGACATAAGATAGCATTATTCAAATCTTTGAAATATATTCATACTCTCAATTTGCCATTTTTTTCATGACAAGTACTACATAAGAGACTCATTTGACATACCTTATAGTTCTTATAAACTTATCTTTTAGGATTTTTTTATTTCTTCTTTTATTATCGGTATAATTTCTTATGCGAAATGTTGAAAAGGTTATTTATATGATTAGAACCCTTTTTTATTAGTACTCTATGTTCCATCAAGTCTTGACTTAGTTCTCATATCTCATTGACGTGATCTTGTAAGTGCATGAGTTTGGTCGAGTTATAGTATAAAAGATATCATCACCACAAGAATTAAGTGCTGATTACTAATTGAAATTCGAGATAAATTATCTAGGTGTACTAATTGTGATTGTGAATTAAGAGTAAAATGTGAAATAAAATTTAGTTATAAAAAAGAAAGCAAATGAAACTAGAATGAGTTAAGTAAAGATCTAATTCAAATTGGATGAAAATGTACTCAGCTTTGGGGTTTCCTTGTTCAATTCATTATGGAATGAAAATAACTTTCTGGCTCGGTTTACTATTAATTTAGATTGCTAGATTACCAAAAGTAAGCTATAGCTTATTGCAAGGCTACTAGCTACTAACCAATAGATAAAGTGCCTAAAATTTCTCTAGTAATCACTCACCTAGGTTGTATTAACAGTGCTTTAAGAATTCAATTTTAGACATTTCATCTTGTGCAAAAGAATCCAATTAGCTTAATTCCTAAGTCTAATAGAGATTCCTAATGATTATGCAAGGTCTGATTAATTAATTGGTCATTCCAACCTAGAATCAACTAATCCTTTACACAAATCCAATATTCCGGAAGTATTGAGTTGTTGAATTACAAAATAGCATAATCAAATCATAAATTAATAATAAATCAAGATAGATTATATTAAAATTAAATCTATAAATCTATGAACAAGTCTACCCCAGTTGAGCACTGAGGTTTAGTGTGAGTTCATTACAAAACCAGCAGAAAACCAAAAAATAGAGAGGTGAATCAAACTAGTCATGAAGCTCTACAAATTCCTTGCTTGAATATTCAATCCTTCGCTTAAATCTAATCCTCTAAGGCTAGCAGTCACCCTCAGTGTCTCTAGATCTCCCAAGAGTTTCTACAGATGGCTCTCTTTCTAATTTTCGGCCTCCCATTCTCCCTATGCAAATTCTCCGCATAAAATTGATATCAGCAAAGTACACGAGATATGACACGGCCCGTGTCGTACCCCGTGTTCTTTTGCGAAGGGCTTAAAAATTGCTCAGTAAAGCTTCGAAACACATAGAAAGGTACATGGCCCTCCACACAAGGTTCCTATACCCCGTATTCTTTGCCAAATGAGCGTATTTGCTTCAATTCTCTACATTTTATATGGTTTTAGTTCTGAATCCTTTTCTAATGCTTTAATGAGTCACTTTGAAACCTGAAAATAAAATATCAAGCATCTAAGTACCTTTTTCCAATGAATTTGCACAAAATACTCAATAAATAAGCAATGAAGAACATAAAATATAAGTGCAAATATGCATTTATCAATTCCCCCACACTTGAATCTTGCTCGTCCTTGAGTAAGGAAGTAAGAGAACAAAAGTTTACTCCACTTTTTTGCTAATATTATCGGGCAATCATTCAGTGAATTAGAAATTAGGATCAATTCATGCAAGACATCTAAATGAAAATGAAGCAGCAAAATAAGTCAATCTTTAGAATAAAAGCAAAAGAGAATAGCCTCACAGGTAAAGTATTCACTCAAACTCTCAAGATAAGGCTTGTGTATGCTCTCAAATCAATCAGCTCAGGACTTAATGCTACCATATATTTGCAAAAGCTCTAGTCTCTACTACTATATTGTAAAATGCATGCAAATCAAAGGGCTTTATTTAGGAAAATGATGAGGGTAGAGGAAGGGAAGATTAAGGGATGAAAAGAATAGAGTTAAAGAAAGGAAAAGATGCATTGGCTTTAAGTTTGACCATTTTCGAGTTCAATTACTTAGCTTAGCATATTGCTTTGCTTCTATTCTTTGCCTCAACTTTTTCTATGATAGCAAACAAAACTTTTCTTTCTTGCTTATTTCCCAATAAGCTTTTCTTCTTCTTCTCCCCAAATTATTTAGTTATTATTATTATTATTATTATTATTTCTTTCTCTTTTTATTATTATTATATATATATTTATTTTATTTATTTTTATTTTTTTAACAATAAATCATCAACTTACTCAACTGAGTAGCCCTATGTAAGAGTCTCTAAGTGATAGTCAAACTCATTTAACGATGTTTAAGTTCCCCTAAACTCTGAAGTTCAAGTTCACTTGGGTGGTGGCTTTGAATGCACATAAGATAGCTAGGCTTGAAATGAGGGTTCAAGGCTCAAGGTGACTAGCTAGAGGCAAAGCTGAAAATATTTTAGGGTAAATCAAAGAAGGGATTCAAATAAGCAAAATAAATAAAAAGGGTAAAAAAATATGGCCTCATCATTTTTTACATACAAAATACATAAAATGTAGCCTCAAAAAGAACAAATGCAAGTTCTAGAGCAAAAAGTCAAGAGTGAGACATAATCCCTCAAGAAAATAAGAGTGAGCCTCAAATTCTAATGTGAAAAGTTGCTCAATAGGCTCAAGTCTTGCGAGGATCAATTATGCTCATTACTCCTAGCTTCAAGCTTTATACTTTTCTTATTAAGTTACTAGTTAATCATTGAAAGAGTAAAGCATGAACAAATCCACTTTAGTCAAAAGACTGCCCTAAAAAAATTTAAAAATTTTCACACATCATTATATTTAGAGTAAATTCTAGCATTCTAAATCAATCAAGCAGATTCAAGTGCAATACATTCTAAAAGCTTCTCCCCCACACTTAAAATTGGACATTGTCCTCAATGTACAAAAAGTAAATAGAAAAGAGACAGAGAAGAGATGGGGACTGAAACTTCCTTGACAAGTGGAGCTTTGTTCTTAATTACAGAGCATGACATCTGGCATATCCATAAGCAGAGAAAGATTAGGAGACAAAGGGGAGACTACTAATACAAAAGAAAGGAGATGCATTACTGGAATAAAGTATGCTGATAGTTAGTTATTACAAACATAAATAGTAAAAATGCGAGAAAATAAAAGACAAAGAGTTAGAGCAATAGAAACTAAATGAAAGTGCATCACAAATATAAGTACAAACTAAGACAAATGAGAATAGAAAAGAGGAAAAAGGAAAAGGCAGAGTGGTGAGTATTCTGCTGGTGAAAGTGTAATCTAAGGTACTGAGCAGAGGATTTGGATCAGCAGGAGGATCTCGATTAGCAGGAGAAGAGAGGTGGAAAAGCTGGAAAAGGGCCTCAACCATGCTCTCAATGTGTCTGGACCTCCTATCCAAGTCATCATAAAGGCCCTTAATCCTCAATGAATGCTCAAATATGCACTGCTACTCAGCCAGAATCTGTTACTGACTAGACAAGATATCTCGAAAATAGGCCTCATATGAAACTCTCCCGCCTGTAGAAGATGATGGACCCATGTTAAAAGCTGCATCAGCATCGTTATCATCCATAGGAAAATCAATCTCATCCTCAAGCGATGGCTATTGCACAGGATGGATCCCCATAGCTAGAAGGATGCTCCTACGAAGGGGGATCATCTGAGATGCCACAAAAATGGATCCATAAGGCTGATCAAAAAGTCCTAATCGCCTTGCTAATCTGGTGATGTATGGACCGGCAGCAATACTCCCAGCACATCTATTTGATGTCTGAGCTGAAAGGAAGTGTGCAAGCGCAGCTCCAATATGGATGAGGACCCTCTATATCATGTTGTATAGGAAGAGAATCTCAGCTATCCCCACCACTCTGTGACTATGCCCCTGACCATTCAAAGTATGACTGAGAATAGAGTGGATAACTCGCTATGCTACTCTCTGAAGGCTAGATGCCTTGCTCTTTATCGGATCATAAGAGCTCCCGATAGCAATGGTGGACCATACCTGCCACTCCTGGGTCCTATGAGGCAGTCCTATCTGAATATCCTGATACTCTGGGGTGGCTATAAAGTCTCGAGAGTAAATCCCCATGTGTACTAAAAATTGGGTCACACTCATAGAATATGTGACTATCCCGAGGCGAAACTGCACTGTGTCAGTAGAATCAACAGTGCCGAAGTATTTCTCCAGATGGAAAGTGCTGAGAAACTCCAAGGTAAGCTCTCTATATGTAGGCTCTATGATTTGAAAGAAGGTCTCCTAAGTACCTACACTGATGAGCTCTCTGATCTCGTCCTCAAGCCTAAACTCTCTCAAGAATGCCTAATCTATATATCAACCCTCCACAAATGATCGGTCTCTGTGTCTACTAAATGCCTGGATATGGGCCTCATCTGTGAACTCTAGGAACTAGGAGGTAGTAGGTCCCCTAGAGGAGGTCTCTCTAGAAGTACTGCCTCCAGAGGTCCGCTTAGTAGTCATCTTCTGTCTTTTTGACATGATCTGCAAGGAAAACTAAAATGTGAGAGAGAATAAAATAAAAAATTTGGCAGAGTTTCCCCTAAAAATTGGATAGTTCTAGGTTCAGAAACTCAAAGATTGCACTAAAATAAATGCAAAGAAATTAATCAATAATCTATGAGTATATCATATGATGCCAATGAGCTATTGAGAGTCATACTTTGTCCATAGAGAACTCAGTCATAGTAAGCAATTCTAATGAGTATCTAGTGTCAAAGGAAGTGTAAGTCAAAGCTTGATGGTATTAATGCAAGCAAGTTAGCAAAACAAATGAGGTAAATTATTCAATCAGGTTTCCCAAGTAAACATTAAACTCTAAAGAATTTCACTACAATTAGTAAGAGCTAGCAAAAAAAAAATTTAAAGGCTATGTACATTCTTATAAGTCCTACTGTCATTGAAGCTAAATAAACACAAGTAAGTCTAAATTTCTTCAAAGAACTTAAGGGAAAGGCTCTTACCTCGTGAATGCTAGAGAAAAACCCAAAGTCACTGCTCAAAATCCAAGAGGAACCCAAAACTTGCAATTACATCGATTAAATTAAAGATTAAATAGTGAAAATGCTTCAAATAGCTAAGAGAAACACTTTAATCAGTGTATTTTGGGAGAAGAAGGGCCGAAAATAGGTGTAGGAAAACTAGTTTGTGGTGGGTGCTGAAGAAGATGAAGGAAAATGGAGGAAATCGATCATTAAAAGCTCCATCATCTAGGAACACGGGGTCTAACATGGCTCGTGTTATACCCTATGTTCTTCTACGAATGAGCATTCTGAAGAACAAGTTTAAAAAGGATTTTCACAAGAGTAGACGGGGTTTGACATGGCCCGTGTCGTGCCCCATGTATCTCTCTAGAAGGCATTTTAAAGAGTACACGGGGTTTGACACGACCCGTGTCGTACCCTATGTATCTCATTGGAATGAATTCTAAGCCTTCTATACATGAAAATGAATAGCAAAAATGCATATATGCCTAATTTTCCCAAAAATAATGACCAAATGCAACAAATGGGCATCTTAAATCAATAACCAATAACTTAAATGCCTCAGACCAGTTAGAGACTCAGAGAACAAAATGGGAAAAATAAAGATTAAAAGCAATAAAAATGAAAAAATTTGCTTAGGTTGCCTCCCAAGAAGCGCTTGTTTAAAGTCATAAGCTCGATCCCTGTTTCAATCAGCCTAAAGGTGCCATTGTTGGTGGCTCAGTAACATAATGTTTCAATCTTTGGCTATTAACCTTGAAATTTCTGGTGCTCTCACTCCAAATTTCTACAACTTCAAATGGATATACCTTTTTCACATAAAATGGCCCAGTCCACCTTGTTTTGAGCTTTCTTAGAAAGAGCTTAAATCCAGAATTGAATAATAACACCAAGTTTTCTTCATGGAATTTCCTCCTGAGAATGCGTTTGTCATGCTAAATCTTTGTTCTTTCTTTGTACATCTTGGCATTATCGTAAGCATTATTTCTCAATTCTTCAAGTTCAAGAAGTTGAAGCTTTCTTTTCTCCCTAGTAGATTGCAAGTCAAAATTTAGCAACTTTATTGCCCAATATGCCTTGTTTTCTATCTCTACTGGCAAATGACAATGCTTCCCATAAACAAGCCTAAATGGTGCCATTCTAATAGGAGTCTTGAAGGCAGTCCTGTAAGCCTATAAGGCATCATCCAACTTGAGGGTCCAATTCCTCCTTGATTTAGACATAATTTTTTCCAGTATGCTCTTGATTTTTCTATTTAAAAGCTCCACTTGCCCACTAGTTTGTGGGTGATATGGAGTAGAGATCTTATGGATTACACCATACCCTTTCAAGAGGGATTGAAATTGAGTGGCAATAAAGTGAGACCTTCCATCACTGATGATTGCTCTTGGGATCCCAAATCTAGGAAATAATACCTTCTTGAAGAATCTTACAACTTTTGCATCACATGTTTGAGTGGCAATTGACTCCATCCATTTGGAGACATAATCTACCACCACAAGTATGTATTTGTTACTGCAAGAAGGTGGGAATGGTCTAATAAAATCAATTCCCCAAACATCAAATATTTCCACTTCCAAAATGTTATTCAAAGGCATCTCATGCCTTTTTGATATACTACCAACTCTCTGACACTGGTCACATGAAGTCACATACTGATGAACATCCTTGAATAGAGTTGACCAGTAGAAACCTGCCTGGGCAATCTTTGCAGTTGTCCTTGAGGTGCTGAAGTGTCCTCTATAGGGGAAGGAGTGACAATGGAATAAAATACTAGCAATTTCTTCATGAGGCACACACCTTTTGAACAAGTCATCGGTACATCTTCTATAGAGAAGAGGTTCATCCTAAATATAATATTTTACCTTTGTTAAGAACTTCTTTTTCTGTTGTATCCTGCATCTAGAGGTAAAACTCCACTCATAATATAGTTAACATAGTCGGCAAACTATAGGATAGCTGAACAAGAGATAACTAACAGATAATCATCTGGAAAAGGATCATTTATTGGCATCTCCTTATCTACCTCATCCTCCAACTCCTGCTTCAACCTTGAAAGGGATCAACCACCACATTCTCTGTACCCTTTTTATCTCAAATTTCTAGATCAAATTCTTGTAATAAAATAATCCATCTAATCAGGCAAGGCTTAGCTTCTTTCTTGCTCAAAAAGTATCTGATTGCTGCATGATCTGTAAAGACCACCACCTTAGAATCCACCAAATAGGATCGAAACTTGTCAACTACATAAACTATTGCCAACAGTTCCTTTTCATTTGTAGCATAATTCAACTGAGCCTTATCTAAGGTCTTGCTGGCGTAAGATATAGCATGAACCTTCCTATCCTTCCTCTGTTCGAGTACTGCGCCTACTGCATAGTCGCTAGCATCGCACATCACCTCAAATGATAGACTCAAGTCCGGTGCTTGCATGATTGGGGCAAAAATCAATGCCTCCTTTAACCTGCAAAATGCATCCAAACAATCTTGATTAAAATCAAAAGTAACATCTTTTGCAAGCAAGTTAGTTGAAGGAGGTAATTTCTCTATGATTTCCACCTTAACCTTGTCTACCTCAATACCATGCTCTGATACTTGATAGCCAATGATAATCCTTTCTCTCACCATAAAATGGCATTTTTCCCAATTGAGTACTAAATTTACCTCCTCATATCTCTACAACACTTGAGATAAATTAGTCAAACAATTATCAAAGGAAGTACTATATACAAGAAAATCATCCATAAAGACTTCCATGATGTTTTTAATAAAATCAAAGAAAATAGCCATTATACAACATTGAAATGTAGCAAGACCATTACATAAACTAAAAAGCATTCTTCTATATGCAAAAGTGCCATAAGGACATGTGAATGTGGTCTTTTCTTTATCACTTGGATGTATAGGAATTTGGAAGAAACCAGAATAACCATCCAAGTAACAGAAATGTGAATGCTTAGCTAACCTTTCCAAAGTTTGATCAATAAAGGGGAGAGGGAAATAGTCTTTTCGGGTTGCTTTGTTCAATTTTCTATAGTTTATACACATCCTCTAACCCGTGACGGTCCTAATGGGAATTAGCTCATTATTGTCATTTTTCACTATAGTTAATCCCCCTTTCTTTGGGACAACATGTACTGGACTAACTCACTGACTGTTTGAAATTAGGTAGATTACCCTAGCATCAAGCGACTTCACTATTTCTTTCTTTACAACTTCTTTCATGTTTGGATTTAGCCTTCTCTGATGTTCAATGGAGGGTTTACTATCTTCCTCCATCAATATCCTATGCATGCATATTGAAGGACTAATCCCTTTCAAATTAGAAATTGTGTATCCCAAAGCCTTTCTATGCAATCTAAGCTGCCTAAGCAATTTTTCTGTTTCAAGTTCATTCAGATTTGTATTTACAATCACAGGATAAGTGGAGTGAGGTCCTAGAAATTCATACTTGAGGGTAAATGGGAGAGGTTTTAATTCTACCTTAGGAGGTGTCTCTTCCTCATTGGAGAGATTCTTAGACTGCACTTCCAACGATTCAATTACTTCAGGGAGGGAAAGTGGAGGGCTTGCCTTCAAAAATTCTGCATATGCAGCAATCTCCTCAGTTTCATTTTCAGCAACTTCATCCCTTACTAGACATGCTTCAAGTGGATCTTGAAGGCAACCCATGAGAAGGTTTTCTTTCACAACTTTGTCTAGCACATCAATCCTGCATATTGAATCTTTAAAAGCAGGTAATTTAATTAATTGATTCAAATTAAACTCAACTTTTTCATCTCCCACAGATAATGAAAGCTTTCCATTTTTAACATCAATTAAAGCACCTACAGTGGCCAAAAAAAGTCTATCCAAAATGATAGGGATTTGTATATCCTCTTCCATTTCAAGTACAACAAAATTAACAGGAATGAAAAACTTACCAACCTTAATAGGTATATCCTCAAGTATACCTACTGAGTATTTCATAGAGCGATCTGTTAACTAGAGTGAAATTGTGGTGGGCTTCATTTCTTCTATGTTCAGTCTCTTTGCAATTGACAGTGGCATAAGGCTCACACTTGTTCCCAAATCACACAATGCCCGATCAATAAGGACATTTCCAATCACACAAAGAATGAAGAAGCCGCCTGGGTCCTTAAATTTAGGAGGTTATTTATTTTGGATGATGGCACTACACTCCTCTGTTAGTGCTATAATCTCATACTCCTCTATCTTTCTTTTGTTTGAGAGGATGTCCTTCAAGAACTTTGCATATGATGGTATTTGTGAAAAGGCATCAGTGAAAGGGATATTGATGTACAATTTCTTCAACACTTCCAAGAACTTCCTAAATCGCTTGTCAAGCTTAGCCTTTACTAATCTTTGAGGATAAGGGACAGGCGGTTTATATGGTTCTGAAGGGTCATACTTTGGCTTTTCAAGTAATTCCCCTTCTCTCACTTCAGAATTGCCAGGATTTGGAGCTTTTTTGTCTTCTTTCTACACTTCCCCCTTAACTATCTCTTCTTCATCTTCTTAACTGGCATTTGGAACCCTCAATTGCCTTCCACTCCTAAGAGTGATTACCTTACAATGCTCCTTAGGATTTAATTCAAGTTGAGCAGGGAGTTGACCAAAAGTTCTGGAGGAAGAAGTAGAAGCTTGTTGAGCTATTTGGGTCTCCAACATTTTCTCATGGGTGGCCAATAAGTCAACTTTGGAGGACAATTATCTAATGGAGTCCTCCATAGCTCTACCATACCTCCTAAACTCTTTATTAGTTTTCTCTTGGGAAATGAGAAATTTCTCTAAGAGGCCTTCTAATTTAGAAGTAGAAGAGGGTTGAGCTGGTGGGTTGTAGGGTCTTTGATTTTGAAAATCAGGTCGTGGTGGTTTATTGTGAGTGTTTTAAGTGTTATATGGCTAGTTGGGCTTGTAGGATAGATCGGGGTTGTTCCTCCATGATGGGTTGTAGGTGTTTCTAAAGGGTTCATTCGAATTTCTCTGTCCATACCCACTGTTGTGCACATAATTCACTTGCTCAGTGAAATCCTGTGCTAATTGACACTTAGTTGCCATGTGACCTGTCATACCACAAATCTCATAAGAAAAGTCAATAACACTTGTAGTATTTACACTATTAACTTGAAATTTATCAAATTTAGCCATAAGTGCATCTACTTTGCTACCTAGACTTCCTAGTGCATCTACCTTAGCTGACAAATGATTAAAAGCATCCAATTCATACTTACTTGGAGCTTTCCTTAAAGATCTTCTCTCATTTGACCATTGGTAGTGGTTCAAGGCCATGTCCTCAATCAATTCATATGTTTCATCTAACCTTTTGTTCATCAAAGCACCTCCAGCAGCAGCATCCACAGTAAGCTTGATATTATAGCTCAAACCATTGTAAAAAGTGTGAAAAACTAGCTATTTCTCTAGCCCATGATGTGGGCACAACCTCAAAAGTTCTTTATATCTATCCTAAGCATCAAATAGAGATTCACCTTCTCTTTGAGAGAATGTGGTGATTTCATTCCTCAATTGAGCAGTCTTGTTTGGAGGGAAATATCGTGACAGAAAAGACCTCAATAGCTCTTCCCATGTGGTAATAGATCCTGATGGCAAGGCATGTAACCAAGCCCTTGCTTTGTACCTTAAGGAGAATGGGAAGAGTCTAAGCTTGATAGCATCTGTTACCACATCATTTATCTTGATTGTGTCACAGTATTCTAAGAAAATCTGAATGTGAAGGTTAGGATCCTCCATTGGTCCTGTAATGTCCTGAATTTTTAATTCTATTATTTGAATCTCTAAATTCTAAGGCTGTAGAAACGAAGAGCACGTTTGAATTAGCTTAGTGGGTGAATCTTAAGTTGAAAGGAATTAAGTGTAAGGGTAATCAAAATTTTAAAGGAAAAAGGATAGTAGGAAAAGAATTAATTTTCTTAAACAGTATAGATGATCAGAGGAAGTTAGAAAATCCTAAAAAGGGGAGTTGTCTAAGTCTGACAGTGTAAGAAATTTTAAACAGACAGAAATCCTATGGACTAAATTGCAAAAGTGCAAAATCGGATATGGTTAAAGTGTGAATACCAAGAATTTGAGATCTAATATGAATAATCAAGAATTTGGGGTGTAATATGTAATTTTATTTAGTGTGACCAATAGACACATGACAAGTGTCATTATTAGAAAAAATGGCAAGAATAGCCTTACTAATTACTGAAAAAGGACTAAAATACCCTTGAAAATTTCAAAAATGACCAAAATACCCTTGAAGCTTCATGAAAACTCTTTCTTCTTCTCCATTTCACCTTGAAGCCGTAAACCACCTTCATGAAAGCACCAAAAAAGTGCAAGAGAGAGAAAGAAGAGAGAGAAATTTTTTTTTGACTTTTTCACTTAAAAATAGTGAGAATTAGGCTTAGGTGTAGAAGAGAAAGTTGCTCCTCTCACCAAGCTCTATCTATTAGTGTATTTAAATTGAAGAAACCTCAAGTTTGATTAAGTTTGGTGAGCTCTTCTAGGTGAGGATTTTCAAGTTGCACCAAGAGGTAAAAATGTTCTCCTCTAAAAGCTCTTTAATGTACTTTTTTTAGTTTATTGAAATTTTGATGTTGGTGTGGTCAAAGGTGGTTGACCATGGAGTTTTGAATAATTTGAGCATGTTTAATGATGTTTTGGATGTTATTATGTTTATCTATGGCTTTGGTTTGGTGTAAAAACAACAAGAAATCATGATGTACACACTAGGGTTCTAGAGGCATAATGGTGCATGTATGGATTTGGCATGATTTGTTTGGAATTTGGCTAAATTGATGAAATTAGAATGATTCTTATGAATTATAAAGCCTATGGAAGATGGAATTTTGAATTATGAAAGTGTGTGTGAAACTTCCCTTTTGAGAAGCCAAAACCGTGAATATGGAAAAGAAGGAGGGAAGGAGATTTAGCCATTTAAATTGTGTTTTTGGAAGATTGGAATAATGTATTACAATGAAATTTAGGAAGTATTGGAATATACATTAAAATTTAGGTCACTTCCTTCATGGTTTGGTGTATGTGAAGGAAATGAAGAATGCATCAAGTTTAAGGAAAATGATGATGTTCTAATAAGAACTATGATGTGTATTTATGTAGACTAAGAAGTAACAAGTTGGAAAGACAAAAGGAATTGTAAAGAAGTTTTTAAGTGAGGGTAAAGGAAACATCACTATTGGAAGCTTTTAAAAAGTAGCTAGCTTTATCCTTAAGCTCAGGTTTTATTTAAATATTTTTCTGTATCTTGTGCCATTGTATGGAATGTGTACAAAATTGCTGTGTACGGTACCTATGGCCTGAGTACCTCGGGAAGACAGTGAAATGCTGTATGTGAGGCCTATGGCCCGAGTACCCCGGGAAGATAGTGAAATTGCTGTATATGAGGCCTAGGTACGATTATCTATGATGGCCATCTAGATATCTATATGAGTCCTTGAATGGGCTTGATGATTGCTGTGTGCGGTGCATGATTCCTACAATGGTATTAGATGACAATGATATGAAATAATGTGTTAAATGATTGATTAATTGGTTTTGGAATGTATATTTTTATTGGCTTAAGGATTTGGAATGGCTTGATATGTTTTTCTTGAAATAGCTAGCTATTGGGAAACCTTGTTTCTTATGTTTCTATATTATTACTAACCATTTCAGGTGATACTTCTAAAGGCCTTCTTGACAAAGGAGAATAATGTTTTGAAGTTGTATTAAAAATGTCTATATAGTTTGTGATGTTAGTATGTGATGAATATATGTTTTGTAAGTTGAACTTTTTGTATAACTATATGAACCTTGCCTATATTATATAAAACATATGAATTTGATGTATTGTGAGTTGGTTTGGAGTAGAAGGCAACTTAATATGCAATATGTGTGAAATTGGAAATGACCAAATGAATAGTATATGACCAAATAAACAGTAAATTCGTAGGCAGCAAGAGGAGTATGTTTGCAGGGACTTTTGGTTTAGTTTTGATGCTATAAAAATTATGATAAAATTCAGGAGTGAAGCTAATTTATCTACCATCCTCTGTGCCAAAATTCAGCTTAAAATAAGCTCTTCTGCTATGTGAATTTATTACATGTTTTGGTCTCCCCTGTTACCGTCACAGTGCAGAGCACTAATTGTATCTCAGAGATCAGAAGGAGTAAATGGATGATTTTTTATATGAAAATTTTATGGAAAGTATTAACATGTTAATCAAGCCCCATACCAAATTTGAGCTTATTCGGAGTTGATTTACCCCCTGAAATAAGGGTTTACTTTTACAGTTGTGAATTCTGGACAGCACTGGGATAGAAACACTTTGCTGTGAGTTTTGAAGTGCCTAATGATGTCTAAATAGTGTCAAATTTTTACAGGATGAATTTAACACGTGAAAGGTTCATATAATTTAATTTCATGATTTTTGGAGTTCTTCAAAGTAGTTTTTCATATTTTTGAAATTGGTCCAGTAATTCTGGAAATGAGCAGAAAATTTCTGAAACTCAAAATCTGTAATATTTTGTTTCGCAGAATCTTAAATTAGCTTCGAAAAGGCCTAATTGCGAAATAATTATCTATCTAATGAGGATTAAGATGTTAATAAGTAAAGGAGTTATAGGTCCTCCACCAAACTGGTTTTGCTGCACCATAGACAAAAGAGTTGGCTTTAATTCGAAGTTATTGGTCTTAACAGTAGGCCTCCTTATGCTAGATTGAAGCCCAGTTGCGTTAGGTGCTGCAAATTTTCTAAGGGACCTGTTATCCATGTCTTCAGTCACTATTTCAATGCTGATTGGCTCTTGGATATGTACTGGTTGTTGCTCTCTCCTTCTCTTATATAGAGTTCTTTCAATCTCCGGATCTAAGTTAAGAATTCCTTCAAGACTTCTTTGCATATATAAAATTTTCTGCAAAAGAGTAGGTAATACTCGAATAGAACAAAATAAGAAAGATATTCTATAAAAATAAGAAAATTAGAACAAGATGAATTAAGAACTAAAAAAAATAAAATGAACCGCCTAGTCTAATTCATTCAAAAGTTTTTGTTAATATCAACTATTTTCAAAATCCCTAGCAACGGCGCCAAAAATTTGACGTGATCCCACAAGTGCACGGGTTTAGTCGAGTTATAGAACAAAAGATATCATCTCCACAGGGATTAAGTGCTGATTACTAACTGAAATTCGAGATAAATTATCTAGGTGTACTAATTGTGATTATGAATTAAGAGTAAAATGTGAAATAAAATTTAGTTATCAAAAAGAAAGTAAATGAAACTAGAATGAGTTAAGTAAAGATCTAATTCAAATGGGATGAAAATATACTCAGCTTTAGGGTTTCCTTGTTCAATTCATTATGGAATGAAGACAACTTTCTAGCTTGATTTATTATTAATTTAGATTGCTGGATTACCGAAAGTAAGCTATAGCTTATTGCAAGGTTACTAGCTACTAACCAATAGATAAAGTGCCTATAATTTCTCTAGTAATCACTCACCTAGGTTGCATTAATAGTGCTTTAAGAATCCAATTTTAGACATTTTATCTTGTGCAAAAGAATCCAATTAGCTTAATTCCTAAGTCTAATAGAGATTCCCAATGATTATGCAAGGTCTGATTAATTAATTAGTCATTCCAACCTAGAATCAACTAATCCTTTACACAAATCCAATATTCCAGAAGTACTGGGTTGTTGAATTACAAAACAGCATAATCAAATCATAAATTAACAATAAATCAAGCTAGATTATATTAAAATCAAATCTATAAATTCATGAACAAGTCTACCCCAGCTGAGCACTGAGGTTTAGTGTAAGTTCATTATAAAACTAGCAGAAAATCAGAAAATAGAGAGGGGAATCAAACTAGTCATGAAGCTCTACAAATCCTTCGCTTAAATCCAATCCTCCAAGGCTAGTAGTCACCCTCAGTGTCTCTAGGTCTCCCAAGAGTTTCTACAGACGAATCTCTTTCTAATTTTTGGCCTCCCGTTCTCCCCGTGCAAATTCTTCACATAAAACTGATATCAGCAAAGTACACGGGATATGACACGGCCCATGTTGTACCCCATGTTCTTTTGCAAATGGCTTAAAAACTACTCAGCAAAGCTTCGAAACACACAGAAAGGTACACGGCCCTCTACACGGGGTTTCCATATCCCGTGTTCTTTGCCAAATGAATGTATTTGCTTCAATTCTCCATAATTTGCATGATTTTAGTTCTAGATCCTTTTCTAATGCTTTAATGAGTCATTTTGAAACCTGAAAACAAAATATCAAGATCTAAGTACCTTTTTCCAATGAATTTGCACAAAATACTCAATAAATAAGCGATGAAACACATAAAATATAAGTGCAAATATGCATTTATCACTCATCATAGTTCAAAGTAAAACAATCTTTGTATTTTCTCAAAATGTTAACTATTTGCTCTTTAATATCTTCTAGCAAAGTTATATTAATAAATGTTGTCCTTGGTTCTTCATCTATCCTTAGATTGACTTTCTATAATGGATCTTAATCTATAACTTTTTTAGTGTCTTCTTTAATAGGAGATTCATGGAATCTAAGAGAACTATTATTATAGATACAATTAGGGGCTTTTATGTGGGCTTCCTTAATAAGCATAGGCTAACAATTGAATAAGTTATTTTTACTATTCATTCAGTAGAGTTATAGGCCAATCTTGACATTTTAGCCTTTGAGAGTATCTTAAAACTAGATATGTCCAAAACATATATCTCAATAGTTGACGAGTCAACGTACTTGATCATACGTAGTAGTTAGACATTAGGGTTATGTATTTTGAACTTAACATAAGATTATTGCACCTAACATTGGCTGTTATCAACCTCTATGCATTCAATTATTTTATCCTCTTTCCATATTAATATCTTTTAATAAAGTGTCAATGACATGACCATTATAGCATGGATCTAATTCTTATCAAGCAATAAGTTATAGATTGCCTTAGAAGACCCTATGACAAACAATGTGAGCCTAGTTATTGACCCCACTTTAAGACTAATTAAAACCATCCCTTCAAAATTTGATATTCTCTTATTAAAAACTATCATGATGACATTAGAAGGCATTAAGTCTTTCAATTGCTTTCCCAGTTAAACAAAGGTGGATTTAGGCATTAAATTAGTTACATCCCTATCATTCATTAATATTCTTTTTAAAGGTTGACCATTTACATGGGCCTTAACATGCAAAGGCTATAAGTGGTTTTTCATTTACTTAATCAATTTTTTAAATTCTCTAATTGTATCTTTGTTAAACTTTACCATAATTGTAAATGTGTTATCATTGAAGTCTTCTCCAATTTCTTCTTTTTTGGCTATGGCAAAGCTTGGTGGCAAAATAATCACTACATCAATGTCGAGATCCATCCTTTATACTTACACTTTTAACTACAGGATTCTTTTTTCTCCTTTTTTCTTTGTACTACTTGATTTGCTTAAGCTAGATAATACTTTGGGTTAATGATCTTTTTCTTCTTCCTTTTGTAGATAACTCACCTTTACTTTTTCTTTTGAGTCTTATTTAGCATAGGTTTGTCGTACCAAGGATCATATCTCTAACTTCTCATTTCATACAAAAGTAATTCTTTAGTTTGTTTACCTTTTCCTTATGGTTCATTCTTTACCTGATTTCCTTTTGGATGATTTACTTTTAACTTCTTCATGCTAATATAGATTTTGGGTTCTCTTTTAGGTTAGTGGTAAACCAACCTATTGAAGAATGATTTCTCTTTTCCTTTATCTCTCTTAAACACTTTGTCTTATTTTTTCTTCCTTTCTTTCGTTTGCTAACTTTTGGACCTTTAAGTTAATATAGTCCATTAATTATTTACTATACATCACCATTCTAAACTTATCATAATATTTCTTACATTAGAATTTCATATTAAGAATGCCACCTTTACATTAGATCTTTTTTATGAAGTTTATCTTACATTTTCCCTCTAGTGGGTAAATCTCCAAGAAAAAAGATATGTCCAATAGATTGACATTTAAAACAAGCTACAATATTCACATCAATGTCAAATAATCCAAAGTCATCATTTAGCTTAGTGTAGTTTGATCAAGTTAAGAATAGACCTTTGTTAACCAGTATCTCCTTTTTATTACCTTTATCACCAAATGTTAGTTATCCCTATTTAATAGCCTTCTCAATCATTTTTATTGAAAAAAATGAAGCTATTAGTATCATGGTTAAACATGTTATGACATTTACAGTATGTTTTGGTTTATGGGCTTCAAATAAATTTATTAACTTGTCCTTTAAAAGTTAGTCAAATATTTAATCAGCCTTATCGATGTTAAAGGAATAGAGTTTTTTTATTAATATAATCCAATTTATCTTTCTTGTCTACATGTTTTAATAATGAGCATATATATGGATGACCAAGTTTAGCTAAATAAATTTCATTGTCAATCTCTTGGTTAATTTCTTCTTTGACATAAGTGACATAAGTCATTTTTTCCTTCTTGAAGTATGTGTGATATAGTTTCCTATTCTTTTTTTTCTTACTATAGTTACCCAATTAGCAAAACTTTTTCAACCAACTAAGCCATGTTAGTGATATTTTAATTAATTAACATTTATAAATGGCACAGTTAAATTTTGCCATTGCTATCTTTATAATACTAGTCTTGGTAACCTATGTAAAGGATTTACTCATCATCTGTTGAAACTTGAATAGGTGCTTTTTGGCTTATTCTTTTGGATTTTTCTTCACATTGAACAAATTAGTTAATCCTATTTTCATTTCCCCTTAGTAAAACTAATCATGGAATAGTTCTTCCGTTTAAGCCCAAAAATACATTAAGCTTGGAGGTAGCCCTAATTACCAAGAAAAAGCTATACTTGTTTAGGATAAAAGGAAATGTCTTAGGTTTAAAAATTCATTTGAAATTAGCTTTCTAAATTTAGTAGTAGATCTAGTGATGTGCTTAACAGTCGATTGGTTGCTCTCACTAGAAAAGATGGTAAATTTTAGCATCTTGAATCCTTTAGGAAGTTCAAGTTAGTGAATCCACTCAGGAAGAGTTCCTTAATAACTTAGGTATATGCTTGATCTCTTAACTAGTTTAGTGGCCTTTCGAGTAAAACCTATAGATTCTAATTATGGCCTTAGTGATTTTGATGTAATGTTCTTACTGATGATATCATATCCCTAGATTTTGTTGTCAGTTATGGGTTCAATCACCTTTGTTTCATAGTCCATGTCATGTTTCCTTTCCAATTGTTCTCCTTTTCTAATTATCCCTATCTATTTGAATATAAGTTGTTTGGCTTCAAAATATTTGGAATTAAAGGGTTTTATTTTCATCTACTCTCTTTTTGAATCTTGATTGTTATTGTTATGTTAAAGGTTAAACTATTGTGCAATCCTTTCTAATGGTTTACTCATGTTTAGCTAGTGATTGTTTCCTAAAGTATTAGTCTTAAAATGATTGCAATTTTTTATGACAACATGTGAACCATATTGTGCTTACTTTTATCCATTTGTTATTGTATAACTACTAAACTTTGAGAGGTTAGATTATGTTTACTTCCTTTGTTTAATCTCTTACTTGTATGTTTATTTTGTCAACTTCATAAGCTTAACTATTGAGAACAATCACTCGATTACTCTTATCGCTAGTCAAAATGCCATACAATATTCCATGAGGTAATCTTATAGGCCCCTTAGCATTATTTTTAGTTGTTGTTTAGCCTATTATTGTTATAAGTGTTTTTGTAACCTTAGCTAGCCTATTTTTTAGTGATATTAGCATCCATTCTTTTAGTTTATGAATGTTAATAATTATCAATGTCTTTCATATATCTTACTCAGAATAGAGGTTATTGATGTGCTATTGCAACATAGTTAAAATTAGAATATTGGTTTGATAAAAAATTTTGCAATATATATTAAAAGAATAGAAGCAAAAATAACAAATAAGGAAAATCAATATAGAAATACAATTAATCCAAGGGTTTGAGAGCTCTTAATGGAATAATCACAAATTAAAATATATTTAACAATTCTAATTATTTTTCAATCTAGAATTATTTGGATCTTATGCAATAATTCATGAATTTTATGCTAGATAATCATCTAGAATTTGATTAATTAAAATTAGTAGAATTAAGCAAGTGGTATGATCCATAAAGCTATATTAGAATTGATTTGAAAATAGAATTCAACTAAATTGAAGGATTAAACAAAAATCTCTTATTTAATCATTCAATCCTTTATTCCTACGTGAAGAATAATGATTAACTAACTACAATTCAACATATATATAATCATAGGGTTGAACATAAATTACACCTAATTGGCATCCGACTCATGTAATTTCATATAATCAAAATAAAGAATAAGGGAAAAGGAAAAATTAATTAGAAAAAGTTAATATTACAACTTAGAATCTCATAATCCAAATAATGACAAGCCCCAAACTCCTTTAATCAACTAGAAAATTAGCCTTCTATGGCTGAAGAAGAAGAAACTTAGGGGAAAAAAAAAGAAAGCTATCTAGGGTTGTGTAAATTGTGTTTTTACCTTTGGATCCATAAAACTTTATATTTGATTTCCTATACTACTAAACCTAATGGACCAAGATAATATGCCATCTAAGGTTATAAAGTGGAGGGCCTTGCTAATTTTAGAAGTGTAGAACTTAATTTACAAAATAATACACTGCACGAGTTATTGCAGTAAAATCTTATAAGTTTAACTTCTAGCCATTATAAGACCCTCAAAAATATTTAATTTCATTAGACTATAAATATGAAAGTTATAAGACTAGATCTTAGCAAACTTTGAGTATTAGTTTCACCTTGATTAAATTTTTGACACTCTATATATGGCTTGAAAACTTAGACAAGTTCAACTTAAACAAAAATAGAGCATTAACTTCATGATTAATTTTAACTTTCTATATGTTTGAACTAGGCTTCAACCAAAACATAAGAGTCCTAGAGCCTCCCTTGAGATTTCCAATGATAAGATCATTGAAATCTAATATCTAGAACTAAAGATATAGCTGAAAACTTGAAATAGTCTAAAAATCTACCATTAACTAAATAATTTCAAAATATTAGAAAAATAGCACTCAATCTTATAATAAGGCTAATTCCATAGAATTAAGCTTATGTAATATATTAAGAGATATAAAATAGAGGAAGTAATATAGACAAAATCTTGCATATTAAAATTTCCCACACTTATTCCTTATACAACATCGAGCAAGACACAACTTTATTCAAAATTAAAAATAAAAAGACTTACTTTGCCAAAACTTCAAAATCACAAATTCGCAAATAGGAAACAATTAAAGTCATCAAAAGACATAACACATCATGAAGAAAACTCTTGATAAACTTTAAACACCATTGTAACATCTTATTAAACATATAATAGGCATAAAAAAACTCAAATACAACATAAAAAATTAAATTAGTGAAACACAAACAAAAATATCCTAAAAAAATACATGAAAAATTAGAGGAAGGTGAAGATCTAATAAATAAAAGTAATAAAAGCAATTTTTATGTTTTAAGCTAGTGGCCTAGAACAAGTCATTTTCTTCATGCTCGATATTAATTAAAGAAATATTAATAATTCACTAATATATAATGAAGGATAGAGTGAGATCTAGGGTTTTATAGAAAGAGTTGGACAAAGATAGAGATTGAGATTGGAAACAAATAAGAGGAAGGGTAAGAGTGATAATAAAAAAAATTAAGATTTGCTTGATTCATAATGCAAAAATGTTACTAATCCCATGACTTTAATGTTAGTTATTTTAAAAATTGAAGCTTAAAGTCTTGAAGGAAGAAAACATGATAATTTTTTTAGGAAAAAAATTGATATCTAAAAGTATATTTGGATATGTTTTTATTTTTGTGTTTCTTAAAAAATTGTTCTAAAAAAACTATCTCTAAAAATTATTTTTTTGTTTTTAAAGACTATTTTTGGATTGAAGGAAAACTAAGATTAAAATGTGGTTGATATTGTAAATAAGAAAATATTTTATTTAATTACAAAAATAACATTTATAATAAGAAAACAAGTTCAGAAAATAATTAGAAGTTTTTATTTTTTTATTTTTAAGTTATACATTTAGAGAATAATTTTTAAAAAATAAATTCTAAAAATAAGTTGCCAAATAGGTTCTTTTATTTTTAAAAATTAAAAATAAAAAAGTATTTTTAAAAATAGAAAACAAATAGATCTTAAAGTTTCTAAATATTTTGCAAAATGTTTTCAACTTCATAACTTTAAACCTTAATTATTTTAGAAACTAAAATTTAAAATTTTTAAGGAAGAAAATACATTTGATTTTTTTAAATCAACATCTAAAATTTTCTCATATCTAAAAATTGAAATTTAGTAAAGGTAATAGGCTCCATCTAGGGATTACAGTTTGCAACTGCAATATTACTTGTAATATTGTGGTTGATAATTACTTTGCATTCGTAATTTTTTACAATTTTACACTAGACAATAGTCAGATTTTGTTGCATATTTTTATAATTTTACTAACCACAAAAAATTGCAACTACAACTTTTACCACAATTTAAAACCTTAGTTGCATCACAAATGCACCGAAGAGCAATTGCAATATTATGGACCACTTTGCAACTAATATATGCATATATGTAGGGGCAACTCTGGTGAGAGGGCTTATTTAATGCGAGAGATAAGAGGATTAAATTACAACCATTAAATTAAATTGAATGGTTAAGATTAGATTTATGTTTTAGTAATACATGTGACACTTTCCTTGTTTCTTTCACCTATTAATTACTTTGTTAACTGTTCACTTCCTTTTTTTTAATTTATTTCTTAACTTGTTGACTTCTTATTTTGTATATTTGTCATTTTACATTACTTTTCATTACAAATAAAGAGTTTTAATTATTTTGAAAATGTCAAATGACTCTTATAAGAGTTTAATATTTTGATGTTAATAAAACTTCAAAACTAAAATGAGAGGAGGAATATCGATTCACCAAAAAAATAAAAAAGGAGAAATATTATTTTTTATAAATTTTATCACATAAAAAAGAAACGGTTTTACATTTAATTTAAATTATTTATGTAATTTTTTGCAAAATAATTTTCTCTTCAAATTTATTTTTAGATTTAAAATTAGTTATATTAATCTGTACAATTTTATATCATCTCTAAATTCTTCGTACCTCATCCATATATTTTGAAATTGATATAATATAATTTTCAAATATAATAAAAAGCTAGCTATTTAACTTATTATTATAATTTTTTCCTAAAATTTTAGTATATAAGGCTATTAATACTATTGTTACTTGTTACTCAACAAGTCAGATTAGTTGAAATCAAATCCTTAAAAAAAGTTATACAACAATCTAGAAACATATGAAATTTAAATGGATAGATATGTCTAAAAATGAAAATATCAAGTACATTTTTTATGTCCATATAAAAGTTTAAGCTAATAAATAACATAAAAGTTTTATGTTCATATGAAGAAATTTAAAGATCTCCAGCATCCATATCTCGAAAAAAATTTAGTCCTTCATCATGTTGATCTTCTACTCCACCATCAATATTTTCCTATCATGATTACAAAATTAAACCATAAAATTTTTTGCATCAATTATAATTTAGAAATAATAAGTTACTACAAAAATTAATAAATTATTATTTATTTTCCTATCAAGGTTTACATTAATTAGTAATTTATTTATATTGAATTACTAATTAAGTGTATAGTCAATGATCAATGATCATTAATTAGTAATTTATTTATATTAAATTTATTTACATTAAATTACTAATTAAGTGGATAGTCAATAATCAATGATCATTAATTAGTAATTTATTTATATTAAATTTATTTACATTAAATTACTAATTAAATGTATAGTCAATGATCATTGCTAGTGATATTCACCAAGGATCATATATCTCAATGTCATTCCATCATTCAACAATATCAACAAGAACCCCAATAAAAATATGAAATCTTACTTCATACAATTCAACCTTCCATAATAATCATAAAGACTTTGTCATGTTTACAAATACAATTATGTACCTTGTCCTTTATCCAAAATTTGCACTAATAACCAGTTATTAATTCTAAACTATTAATTTCAATCTTTCAAGTCTCAATTTGATGATGGTGAGAAAGATGAGAAACATATAGAATTCTTGCACCTAAGAAAAGTTGTGATTTTATTTTCACCAAATAGTATAAAATAAATTAGACTTCATATTAACATCAAATACATATATAATAATAGGAATGATTTTATCCACTAAATATATCAACTTGCACATCACTGTATCTCTTCATTATCATCCCATATCAAACAAAATTAAAAACATCTAGTTTAAACTCTAATACAACTAGTAAATGGATTAGATAGAACCAAATACAAAATAGGAAAAACAAAAAACTATAGCATAGTAAGAAAAACTTCCAAAATTTCAAAATCCAAATTAACAAAATAGTGAAAGCATTAATGTCTATTTCACTACATTTACTAAACCTCCATATCTCACATGAATAAAAATCCTTAAGCCTTAAGCAGCTGTAGCACTAATAGAATCGTGTATATATATATATGTATATAAATATATATATATACATATATATGTATATATATATATTTGATCAGTGTCAATTTCATTCATATATATATATATATATGTACATATATATATATGTACATATATATATGTATATATATATATGTACATATATATATATGAATGAAATTGACACTGATCAAATTACAATTTGATATACCTATGTATTGCCTATTTAATTAAAAAATTGAATGGATTATTCATTTATTTATATTAAATTACTAATCAAGTGTATTGCCTACTTATCAATACTATGCCTCTGTTTAGTGTGGTTCTTCTTGATCCATGCACTTGTTAACAATTTGATATATATGTGTAAGCAAAATAGAGTTAGTTAATTGAATAGAGCAAAATTCAACTAAAGAATGATAAAGTATAAAATGATATAAATAAAATCTTACCAAAGTTTATTAAGTAGATTTAGTAGGGTAGTTATGACTATCATGATATCCATATTGATCATAAGTTTTACAAAGCCTTGCTCTCTTTTGTTGTTGTTCAATAACTTTTTCTTCCCTTCCTTTGATTCTTTGTTTACTTCCTTTAGTTTTTGAAAATTGAGGTGGATGAATTTCCACACTAATAGGAACATTGGATTAAAAAAAAGACTCCAATTCATCTTTCTTTCTTTGCACAAAGTCATTCTTAGCCTTAATCAATTGCTTCTCAATATCAAGAGCTCCATTTTTAACAATAATCAATTTCTCCTCACATTGCCCAGCGATATGCATACACTTGAATAATTATGCCCATGTATCCATTATTAACTTATTCACATTTTTTGCTTCAGAACACCCTTCCAAGACATTTCCTTTATTGTAAAAAATGGGTTTACTAGTTGCCAATTTAGTCCATCAATTTACTTGGTAATGCTTTGGTATTTCATTCATACCTTTTCCCTTCAAGATAAAAAGTATGTGGCGACATGGAATTCCTTTTGATTCAAACATCTTGCATGAATAATGTGCAATATGATTTGAAGCATTATGAATTACTTCTCTTAATTTACCATCAATTGCACTATTGTCAACTATGATCATTCTTGATATCCTTTCTTCCTCTTTCTTTTCTTTAAGCCCAAAATCTATACATGCAATCCATAAATCCTTTTGAAATATATAAAAAAATTTCTTGAGTATAAATATCCCTTGCGTGCTTTTCTAAACTTCAATTCATCTTCAGTTGAGGGATACAATGAAGCATGTTATTATCGCAAGTAACTCTTTTTGCCTTTGTGCTTCTATTGTAGAATCAAACCTTATCCAAAATTCAACCAAGCTTAGATTTTTATTCAAAAATTATCTATAAAAGGAGGTTTCACTTTCTGATCTTGATGTTGTTCTTAAAATCTCTACCAAAAATAAGTTCTTGAAATAGGCTAGTATCCACATGCTTTTAATATCATACATATGTGTAAGCCAATCATTCTTTTCCAACCCAAAATCACTAATGACTAATTTCCATGTTGATTCAAACTCTTCCAGTGTTTCTGAATTCCAAACACATGATTTGAAATGATTATTGAAATCATCATTAGCATTTAAGGAGGTACCCATCTTTTTTAAAAGTCTTTTCATTATGTGCCATATGCAAAATTTATGAGTGGAAGAACAAAAAACTTTCTTTATTGCAATTTTCATCGTTGGATCTTGATCTATTATGATAACAATTAGTTTGTGGTCTCCCATTGCTTCTAAGAATCTTTCAAATAACTATACAAATGATTCAACTTTCTCATCTACTAAAAAGCTAGCCCTAAAAGTAATAGATTGCCTATGATGATTTATTCCTATAAAAGGGGCAAAAATTATAGAATACTTATTTGTTTCATATGTAGTATCAAATGAAACAAAATCTCTAAAAAAGGAAAAAAATTTTCCTACAAAGACCATTTGTCCAAAAGACATTTTTTTGCCTACCTTCATCATCAACATCATATGCATAGTAAAATGAATGGTTTGTCTCTTGCTTCCTTTTGAAATTGTCAATAAACATATGTGCATTCGAATCTTTAATCAAAGCTTTTAAATATCTTGAATAATATTGGAGATCCTTTTATGTGCATCCAACATTCTCATATCCCCTTACTTGTTCTCTTAATAATTGATAAACTTTTGAGGTCCTTACATTTGCTTTACAATATGCAAGCAACAGATTCTTGTGAATAGAGTTTATGTTCCTTGTAGATCTTAAGAACTGTCTCTTCCTTGATGCGACAAGTGCATGTGTGTGACCTTCATGAAATTTTACAATTTCATATTTTCCTTCCATTGTCAATTTGAAAGCAACTTTTGCATTATAGCTTTCCCTTGTCAAATTCCTTTTTCCTAGCTTTAGAAATATTTTTCCTCTAACCAATAATCCATTCTGAGCAATATCCACTTCCTTCTTTAAGCTTTCTTTGAAACTTTCTTTTGAATAGACAAAATACTTCTAACGCTTTATGCCATTTTTATCTTTTGTTTCTGATGAGCAACGCACACTAAAACCAACATTATGGGCATATCTTTTATAAAATTCTTCTCTTTCTTTTAAGTTATCAAATACCTTTTCTGTTATAAGTTTCAATTCATCATAGAAAAAAGGCATCCATTCATCTTCCTAAAAAGTAAAGTTGAGAATAATTTAATATTATTATAATAATTATCAAAGAAAATATTCAACTATAGCTTTCATTGTTCATACATACCTTATCAATAAGATTATTAAATTTTTTTGAAGTTTTAGATTGATCATTGTTATGATTATCAATCTCCATACAAATTGTTCCCAAAATTTAAAATTCACATAAAAATTATTAAGAGACATTAATAAAAGAAACAACTAATGATAATGAGTTATTTTAAAAAGCCATTAAAAGAGAATACCAAAAGTACTAGTTCCCAAGGTTTTATATTAAAAAAACATCATGCCAACTCAAATTACAAGTAGTAACCTTATGTGGACTTTTCTACATGATCAAGAGCTTAGAACATACAATTTCCCTTAACATATAGGCTTTGTACCTAAATAAGTATTGATAATTGAATTTCTTAAGACTCTAAAATAAATCTTAGATATTCAAATTAAAACCATTAACTAAAGCAAACAAAAAAAAAAAACACAGAACATAGACACCAACATCTCTTAATTATTATAAAGGAAAACTAATAATAATATGACCCCATCTAAAAGGAATAAAGCTAAAGTATGTTGAATAAAGCTTGCATAGGCAAAAAAAGATTACTAAAAAAAGGGAAATATGATGGAAGCTATATAAGGAGAAATGGGTAATGGGAAAAATACAATGTAAATTATTAGAGAAGTACTATAAGGTCCAATTAGGTATTGTTTAAGCTCAATTTGCAACAAAAAAATGAATCCAATATAAAGACAAGGACAAGACCTTCAATACTTGAAAGTAGGAACTAAAGACAAATATTTGAAATCAATTATCATAACATGATGAAAAGTTATGTAAAATGACAAAGCTCATGGTTGTTTGTTTTTGCATATGAATAATGCTTTCGAAATACCTTTTCCACATTTGGACAAAGTCAGGTGGCTTGTGCTAGTATTTGTGAAAGGAATTTACTGGTGGACACTTCTAAGGTTGTCAATAAGAATAAGATCTGCAGGCACAAAGATGATTTCTCTAGAGAGATTATTGTTAAAGGCTTGTTAGCTCTTGGATACGAGACGTCAATTTGCAAATCTCATTAGGAAAAATCTTCCTTGTATGCTACTGGTACCTCCTTTCTCTAATTCTATTTCATTAATCCATGAATCTCACTAAAATACTCAAGATTTCAAAACATCAATAAGCAGGCAAGGAGTGAACAAACTAAGAAATAAAAAAAAAGTGAACAGTCAGACCAAATAGTTAGTGGATGAAAGAAACAAGAAAAGAGTCACGTGCATTACTAAAACATAATTCTAATTTCAACTGTTCAGTTTAATTTAATGGTTATAATTTAATCCTCTCACCTCTCATATCAAATAAGCCCTCTCACTTAATATTGCGGTTAATGATTACATTGCATTCGTAATTTTTCACAATTTTACACTAACCAATAGCTAGATTTTGTTGCATATTTCTATAATTTTACTAATCACAAAAAAAATTGCAACTGCAACTATTACTGCAATTTAGAACCTTAGTTCCATCACAAATGCACCAAAGAGCAATTGCAATATTATGGACCACATTGCAACTTTTATATATATATATATATATATATATATGTATGTATATATATATGTATGTATGTATGTATATATATATGTATGTATGTATGTATGTATGTATGTATGTATGTATGTATGTATACAAAACTAAAATTACAATTTAAAATTATGATTGAAATTTATTTACTCTAATTAAATCATTAAATTAATAATTATATTTGATAGCTTCCGGTGATAATCTTGGCTTGGCAACTGCGACCAGTGGCTTAGCAAGAAGCATATCTCCTTGATCAGATTCAGCAAGTTCAACTTTTGACTCCAAGAGAAGCTATGAATCATTCTAGGAAACAGCATAAGAGTTATGTACTTCCAAGCATCAACCCGGGACAACCACGCCTTCCTGTACTAAACGATGTGAAGCCTAATTCTGGCTCCGTCAAAACTAATCATCTGATTCACACTCTTAAGATGACGTTCTGGTCTGAACTTCTTAGGCTCCTTCCACACATTCGGATTCCGGCCGAGTCCTAGCCTGCTTAATATTACATGGCTGCCCTTTGGAATGGAGTAATTCGCAACAATTGCTCCAGCCATAGAAACAAGTGGAACATTGAAAGGAACTCCAGGGTGAAGATGAAAGGCTTCTCTTGCACAGACTTCGATGAAGTTGAGCTTTGACAGATCGGATTCTTGGACTAGCCTGTCTTTTCCGACCACATTGTCTAATTCCTCTGTGGCTCTTTGGAGCAGGTCAGGTTGGTTTAGCATCTCTGCAAGTGTCCATACTAATGATTTCGATGGATTATCCACTAGCATCAATTCCTGCAAAAGGTTACGTTAGTCATGTGATTTGTGTTCCAAAACATAATTTATAAATGTATATGGGATGAACGAAAAGCTTAACATGTATGTTCATTCAAGGAAAATGGTATATAATTACGAAGATGAACCCACGTGCCTGATTCTTGGAACTTGGATAAATTGTTAATAAACAAGTGAGGTTATTTTTTCTGTGGAATTATTATTATTATTATTATAAGGAAGATCTCATTTACTTATGTATAATTAGCAAATTAAGGAGTTTCATATCATTGAAAGATTTTAAATTCCAGTGTGCAAAAGCAATATTATTAGCTATTGCAAACTACTCCGCAATTACATTTTTCTATAATTTCACACCGAAACTTCTGCATATTTTGACATTTATATGTAATTTTGCTAATTATAATATAATTATAATTGCGACTGCAATTTAAAATCATAACTTGTGATTAAGAAAATAATGCATAGTGCCATGCTAGTGAAACAAAATGACTTCCACTTTAGAAAAGATGTTCTCCATCACACTTCACATGCGAACAAATAGAGTATTTTTTTTTATTATCTTACAATAACAATAACAATAACAAAACCTTATTCCACTAACTGAGATCGGTTACATGAATCGCACTATGCTATTAAACTTTATCTGAGACCAAATTTTTAAAAATATTATTTACTAAGAGATTCATTTTTATAATTTCTCCTAATATCCTTTTTAACCTCCATTCATACCTTTTCACTGGAGTAAAGACTATGTTTTTTAACCTCCATTCATACCTTTTCACTGGAGTAAAGACTATGTGTTCGACTCTTTTCACTAATACTTCTAGTAACCTTCCTTGAACATGATCAAATCACTTCTACTGGTTTTTTATTATCTTTTTCTTGATAGGTGCTATGCCAATATTTTTTCATATGCATTCATTTCATATCTTATTTTTCTTGTATGATCACACATTTATCTTAACATTTTTGTTTCTGCTATTTCTATTTTTTTACTCTTGTTGTCCTTTCAGAGCCTAACATTTGCTATAACAAAGTATAGCTGGTCATATCACAATTTGAAAAAAAAAATTCTTTAAGTTGAGTAGGTACTTTACGGTTATAAATTAATTTTGATACTTTTCTCTATTTTAACCATTTAGCTTATATCTTGTGTATGACATCTTCATCAATTTTTTTATCGTTTTGTAATATAGATCCTGAATACTTGAATTTTGATACTTGTGGTATGATATACTATCTAATTCTTACCTTCAAATCACTTCTATCTTACTTCTTGTTAAATTTACAATGCATGAACTCTGTCTTACTCCTATTTAATCGAAAACTTTTTGATTCTAATGTCTATCTTTTTTTTATTATCTTACTACTTTATAATTATAAACGCAAGTAAAGCAGATTATCCTTATGAAAAATGTCAAAATACAAACCAAACATTGCTAATATGCATAAATTTGTATGTTCCTGTGCGTGTTTATATGAAGAGTAGAAGCTGGTATATTATTGTGTAGGGATTACCGTCGGCATCTTTCAATGATATTAGAACATCAAGCAAGTCCTTTACTTCTTTCTTCCTCCCATCTTTCCATTCCTTCATTCTCCCTTCAATGATATGATCTTTATATTTCTTTCAAAACCCGCATATACCGTTCTTCGTCATCTTCTCATGGCCATCCAAGTCAATACCGCTCAAACAAGGCATAAAATCAGAAACACAAAAGTCAAACAAATACCTCAGCAACATGAAAATGGCATCGACATATTCTGCTTCCTAAAAACCAAGCCCTCCATCCTTTCTACTTTCCAAAGTACCTTCCTTTGATTACCATTTACCTTTTCACATTCCCACAGTAATGCTGAGCAGCAATCCTCACATTCACAAACCCACCATCTTCTTCCCTTTTGCATTGGTTATGGACATCACGAACAAGGTTATCGGCTTCTTCAGTCCTTTTGTCATCTAGCCATTGAAACCTCACTGGAGAAATCAGATCAGAGCTAAGTACTCTCTTCATTTTCTTCCACTTTTCTCCGAAGCGGTCTTAGAATATCCACTCGAGATGAGATCAGTGGACATGCTCAAGGATCTTGAAGTGAAAACAGCATCATTCTTTCTCAAGAACTCACAGGCTATGGCAGGGCAGGTCCCTGGGATTACGTGAACATTTCCGAAGCGGATGCACCCGATTTCAGTGTTCATATCATTCATCAAATTGTGTATCCACCGGGATAGAGGCTTGTTTAGAAGCATTACAGGAAGGTTGCTAAATATAGGCCAGGGTTTGAGACCCAGGGGAGTTTGTGTTTCCTTGAATATTTCTCAAGGAAGTGGCTTTTCAGGAATATGGTAAGGTGTATGAAACTGATTACTAGCGTGACAAGAAATAGAGAGCACCAAAAACCACTTTGGGTGTGATAGTAGAGTGCCAAGGACATATTCCATAGCTTTCCGGAAGTTAGCACCGAAAGAGAAATTATGAATTGTTGCCTGTGGATGGTGCTTCTGAGTTTGGTGTCGATTTATAGCGCGCGGCTTTGTTTTTGTCTTCATTTTCTTTTTTAGGGTGATAATTAGTTTTATTTGTTTATTTTGACGGAATATATATTCTATAAAAGTTTATATAGTTATAAAATTGTATGATGATGAGATATGAACAGCCTATTTAATATTAAATGCAAACAATATGATAAAAAATAACATCATGTATTTTGCAAAAAATTTATAGATAAAAAAAATAAGATTTAAAATTAAATTTTGAATCTTTTATATTTATCAAATTAATTTTTATAAATTTATTTTATCATTACGTATTTAATAATAGCTTTTAATTTGTATTCAAAACCAATTTCATATCTTATTTGGAGTGTATATAGCATAAATATTAATTTTAAAGAGAAAATTATTTTTATCTATTATTATAATATTAGGTTTGTTAAGTATCATAATTTTTTTTAATCAAGATTTTATACAAACGAATAAAATTTTTTAATGAAAAATATTTTTTCACAAAATAAATAGAGTTAGTCTGCAGAAAATTACTTATACTGTAGCCATATACTCCCGCTTAAGCAGAAGAAAATAATTACAAGTTTTAATATTTTGAAAATTGAAGAATACTATTTTTAATATTTATAAATTTTACAAATCTGATGTGTATGTCAGTAAAATTGGCAATTAACTATTTTTTATTATGTGAGAATAAAGATGCTTATGATATTGTATCATTTTTTTCTCCGTGTACTATTATAAAATGCCCGAAGCTCATTGATAGTTTAAGTTTTGTGAGGTGGTTGTATAAGATTTTATTTATATTATTTCTTTTTATTTTATTCGTTTTAATGTATTACATATGCTTAATTTTATATTTGTTATGTGATTGGGTGTTGCTTTTGTAATATTTTGAAATTATTCTATTAATGCTAGAATTTTATACTATTTCAATTTTTTGGCTATTCTTTAAGTTCTAATACTAAATTTAGGTGATTTTTATTTTGTTGGAAAGTTAAAAAAAAGATCTACTATTTTGATATTTTAGCCAAAGCTCAGTTTAGATGTTTAGAAAGTCAAAATTTGCAGTGAAATTGGTGCTTTGTTTCTATCCAAGCTTAATCAATCTCGATTTTTGAGACATATCTGGAGTTTTAGAGATCCAATTAAGATAAAAATAGTGTCTAAAGTTTCCTAAGACCTGGACCAACAACTTTCATGTCTATGATTTAGTTAAATTATGTAGTTTTATTGATCTTAAAATGGTTAGAAATCAAACCTATAAGATTTTACTATAATAGCTCTTGTAGTGTATTATTTTATAAATTTGCTTATGGGCTTCTAAAATTAGTAAGGCCCTATTCTTTATAACCCTAGGGGGTATATTATCTTAACCCATTAGGTTTAGTACCAAAGGAAATCTGATATAAGGTTTATGCCTCCAAAGGTAAGAATATAATTCCACATAACTCTAGACAGCTTTCTTTTCTTCTTCAAGTTTTTTCATTTTTATTGATGCAAGGTAATTTTCTTATTGATTCAAGGAATTTGAGACTTACCTTTATTTGAATTATGAGATCCTAAATTATAATGTTAAATTTTACTAATTGATTTTTCCTCTTTCTTTGATGTTTTTATCTAATTTTCTAAAATTGCATGAATTGGATTTCAATGTAGTATAATTTGTGTTGCTTTATGTGATTTATGATATCTATCTACATTTATGTTAAATGTTCATGTTAATCATCATTTTTCTTGTGAAAATAGAGGGTTGAATGATTAAATTAGAGGTTTTTGGTTTAATCATTCAATTCAATTAAATTTTATTTTCATATCAATTTAGATCTACCTTTACAGATTACAACAATTGCTTAATTTTACTAGTTTAATTTGACCAAATCTTCTAACAGAATTCATGGGTCAATTGATCAAATCTTCTAACTTTACAGAGGTTCCAGATGATTCTAGGCTAAAAAATTAATTAGAATTGTCAAATATATTATAATTTGTGATTAATGCACCAAAGAGTTTTCAATTCCTTAGGTCAATTGTATTTCTATATTGATTGTTTGTATTACTTTTACATTTTGTTTTTGATAGTACATTTTGGTTATTTTTAAATCAAACCCCTCTAATTTAGTTTTATTTACATTTTTACATATTATTTACATCTTATTTGCATATGGTTTGTTTAATTGCTTAATTTTGTTTCCATTGACTTTTTTTTATTAAATTTTATAATCATAGTTAATAACTAAATGTGAAAAAAAATATCTTAAGTGGATCACTAAGGTTCAACTTAGTTTGCTACCTTATACTATAAAATTTTTATCATATCAGTAATTTCTATTTTTGGTTAGCTTTGACAGTCATTAAAATTTTGGCACCGTTGCTGGGGATCTATTTCAATTCATTCCTTTCTATCTTTTACTAGCTATAATTTGCATGGTTGTTCAAGCATTCTCCTAAGTTTTGCATTTGTTAGTGTCTCTTTGCATTTTACGATGTCTATCATTTTTCTACATTTTCTTTTATTCTCTTGCATTTTTTAACTATTAAATATTCCTTTACTTCAATTCATCCTTTTTTTCATCATATATTACTTCATTTTACACTCTATTTAGAGGTTCTTGGCTCATCTGAATAAGTTACATACATGTTGTGTATCCCTTAACACTAATCATAGGGTTACTATCTTTGATTGATCTAAAAAATTTTATACTAGTAGAAAATATTTTTTTTTGGAAAAAACTTTAAGGATATGTATTCCTAAGTTCCATCATTTTTTGATCAACTTCCATTATTTAGACCATTTTTTATTTTTTAAAGGTTTTTTATTTTATAGTTCAATCTTAAATGTTAAAGGCTATCATTTTATGATGATCCATAATTTTTTAAAATTTCTAATACATTAATTAGAGTTGTTTTGAATGATTTTTTAATATTGCATTAATATTTTTGTATTTTTGTATTTCTATGGTATTGTATTGTGTAGTCTAGTATATGACTAGGCAATCTCTTAGTGAATTATTAGAATTTAATCCTGAAATAGATAGAACTTTTCATTTGCTTTGTAAGACTAGAAATATACATAGTTGAAGTATCCCCATCCCTTATTTTGATTTTCTTAGTAATTCTAATAACATGGCTAATAATAGGATATTAAAGAAATTAGCTACCTATAATATTACTTTCCAACCTTTAGGCATTCAATATCTTGAATTTGATGCTAACTTTGAGCTTAAATCAGAACTAATCTATTTGCTTCCTAGATTTCATGATCTTACAGGTGAGGGCCCTCATAAGTGTTTAAAGGAATTCCATGTGGTTTGTGCAACCATAAAGCTTCATGGCATTTTAGAAGACCATATCAAATTGAGGGCATTTCCTTTCTTACTTGCTGATCCAATTGAGGATTAGATGTACTATCTTTAATTAGGTTCTATCACTTGCTAGAATTATATGAAGATGGTATTTCTAGAGAAATTCTTTCATGCTTCAAAAGCTACTGCCATTAGAAAAGATATATGTGACATAAGGCAAATGAATGGTGAAGCATTATATGAGTATTATGAGAGATTTAAGAAGTTTTGTTCAAGTTGCCTACATCACCAAATTAATGAGCAACTTTTAATTTGGTATTTTTATAAAGGACTTCTTCCTATGGATAGAAGTACGATTGATGCTGCTAGTTGTAGATTATTAGTTGACAAAACTCCTATGACAACTAGAAATTTGATAGTTAACATGGCTAAAAACTCCTAACAATTTGGCATCCAAAATTATAATCGCTACTAAAGGTATGCATGAACTGAATTTCTCCCATTCAAATTAGCAAAAAATGGAGCACAGATTGGATGAATTAACTTCTTTAGTAAGATAGATAGCCATGAGACAATAGCAAATCTAAGCTCTTCTTCTTGCTAGACTTTATGGTGTATGCTCATGTCTAACTTATTCTATTGATTCATACCCACAACGTAAGATGATAAATGTCAATCTCAAGCTTATGTAGCAGCAATCTTCCCTAGTAAATCATAGTACCAGTACTAGTAGTAATAGTAGTAGCTTAATCAGTACCTTAGATGGAGAGATTATCAAAACTTCAAATATGGCACCAATTCTACCAAGATTGGTATCATCCTCCTTATGACAGAATTTCACTAAATCCTACTTCTTAACAATATTTAACTTTAACTTTTTTTTAGTCATCCTTTGAAGATTTCGTTAAGCAAAGGACTAGTAATAACTTATAATTTTAACAAAAAACATAAGCTATAATAATAAATTTATAAACTTAAATTGGCTAATTATCTTCTACCCTAAGTGAACTTAAAGTATAAGATTGAGGATAAACTTTTTCTAGTAATACAAAGGGCAAAGAAGTTGTAAATGTAATAATGCTTAAGAATGGCAAGCAAGTTGACATTCCCTTATCTTTCTGACTAGAAACAAGCCATCAATTAGAAAAGAATAAAAGGAAGTAACTAGAAAAGAGATAAAAACAAGGTAAAAGTGAGATAAATTCTATCCCTAAACTTGTATCTTCCATTGATTTTTCTATTCCTTTTCCTTTTCAAAGAAAAGTTATTCCATCAAAGAAGATTGAAGATGAAAACTATATTTTGATATCCTTAGAAAAGTAGAACTTAACATGCTTTTGCTAGATTTGATAAAATAGATTTCCAAGGTATGCTAACTTTTTAAAAAATTTATGCATAAATAAAAGAAAATTAAGAAATGATGAAAAAGTAAGTTTGGGGGTGAATATGTTTACTATCATTCAAAGACAATTAATGAGGAAATACAAAGATCTAGGCATATTCACCATTCCATGTGTTATAGGAAAAACTAGAATTAAGCATGTTATACTAGATTTAAGAGCTTTAATTAATATTATACCCCTTTCTATTTTTAACTCTTTAAATTTATAACCTTTAAAACAAATAAGAATGGTTGTGCAATGAGTAATAAATCTAACATTTATCTCTTAGGTGTTTTAAAGGATGTTTTAGTGCAAGTTAATCAACTTATTTTTCTAGCAAATTTTTACATCTTGAAGAGGAAAACTGAAATATCCAAGATTCTTTCCCCAATCATTCTTAGTCAGCTTTTTCTCAAAATAGGAAAAACTATGATTGATTTTTGAGATAGAATATTAACTATTGAGTTTGATGATGTAACAGCTAACTTTAACATTTTTTAAGCTATACATAAAAATTTCATGTCCTTTCTTGACATTTTTTAGCCTTTATTTTATGATATTCATCATTATCAATTTTATTTTATTTTAATTTTTATGTTTCTATTTTTGATATTACTAGTTTTAATCGTATTATTTCTAATGTCTTTGCTAGACATACTTATGATGACATGCCTATTGAATTTTTTGAAATTTTGAAATTTGTGGATTGTGTGGATGACCATAAGTGCACTTGTTATAATAGTGATATTAAGTGTGTCATAAGTGTAGAGATTTTAACATTTATAAGTGATGAGAATTTTAAAATGTGCAGAAACAAATGATTATGCATAAATGAAACTAGCAAAAGTAATTACTACCACAAATTTAGTACCTTCTTTACATTCATTGGAGCAAAAAGAATGCATTCTTATTGATCATTTTAGTTATTTTACTAATCAAGTTGAATTCATTAGACAGGATGATTCTAAACTTTGAAGAAATAGTGCTATAAGGATGGAATTTGGAGAATTTGTGCTAGATAATCTCAATTTGAAAAAGACATCTTTGATGGATGATATTAAGGTTAGTAATTTAAAGGCAATAGAAGTTGTTAATCATCATTGGATCTTAGTTAAAGAAGTTATAGACATATTAAGTCAAAAATGTTAAATAAAAGTACTTCTTGGGAGGTAGCCCAAATTTTTTAGATTTGCTTTCTCTTTCCTCTCTCTTCTATTTTAATTGTCCTTTATTTTTCTTAATGTTGATAAGCTTTGTATTGAGGACAATATAAAAGTTTTAGTGTGGGAGGAGAATTATAGGATTTATTTTGTGTTTTATGTCTTTATTTAATGCTTTTGAAAAAAAATTGCATTTTTCATTCGATTTTAAGTCTTTTTGAATCGTTTTAGTTGCTTTCCATTGATGGAAATTTTACATTTTTATTGAGTAGGATTTAGTTGAAGTTAGATAAGATTCATAACATGATTGAATGAATAATTTTGCTTCTTGAAATTAATTAGTATAGTGATAGATTTTAAATTGGTAGATTAAATTTTAGTAGCATGACTTTCGTTGTGAGATTTTAAACTTTATATTAATTATCTATACTATTCTTTTTCTTTCTTGTATGGTATTCTTTCATAATTTATTTCTCTAGAACTTACTTTAATTTTTTTTTTTAGATTATATTTGCACATACATGCACAAAATGATAAAGGCATTTTTTCCTTATTTAAGGTAGAGCCAAATAGCTAATTATAAAATTTTACCTTTGTTGAGCCCTTTAAGCTTAATTGCCTTTTTTTTATATTGATAAGCCCATGACTATTTCTTTTTCTAATGAAACATAAGTGTCTTTACCTAATCTTAGGGATTAGTAGAGCATTTAAATTTTTATAAGATGGGTTTGGAATGAATGTAGGGTTGTGTGAGTGTGTATGTTATGAAAATTTATTAACTTTAAGTTCAAATGTTATTTGAAATGGAAAAAAAGGGAAAATCAATAAGAAAAGAGAAAAAATGAAAGAAAAAATGGTAAAAAGGAATTAAAAAAAAGAAAAAGAATGCAAAAAGAAATTGATAAAAGGAAAAAGAAAGAAGCTAATAAGTATATGAATTTAAAGTTAGGTTGTTGTGTTGAATTATAATTGTTCATGATTGGCCCATATGTTTATATTTTAAGCATTCTATTGATTTCTTTAGTTCTACCCTTTCATATCTTTATTTTTCCTTTCCTTTTTCCCAGTCACATTACAACTTTGAATAAAGTCTTTTTTACTTATGTTGTACATTTGATTTAAGTAATGGAGATTAAATGATTAAAAAGCTTTTGTTAGAATAATTTTATGGAATGAGCTTGAGTGAAATACTTGTCCGAAATACTTGTTGGAGAGTGAATTTTGTAAAAATTTATGTATTCATCTCTCTTTTTGAATAAAGTTACTTTGTTAATTAGTTTCAAGTTTGTTAATGTTTTTCTTCATGATGTATTATGTCTCTTGATAGCTTTAATTGTTTCTTACTTATGAATTTGTGATTTTGAAGTTTTTAGAAAGTAAGTTTTTTATTTTTAGGTTTGAATATATTATATCTTGTCCAAGGTCATACAAAGGCTAAGTGTAGGGGAATTTGATATGCAAGATTTTATCTATATTATTTTTTTCTATTTTATGTCTCTTTGTGTGCTACATATGCTTAATTTTATGGAATTGGTCTTGTTATGTGATTAAGTATTGATTTTCCAATGTTTTGAAATTGTTCAACTAATGCTAGATTTTTACATTATTTCAAATTTTTTTACTATAGCTTAAGTTTTGAATCTTGGATTTAAGTGACTTTTATATCATTGGAAAGGTTAAAGGAAACTCTATAGCTTTTATGTTTTTGCCAAAGCCCAGTTTGGATGTCTTGAAAGTTGAAATTAGTTGTGAAATTGATGTTTTATTTTTGTCCAAGCTGAACCAATCTCAATTTTTGGACTATATTTAGAGCTATAAAGATCCAATCAAGGTGAAACCAGCACCTAAAGTTTCCTAAGACCCATATTGATAACTTTCATATTTATGATTTAGTGAATCTATATAGTTTAATAAGTTTTACAATGGTTAGAATTCAAACCTATATGATTTTGTTGTAGTAACTCTTGTTATGCATTATTTTGTGAATTAGGTTTTGGACTTCTAAAATTAGCAAAGCTTTATTCTTTTTTATCCTAAAGGACACATTATCTTGGCCTATCAAGTTTAGTACCAGAGGAAATCAAATATAGGGTTTATGCCTCCAAGATAAGAACACAATTCCATATAACTTTGAATAGCTTTCTTCTCTTCACGAAGTTTCTTCTTTTTATCAATGGAAGGCAAATTTTTTAATTAATTCAAGAAATTTGAGGCTTATCATTATTTAGATTATAAGACCCTAAGTTGTAATGTTAACTTTTGCTAATTAATTCTCCTCTTTCTCTAATGCTCTTGTATGATTTTTTAAAATTGCATGAATTAGATTCTAATTTGGCATAATTTACATTCATTTTTAGGATTTATGATATCTATCTAGTTTTATGTTGAATGTTGATTGATTAATCATCATTCTTTTTATGAGAATAAAAGGTTGAATAATTAAATCAGAGGTTTCTAGTTTAATCTTTCAATTCAATTAAATTCTATTTTCAAATCGATTTAGATCAAAATTTATAGATTATAACAGCTGCTTAATTTCACTAATCTAATTTGATCAAATTCTAGATAGTTATCTAGCACAGAATTTGCAAACCATTGCAGAGTTTCAAATGATTCTAGGCTAAAAAATTAATTGGAATTGTCAAATATGTTGTGATCTTTGATTAATCCACCAAAGATTTCTCAATTCCTTAGGTCAATTGCATTTTTGTATTGATTTTTTATGTCAATTTTGCATTCTATTTCTAATGCTGCATTTTGCTTAATTTTGAATCAAACCTCTTCAATTTAGTTCTATTTACATTCTTACATATTGTTTGCATCTTTTTTGCATGCTCTTTTCATACTTTTTATTTAATTGCTTAATTCTATTTCCATTCACTTATTTTTTTTTATTAAAATTTGTAATCATAGTCAGTAATTGAATGTGAAAGGATGTTTTAAATGGATCACTAAGGGCCTGACCTAGTTTATTACCTTATATTGAAAAAGTTTTTATCAAAGTAGTAATTTTTAATTTTGATTAAATTTGACAGTCATTAGAGGTATACAAAAGGCAAGAGTCCAACTTAATTTTATATAAAATCTATAATTTTTATAATAAAATTTCGTGAACACTTAAAATCTATTCTCATATAACATAGCATTATAGGCTGGTGTTAGGTTTTAAATCATGGTTGGTCAGGCTTTGATTGTACATGTTATTAACTTTTGGTCTCATTGTTAGTACATGACAATATATTTGCAAAGAAGTCTATACAAGACCTCTGGTTATTAACAACCACCACTAAACCCATTTTGATTTCCTTGTTAGTTGCTAAGAAATTCTAATAGAGTGCAAGTAATTAAAAATCTTTAATATAGATAGATTCAAAGAAATGTAATGGGCTTTGTGTTTGGGAAATTCATATGTCTTTCTTTTAAAGGAAAATTTTGTATCCATTCTTTTTCTTGAAAATTTCTTAAATACAAAGTATGTACTACTTGTTTAAATACAAAATTACCTACAAATTTTGATTCAATATAGTAAGTGTAGCTACAGTTGTTACATGTGACTATTTAAATATGTGAATTGTTGCATTATATGGATCGTATGTTAATATTAATTTACTACAATTTCTTTATCTAACTTTTAATTTATATGAAGTTTATAAAAATGCTAGTTCATTCATTTGAATGACCAAATGCAATAATTATAGTTGCAATTACTTATTGCACTACATTTCATATATTGTAAAAAATTTTATAATTGGAGTAAGAGTTTTTCATTAGTTTTTATAAGACAAGTTCCACTAAGAAAAAGAACTAAATAGTGATGGATAAAAAGGTGTAAATAAACAATGGGTTGATAATTTTATTAGAAACAAATTTATGTTATTTGTTACTGCATTTAACACTAAGTTTATAAGGCAATGATAAGCAAAATGATCAACAAACGAAATTAGTGATGTCTTTATTTGTCACTAACTATATAGTTACTAACTTCATATTTACCGATGCCATTTTTGTCCCTAATCTACATTTTAGAAATGGGTATTTTTGTTGCTAATTGAATCCATCACTGCATCGATTAGAAAACTTTAAACTAGTGATGGAAAATTTCATTACTAAACTAGGTTATTATTGCAAAATTAGCAGTAGCATATTAGAAAATTTGTCACAAATTATACCACTAATATGAGATATATTTGTTAATAGGATGTTTGTTTTTGTAGCAAACTGAACAACAAACACTCTACAACAATATAATTCATAAGACTTAAACCCTATTAATAATTAGATATTCAATTCATATAACAAAATTGAATGTGAATATTTTATTTATATAACATAAAAAAATAAAGTCAATAAAATTCAATATAGGAAAAAAACATATCCAATATCTATACATAAAAAAATAAAAACCATAGTTGGATAGCTTTCAAAATTTTGATGTTGGTTGTTCTCATAACACTTAACTTATCAATTATTTTGCAATAATTGCAGTCAGGAAATGGTGGTTGTGGCCATCTCAAATTCTTCAAATAATGTATTGATTTTGTGTTGATGTTGCTTGATCATTACGTATTGAGATGCAAGTCAATGTTCTTAAGTTATCATCCTTTCAAGTGTTGCCCTGAACTTTACATGCTACCACTCGATAATGCTTTACCACTTTTGTAGTTTTGGTTACAAGGATAAACAAAACATGACAAATGATGGCCTAGCAACCTTGGTACCTAAAATCCTATACCATAAATGGGGCCCTTTTTATTCGAACTGCTAACTATCTCTATCCATAGCAAGGTTTCATTGACTTATGCAAAGGTATGATCACTATCCTCAACTAATGTTTAAGAAGATTGTGCTTCCAACATCTTAGAGTACTCGCCTTACAAAATTAAATTTATAGGTTAAATATTTACGATATATATAAAAATATATTATGTAATGTATATAAAAGTAAAAGTTAAATCTTATCCATGTCTTTTTGGATCTCTTATCTATAAAATGTTGGATAACCATTAAAATGACTTAGGTATGAGTGCACAAGAACACCTTCAGATTAGTAGAATATTCAATTAAGTTAGCCACTTAGGAATTTATATATAGAAGTAAAAGTTATAAAATTAGTGAAATAACGATAAAGCTAATTTTAAACTAATTAAAACAAAACCTTACCATCTTTCTCTTATGTTTTGATATGGAGATAGAATTGCTAGTGTGCAACTCTTTCCAATAATAGTTGTCTTATTATTTTTTTAGCTAACATCTTGTTTTCTCTTGAAATTAGCATCTTCAACTCACTTTTTCTTAAGGTCTTTAAAAAATGCTTAGGCATATATTCATGCTTCTTTAGCAAATCCCCTCTTCACTTGGTCATGTCCCTATAATTTTTTATGACTTAATGAGCCAAATTCTTTTTAACCTTGGACTACCACTTGTATATGGCCTACAAACACTGAATAATTGAAGTTTAATATTGATAATTGCCAAATTAAAATATAGATACAAATAGTAATTCATACTAAACCCTAATTTACCTGTCAATCCTTAAATCAATCATCTATAAGCTTTGAGAGATGCTAGTGTAGGTGAAGGTTAGCTCTAGGAAGCATACTTGTATTACTTTTGTTATATCTTTAATAGGATTATAGGTCGATATATTAATCAACTTGTAATCAAATATAACCAAAGTTCAAAGTGCAAATTCAATAAAAATGTTAAATAATACAAATCAATACAAATTAATAATTGAATGTTAATTAATATATATTATCCTCCAAATACACCTAAATCCTACCATTAGTTGGGTTTATACCCTAGGAATATGTTTGTAGTTTAGGGACAAATGGCTAGGTGTTATGGACAAGTGGCTAGATGTTTTGCAATTTACTAGGTGGGGTCTTGAGGAGTAGGTTAGGAAAGGCCCTTAAGAATTGATAAGGAAGCCTAGGACTCCTGACTAGATGATGACATTGATATCGATAAACCAATAGATGTTACTGGTGCTATAGTTGTTGATGAACCGACACTTAGAGTGGTCAAAGATGATGGAGTTACCTATTTGGTATCATGATCTTTAAGCTTGTGTCCATTACCGTGGTGAGAGTGAATCTACCTCGATGTGATGACACCTTATAATATTCAACAAATGAAACAACTAATTATTACAATATAAATTAAGCGATAATCATATAAATAACTAATTTTTTGACTTAACTATAAACTAATTCAACTTCCTAACTTAACTAAAGAAACTAATTTAATTTCTTAGCTTAGCAAATAATAAGTTAATTAAGATTTCCTAACTTAACTAAAAACTAAACTAACTATGAAGTAAATTCAATTTGTTAACTTAACTAAAATCTAATTCAATTCTCTAACTTAACTAAAAACATATCAATTTCCTAGTTTAACTAAAAATTAATTCGATCTCCTAACTTAACTAATAACTAATTCACTTTCCTAACTTAACAAATACTAAATTAACAAAAAATAAAATTAATTTCCTAATTTAATTAAAAACTAAGTCAATTTCCTAACTCAAATAAAAACTAGAATAATTAAAAAGTAAATTAAATTTCTTAACTAAATTAACTAAAAACTAGTTTAATTTCCAAACTTAACTAAAAACTAAGTTTACAAAAACCTAACATTGATATTAAAACTAAAAGTAATTTTAATTTTAATTTTATATCCTAACTAAAAATTGATTCAATTTCCTAACTTAACAAATTAAAATTGAAATCAACAAATCATACAAATTAAAAAATAATTAACAAATTAACATAAAAATTAATAAATTAAGCTAAAAACCATGCAAATTAGTAGGTTAAAATATCCCTAAACCCTAAATCATACAAAATAAACTAACTGAGCTAATTTTCACAAGTTTTTCAATTGAAACATAGTACTAACTAGGATATCAACACACTAAGCTAGAAATCAATAAATTAAGCTAAAACAATACAAATGAATAAATTAAAATATCCTTAAATGCTAAATCATATAAATTAAGTTTATTAAGATAATTTTCATAAATTTTAGTGAAAACAATATAAATCAATAAATTAAAATATCCCTAAACCCTAAATATACAAATTAAACTAATCAAGCTAATTTTCAAAAATTTTCTAGCAAGAACATAGTATCCAATCAGGATATCAACAAATTCAATTAAAATAAGTTACTTAAGTTAAAAATAATATAAATCAATAAACTAAAATATCTTTGAATTGCAAATCATACAAATTAAACTAATTATGATAATTTTTACACATTTTTCAACAAGAACAAAGACTTAATTAGGATATTGACAAATTAAGCTAAAAATTAATAAATTAAGCTAAAAATCATTCAAATCAATGAATTTAAATTTCCTTAAACCCTAAATCATACAAATTAAACTCAAATACTCTAGGATATGTGGCAAATAATCAAATTCAAACCATAATGCATAACAAAATGCATTTAAAAAAATGAATTTGCTAACAATAATGAATTTGCTAGCTAAGGAGTTTTCAAGATTCATTTAAAACAATGCATAACAAAATCATAATCACCATTCAAATTATAATAAGGATATAAATTACTCAATCTAAATATTAAAATTATAAAAATAAAAGCTTATCATTACAAAAGGTGGTGGGAAAAGAAGTTTCAAAGGAGGAATCTAATTTTTTGCAATATAATACAAAAAAATAATAAAAGGAAAGAAGGGGTTTAGTGGTAGGCAAATAGGATTGGTTAAATATGGAGATTTCATAGAAGAGGATTAAAGTTTGAAGGAAAACAACTAAAGGAAATCCTAACCATTATAGAGTGGTCATTCTACATCAGTTGATAGATATCAGTCAAAGGCAAAATTAATGTCAATATTAACATGATGAAAATTTGAAATTAATGACATAAATAAGATAATGTTTAGTAAATACTACCGATGTCTATATTAATGCGGTGACTTTTTTTAAATTTGTGAAAAACTTATGATGATGGTTAAAATTATAACCAACAATTATTTAGAAGGTAACTTCATGTTTGAAAATACTAAGAAGGTTAAAATATTGGTTTTATGCTAAACTAATATTGAAAATGAATGCAAACAATTAGTTTAAAAGTGCAAAACAAACTTAAGATGTAAGTTTTTTAACTAATCAATATTGAAAACAATGTAGTGGTGGTATTTTTGTAAATATTATTCTAACTTTATATGTTTGTTTTGCATCAATCCAACATCATTCCTTTTAGACATCGATTATCAAATTGAAAATCAATGTGTAAATGTTTTAATTGTATATCATTCATTTTGTCCTTATTTTACATGACTTTTGTTTTTTGAAACCTACTTCTCTAGCAATAACATCTACTATCATCATTTTTTTTGTGATTTTCAAACCTCTATCATGTTTTTAATTACACTTAAATTTATCTTTATTCTTATTCTATTCATCATAAAAATTTTCAAGTACATTTTTCTATTACATTTTCATTATATTTTTTAATATTAAAAAATTATTTGGCTTTGTCTAGTTAGGATGTATATATATATAGTAATTTTGTGATAACCTCATTCATCACTAAGTTTATGATTATATTATCTATTATAATTGCTAATGCTTTTAGGGTTTTGTCACTCTTGGTATATATGGTTCTATTTATGCTCTGTTTAGTGGTAATGCCATTGCCATTTTAACTTGTTAACTCTGCCATTGTATGTTATTATATCTCTTTAGGATATCAAATATATTATATAATAGAATGATTCTTATTTGTTCTATGGATCTGTAAATTAGTGAAAGCATTTGTAAAGCATGATAATTAATGTGATTTTAGTTTAGTTACTTGCCATGCAAGTTTTATATTTTGCCATGCCTATCATATAACATTTCTTATGAGGACAAATTGTATATCTACTATTTTGTTATTCCTTAAGTAATGTCAACATCTAACTTTATATATGCATCATTGTACATGATTAACACTAATTTTTTTTAAACATCCAAAATATGCATCCTTCTAAAGAGATAATTGTTCCCACTCAAAGGATTATTAGAGGTTCTATAACTTTGAAGGCCATTGTTAATGCCCTAGCAAGGGATGAAAAGTTACTTATTTAGTTTAATGCTAAATGACAATAAGAAAGAGAATATGGGTTGACTTATAATAGTTACTTTAAATTAGCATCGTAATTTAAAGTATCTATAGGTTATGCTAATTTGAAGCATATCCTTTGGGATTGAAGGATAACATTTGTGAGGAGGTTTTAATGTGTATACTTTTCTTAGATAGCTTTATGCTATTGATATGAAAAACTTTATTTGTAGAATAATTATATATAACTCTTTTGATGTATTTTTTTTCTTGTAGAGTGCTTTTAATTTTCCTAACATAAAATACATAAGCAATAAAGTAGAGTTACATGTGGCGATCTAATAGAGGAACTTCAAGGCAACATTGAGGTAAGACTATGTCAATATTGAGACCGCTAAAAAATCCCACTTCAAAAATAGAACTTCATTGACCAGCAATCGTGGGAAAATATTTAGGTAAAATTTGTACATTATAGATTAATTCTTCTTAATGGCTTGTTTGTATATCATTTGTAATTGTGAACTAATATGTCCTTTGGTTAATAAAAGTTAAGTAGGTTTAACTAAGGAGGTGAAGAAAGAATAGATATCCATACAAACTCCTATAGGGGGTACAAAAAGCTAAGGAAAGAATTATTAACAGAGAGATATGCAAAAGTCAAAGGCAAGGACAGCAAGGATGAACCTTCCTTTTCTAGCCTAGACTTATAAAAGCGAGACAGAAAAGGTAGTTAATGATCTTGAAGTGTCAAGTCATTGTAAAAAAGATGGTAAGTGTTTACAATTAAATCAAAATGTATCATTTAATTTTGAAGCTTCTCTTTCATGCAAATTGAATCCAATTATTTGTTATTTATTTAATGCCACAAGACACTTTCATATAGCAAGCTTCTTAGGGTAAGTTTGAGCCAATTGGGAAGAACAACATCCTAACCATATCTTTAGGATTAGAAAAGTATTTTGATCATGTTTAAGAAGTTAAACATGGTGTTGGATTGAAGGACTATTTTAGCTTATTAAGGCGTCATTTGGTAAGGCATTCACGACATGAGTTAAGGGATCTTAGAGCGAGCAATACCCATAATGTAGAATAAAAACTTATTGTGGACTAAATGCCAAGGAAATAACTTAATGTACAAGAGCAACACATGTAGATGCAACAACAAATGCAATAGCTACTTAAGCATATAGCCTACCAATTGACCATACAATTAAGTTTTATGGTGTAAGTCCAATCATCCTCTAAAATCACTGCTCATATAAATAAGCTAGCTAAAACTATTATTGTCCCACCTACCCTTGGGATTCCTAATTAAAAGAGGTGTTAACCCTTTCTACAATTAGCTTGGAAGATATGGTAACACTTATAACACCAATCTTTATAGTAGTAAACCTTATAAAAACTTTACTAAAGTAAAAGCCACCCTTAACCCTTACATTTTTCCATATATGCTTACATATGAATTGGGTTTCCTATAGCTTGGTTTCATATTGCACAAGGCAAAGCTCTATGTAATCTATTGGTAGCAAAACCACCACTACTAAAGCTCATGATCGAGTGGATTTTTATAAGTTGTGAACTCCACCATCAATCATGACAGATGATCAAGCGAAAATGGTAGTTAACAAACCAGTAGTCTGCATTGTAGAGGTATCAATGCCAAGCAATGAAGTTTGAATAATGGAAGAAGCCCATGAAACTTTTATCATATGGCTAATGACCCTTCTTCAATACCTAGTGAACATATCATCATATATCCTCTACCTCTACCACTAACTCTTTTATAAGGTTAAAGTTGTATTAACTTTATTTTTATGAGATTACTAACCAAAGTTATTTATGTTTTAACAATCTACTAATCATGATTAAAATGCACTATAGGCCAAGTTTAAGAGTTCATAGGTTAAAAAGGCCCAGGCCTTGCTCTTTTGAAAAAGGATATGTGAAGAGGCACCTTTTCTCCTAAGGTTATTGGGTTATTTTTCCAAGTTCCTTAGAGAGAGTTATCTTCTGCCCCTAGGTATTCTCTAGCTACCTATATTAGTTAAGTAATGCACCATCTAGGAGCTCCTAAGGTTTGAAAAGCTCGATGCTATTTTCATCCACCTCTAAATCAAGTAAGTTTATGTTATCTTTTTGAATGAACAAGAATTAATTCAATCATTATCTAAATGGAAGTTTAGCTCACATTAATCCTTTTCTAAGTATTATTATAACCACTAGTCTTCCCTCGATTTTACAATTAAATTTGGATACATAGATCTATATTAGCTCAACACTTAAACCTAATAGAAAGCTAAGTTGATAAAGGAATATGTCATTAAGGCATTACTCTCTCAATCCAAAAAAGCCTATCACTTTGCGCCATACCATGAGAGGTAAGTTTTATGCATTTGTTATGATTTTTATTTTTTCACAAACACATGTTGACATTTTATTATACAATTGTATTATAGTGATCATTGGATGCCTGTTGTGGTGCATTTTGAAGAAGTTTGTCTTCTAGTTTGATCCTTTAAAAGGAAAAGTGCGACCCAAGTTGAAAAAATGACTAGATGAAGCTTTGGTTAAGTGCTATAAAAAAGGCATTCAACTTGATAGGAAAAGTAAAAAGGTAACACAAGAAGTAGTAAAGGTATGTTTCCTGTATGAGATTGTGACATATTACACATGGAAGCTTGTATGTTAACTAAATGAAATTGACATCCTATTTTACTTTAATGCCTAAAACAAATTAGCAATGTAGAAGTGGCTATTATGTTATAAGATGCATGCATTATATGTTACATCATTGACAAAACCTAATTACAATAATTATTTATTTATTTATTTACATCTACTCATATGCTTAATTAATTGAATTAATAATGATAACATGTTAAATGTGTACACAATGCAGTTCTTTAAGGATAACAACAACCTATACACTTGACAAGAGCTTGACAAAATAAGAAAGCTTTACACAAGTATTTCATTAGGATCAAAGTTGAACCACCTTGAATGACATTAGGTGTAAATCTAACTATGCAATGGTAGTAATTAACTTATTGTTCTTTCATTACTTGATGATAGTGCTTTGTTATGAAAAACTTATTGCTACTTATTATATTTTAGATGTATAAATGATATTTTAAAAAATTGTTATAAAAGGTATAACATTTGTTTTTGTTATTGTTAATTACTTTATGATTTTGTAGTTATTAATAATTGTAATATGTTATGCGATTGTTAGCTATTATATGATTCCATAATTGTTTTCAATTGGTTATGTTTGATTTTATTTCTATAGTCGTTAATTTCTTATTTATGATATCATTTAAACATCAATTTTGAGTTAATACTTAGCATCAAAACTTTTAACAACTTCTAGCCTCTAGTGAGAATTGAAAACAAAATGAGTAAATCATAATGTTATTTGTAAATTTCATTTAAAACTTTTCTAACCTTAAAATGATTTTCTATCTAATGATGTATTCTTTCCTTATAACCTTAAGATATTTCTTTTCAATTTTATGTCTTTTAATCACTAAACTTTACTTATAGAATTATTAGCCTATTAGTAAATATGCGAGGTTATGCACTCTTTGGAAAATATAGAATATAAAAGTATGGATTTGCTTAGCTTTTATTTTTGTTCTTCAAATTTAGTGTTAGGTTTCATAATTAACATGTTTTGTTGCCTTTCATTTTTATACATCTTTTATAGGTTTGTATAAGTATAATATTTTATTTTATTTATATTTTTTTATTTTTATATTCATACTCATAACATATTTAGTTTCTAGTTTTATACCTAACCATATATTAAGTATTTAGTTGTATTAATACTCATTGCAATTGCAAGTTTTAAATTCAAGAGTGCCTTTTTAGGAATTGCAAACCTCTCATATAAAGTAACGGGTATTAAGATAGATTTAGCATAACAATCATCTTTGATTAGGGTATCATGTGTGTGTGTGTGTGTTTGTGTATATAAGTTTGTTATTCAATAACCATTCATTATTTTCAAATTTTTAATATTCAATTTATTCTTTAAAATTGTTAAAATAAAGATTCTATAGTGTTATAAGAGATATTGGTTTCTATTTCTATTTAGAATGCTCTATAAAAAGGATCCGAGATAAAGGAAAAAGGGAAAGGTGGGGAATGAGAAGGATTTAGGATAAAGGAATAGAAGGAGAAGGTTAGGTTTAGGATAAAGGTATAACTAACTACGTTGGTTATTGATAGAAATTGAAGCGATATAAATGGCATCAAATGTTTGTTGTTTATAAACAACCAACATGTAATAATATTTCTTAAGATGCTTTTAATGTAACGATATCAATTTTTCCTAATGAAATAATTGATGTTGTTATTATTGTTTACAATGGTCAAATAACCAATGTCAAATAATGATATAGAATGATGTTTAATTAAACATTGATACAAAGTCATTGTTTAAGACTTTACAAACCTAATATGTATATGTTATTTTGTGGTAATGCCTAAAAGGAGTCTCTAATGGGAAGATAAGAAGTTGAAGGGGAAGGTTGAGGTTTTTCTAATGAGGTAATGATGAAAAGTAACGTAAAAAGTGAGGGAAAGGATATGGAAGATAAAAAAGAAGAGCTAGATTTCAATGGATTTAAAATTATAGAAAATTTAGATGAAGGCAGACTTTGTTTGAATTTTGTCATCTCAAAAAAAAGATAGGATGCCAAATTTTGATTATTAAGCTATTGTGAAGAAAAATAGATTTCAAAGCATTAGAATTAAAATTATATCGAATTTAGGCTTATGATGGTGTTCTAAATATAATTGATCTCACAAATGATTTCTATTTCGTGAAATTTAGTACTTCAATGGACTATACTTTTCCTTTGATAAGAGAATCATGGTCAATTTACAATTATTATTTAAAGATCTATAAATAGGATCTAAAATTTGATCCTAAACTCCTTATCTAACTATATGATAACAAGTTCATTACATATTTAGGAAATAGAATTAGCAAAATGTTAAAGGTTAATGTAACCATAGAGTTTCAAGCACATGGCAAATACGTAAGGCTATGTGTTAGATTTTTTTAAAGACATATTATCTAATTACTCCTTTAAGGGCAAAAACTATTTCATAGAACATGAAAACATCCATATGGAATATTTTCATTGTGGTATGATCATTATGTTGAGCACTGTCCTTTTAAACAAGTTGTTCAACAAATGAAAATAAATAAATTAACTAGGGAAATGAAGGTTAGAGGTATAGTTGGTGGTGACATAAACAATTAAAATTAATTTGGTGATTAGATGTTGGTGCAAAACTCAAAAATAAAAATCAATCATTTATGAAAAATTTAGAGTTTATAATAAAGAGGAAATCAATCATATGAGCATATTCAAGGTTTGTGATGAGGAAAATCTAGAATTTAATTGTCACAACCTTTTCTAAGGCTTATGATTGACGTAAGGAGTCATTTCACATGATAAGCTACCAACATTTCTTAAAATGTATCTAGGTTCATATATCACATGTAGAGATATACATAGGTTAGGTTATCAGGCTTTGAGTCGAGCTTTTCATGCATAATTACATGAAATACAATGGCCCAAGTCTATGCCCAAGCTTGTCTCGTTTAACTTTTAAAAGATTTAGCCTAACTTAGCCTAATTAAATCTATACATGGCTTGAGGTTTAGCCTAAAAGACTAACTACTTTCATTTTTATGATTATTTTTAAGTAAAAATAAATTTTTATATGAAAAACATACATTTAAAGAGATAATATCAAACGAAGTATTTTTACATTAAAAATAATTAGATATAATTATTTTTTTAGTAATATATAATTATATTATTAAAAAAATTTATATAATCAAGCAAGGCCAAATCAATCTATTTTTATTATCATGGTCCTAATTTGACCTAAATATTACTAAGGCCAAGCCTTATAAATACTCAAATTATAAAAAAGAGCACAAATCTTATATTTTTTTGGGTCTAACCTTTTAGGTCTAGCACATCACCTAGCCCATGTACAAGTTTAATCACTTGCAATGGTGCTTTTAAGAAGAGGAAATGCAATTTTTGAAAACTCATTGTAGGAGGAATGCAATGTGCTCTTTTATAAACAAGTGTTCCAACTATCCCAAAACATACCTTACTATTAAAGATCTCACGCAAGTTTACTTCTAATTTGTTTGACCATAGTTAAGCACTTATGAGGAAAAGTTCACCAAAGAAAAGAAAACAAATAATAAGAGGAAAAGAAAGTGAGTTTCTATGAAACTTAGTAAGTAAAGATTAATCAACAAAAATTTATTTAAATTAGATATTAGTCCTAGAATATGAAAAATATAAGTTGAATCCTAGGAGGAACATCAGGATTTATATCTAGGAAAAATGATCATCTTCTTATACCTTTGTCAAGGAAAGGATGGAAATTTTTAATGGTTTAACCTATCTATTAGAAAATATAACACATGCACATATATTTTTTTATCATAACCAAGACTTCTCTAAGTTATTACCATATTTTGGGCACATGAAAAGTCAATCTTACTTTTAACATAATTTATTAACAATTATACATAAAATCAATAGCAATTGCCATTCATGACATCACATACATCTATAATCATCCACACTCGTTAGTGCCTTCATGTAAATATACATCTTTGTACATACCACGAATCTCCTTCCATGAAAAGCAATAACATATACATAATCAAACTATAATCATATCATTAAACCATTCATGTACCACAATCACATTATCATATAACACACATAGCCACAAAATAGAGGAAACTAGGTAAATCTCCTTATAACTCTCAAGTTTTCCTTACTTTCATGAGCCTATCATTATGCATCCTAATTCAACCTTATACCCTCATAAGTAGTTACTAGATTCAATGTTCAAAATAATATCAATAAGCCCTTAACATAATTCTCATGCCTCAACATAGTATTTTTTTTTAAAAGAAAGATTATATAACTCATTCATAATCATCCTTTGCCTCTTTGCATAGCCACACATTTCAATTCATTTTAATAATAAAAAATAATTTAATTTCAATAATAATAATAATAATAATAATAATGAATAACAATACTTCCATGCCTTTATTGCATGGCCTTAAATGCCTACTCAACAATAATAATCCAAACTATATAAACATTCTAAATACGCATAATAAGATAAATAATAACATTGCTATACCTCCATGCATGGCCCTAATACATTTATTCAATCCAATTTAATTCATAATAGATTATGATAGCATTATGGCACCAAGCATATCAAGTAGGGAATTGATGATCAACCATTAAGGTTTTAGTTATTAATCACTAGTGTAGTACCTAATAAATGTTGGGTTTCACTTATATCATATAACATAGCAAAAAAATATATTTTCAAAATTATGTGAAACCTTTCTAAAATCAATGCATAAAAACATAGATTAAGAACTATGTTTATGAGATTACCTCTTGAAGTGTAGATTGAGTCACAAGCATAATTCAACCTCTCACAAATCTACTAGAATCTGTTTCTCTCACGCAGGGTTAAGGTTTTAGTGTAGTTTTCTAATGGCAATTTTGTATCATCATTAAAGTGACACCTACATTCCCTTTTTATAGAACTAGGGCATACGATTTTCCTAGTCTCATTAGGAAACTACCTTTACTCCTTTTAATTTTATTTAATCATAAAAATCTTATCCCTATCATGATAAGAGTGAGGAGAGATAAGCCTTATTTGTTAGTTATCTAATATTATCTTAATAATATTAATAACTAAATATTATTAGATAATAACATTATCTCATAATATATTATCCAATATTACTTTGATATTAAATAATATCACATAATATACTAGATATTATGTAAATAATATATATATATTATTACTTTGATAATATATATATGCACTAAATAACAAGCCTAATTAATAAGATTTTAATCTAATTAAACCTTAATTAACTACTATTTCATTCCTACTCCTTTTTGTGTGACCTTGTATGTTCTTATTACATTGGTAATGATCCATCAATGGACCATAGATAATGAGCGGTATCTAGTAATACATTACTATCACCTAAGTAGTAAGAATGCTTATGATTTAATATCCACCTAATGTATGAGCAACACTTTACAACACAATCTCTTTTGTAATGATATCTAAATTAAACTAGAGGCATGGAGTGTGTCATCCTCATTAATGTTCGATCCATATTTTTTGATACTGAGTAAATTAAAATAAATGATCAATATCATATATTGATTTATTTAAACATGGTCATACATTTCTTAGTCTCACTCAATCAAGGGGCCCAAGGATATCATTCCTTTTATATAAGAGGAACAAAATCCCATTTATATCACTCACATCCCTTTGCATGATTCGTGACACACTTAATCAATGCCCTACACATTATTCTGGTTAAAGGTGACATAAGATAACATCAAAGTGTGTGACTTCTTATATAGGAAATCGTAGTGACTTTATGTCAAACGACTACGTGCATTGTGGTTACATAAGAATAGCTAATGATGCATGATAATTCATGTAGTATTCTCACAGTAAGTCAATCCAGCATATTTGTTCACTAACAATATACCCATGTATTAACTTGATATCATATGTCCATGATTCATAATCATTAGTCATCATATATGATAGTGTTGATGTATTATTACTATCCTTTTTATAATCAAACTCAACTATAAATATTTTAGGAATAGTAAAAATTATTCCAAGGATAATTATTATATTAAGTTATAAATTGCAAAATATTAAAATGAAACAAAATATAATAATTGTATTGTCTAAGATAAAACGTAATATATTGTGCATTATTACAATCTTCTTATGATTGGCTCCTAGGACACATATACATTAATAGTAAAAATCTAGTAAAGAAAATATATAGAATTAAATTAGAAAGTATTTAATAATGGGTAATTATTATGAGTATCCATTAATCCTAAGGGGTGGAAATTTTATTCCAAATTGTCTAAGAAAAGTTTAAGTGGTTTTAGAAAGTATTCAAAATTTAAGGTTGATAGAGTTTTGAATCTTAAGGTTTTTACTTAGAAGCATCTAATGTAAACCTAAAGGGGGATAAAAAGGTAAATTTATGGACAAGAAGGAACGGTGCTGACACGCACGCCGTAATGCACTAAAATTAGATTTAAAACTGGTTACTGAAAAATAATGTAGAATAATGCCACAACCAGATCATACCCCTAGTGATCCTTTGATTTTGTCTTGTTTAAAATGATTTTTTAATAATATATGCACAATTATTAAATTATTTATGCAATAAAAATGATGAAAACTAATGCAATTAGATTAATAATGTAATGAAACAGAATGCTAGCAGAAACATAAATAAGAACAAAATGTAATAATATATTGTGTATTGTTTATATAATTTTTGCAATAACAAAATGCAGAATTGGGAGGGGGTTAATTGCATGAATAAATAATGTAATAAGTATGAAATAAAATTAAAGTAAAATAGAAATAAAATAAATAGAAATCAATGGAATCAAACAGTTGATTCAAGGAAATTGAGAATCTTAAATCGGATTAATCATAGATTAATTAGGATTTGACTTTTTCTAATTAATTCTTCAACCTTAAATTATCTGAAATCCTTGCAATAATTTATGAATTCTACGTAAAATAATCATCCAGGATTTGATCAATTAGGATTGGTTAAATTAAGTAATCACTATAATCCCTAAACTAGATCAAAATTGATTTATAATTAGAATTTAGTTGATTTGAGAAATTAAATTAGAAAATTTTAAATTAATGCCTTAACCCTCTATCCCTATGCTTAAAACTATGATTTATCAACCATAATTTCATAATAAAATAACAAAGAATTCAAAAACTACAAAGATGAACATTAATTATATCAAATCAATACCCAATACAAGGAATCTCAATAATTCAACATAATTAAATAGAGAAAGAGGAAAATTAATTAAGAAATGTCTTCATTACAAAGCATGATCTCATAATCCTCAAGAGGATATCTTCAAACTCATTGAATTAACCTCAGAAAATTAGCCCTCCATGGTTGAAAGGACAAAAACTTGAAGAAGAAGAAAGAAAACTAGGCTGCTAAACTATATAAGGTTTGATTGTATGATTGTATGATTTGTTGCCCACCCCCTCATCTCTATTTATATATGATAAAACCCATAGAATCCTAATCCTAGTTCTCTTAGGATTACAAAATTAAGGCCTTGTTAATCCTACTCCTATTAGGATTATAAAACTTAGCAATTTCTTTTAGAAGGTTCAGCAATGAAATCTCGTTAGTCTAACTTCCATCTAATGAATGACCCCCAAAATAATGTAGTTTCACTAATATTTTAAATTTAGGTTGTGGGCCTAGGTCTTAGCAAATTTTGAATGCTAATTTCACCTTAACCGGACTTCTGTAGCTCCAGATATAGCTTAAATATCAAAATTGGTTTAGTTAGGACAGAATGACACCTTTAACTTCTCAGGCACTTTTAACCTTCTAAATGCCCGAACTAGACTTGGATCGAAACATAAAAGTTGTATATATCTATTTTAGATTTCTAATAATATAAAGTTTGCCTCAATCTAAGATTCGAAGCCCAAGTTATGACTGAAAAATAGAAATAGTGTTAAAATCCAGTATTTATTAAATAAATTCATAAACTTGTAAAATCAATCCAAAATTATAAAACAAGGCCTATTCCATTAAATTAAGCATATGTAACACCTAAAAGACATAAAATAGGAGAAAATAAAATAGTAAATATTTTTTTCATCAAGTGCACATTTTTCAGGAGTAAAAGGAGAAGATGACTTAACTTTAAGGCATTAATGTGATTTCTAAGTGAATTTTCTAATTATGTTTCAATAGAAATTAGAAAGATGATAATTTGGATGAAAAAGATATTTTAATATGTATAGCATGTACTGAATTAATGAGCAAGAAAGAAGTTTATAAAGATAAGCATAATCATCATTTGAGATAAGAGTGTATTAAATGGGAAGGAATATTCTTAGTATTAGGGATATATGATAAGCTCGACTTAGATTTTGACTCGTCAAAATGAAACCAAACTGTGTATGACTTGGTTAAAACATAAAGGGATAATGTCATCTAGTTAGAGTAATGCTTAGAAAATACTCCACCCTACCACTATAAATAAGAGTGCTTAATTCTAACATTCTCCATACTAAACAAAAGTAAGCCATAATTTTGATAGAAAAAGGAGTAAGAGTTCTTTCATATTATGTTAGTGTATTCTTCATCTTCTTTCACACTTCTTAGTGAGATTGTTATAGTTGCTTGAGAGTTCTTTGAGAATTGTTAGAGATCAAGCTCTTGTGATCATCAAAGTGAAGGTAAAGCTCATATACTCTAATGGCTTCTTTCCTTTTCATAATTCTTTCAAAAGTTCTCTTACAATCTTTTAGTTATTTTGGGTGACACAACTTGAATCATAGATGTGGAAAAATTAAGCAAGTAAACTTACCCAAGTTTGTAGAAATTTACTTAATTTCTTTTTAGTTTTCTTCTGAGAATATCTTTATGTATGTGATATATATATGATTTGATTGATGGAGTTAAAACCATGAGATCGTGGATTTAAAAAAGTGTTATTTTAAAACTTCTTATAAGTTGTTAAAGTGATGATTTGTAAAAAAAAAATGATTACATTCCCTTTCTTTTAGAAAAAAGAAGATTTTTGAAAAGGATTTACAAAGAAAATAAAAAAGGATTTCTTGAAAGATAATTATGAAAATGATTTTTCTAGTTAATATTTGAAGAAACAAATATTTGAAAAATATGTTTTATTTAAGAAAGAAATAAAACTATTATGAGAAAGTATTACATATTGCTTACAAGTTTTTTCATTAAACTGAGGGGAAGTTTTAATTTTTATGATAAAATTAAGTATACATTATTTTTTCCCATGATATAAATAGTATATGATGGTTAGATCAATGTTTAAAAGCAAAAACAACTTTGAAAAACATTTGGAAGCCTTTAAGAACCTTTTTGTTTGGTGAGGAAAAATTCTATTTTTGTAAAAAAAAACTTGGTATATTATATTCTACACTAATTAAGGGATGATATTAAATATTTATATCAAATTTTTTAGAGCAAAAACATATTTAAAAACATGCTTTAAAGGTTTTAGTTTTATGCTAAAAAATAAGATTAAAAAGTAATGTTTTTTAGAAACAAATTGTTTCCTTCAAAAGTTTCTTTTCTTTGTGAAACATTTTAACCACTTGTGTAATTTGTTTTGAATGTGAAAATCATTGAAATAAAGCCTCTTAGTCATTCAAATAAGGTTGGAAAATTTTGGATTTTTCCATAAAAAACTACATAAAAATTGGTATTTCAAACAAAAAAGTTTTATTTCCCTTAATGTTATTTGATGGTTAATTGTTTTAGTAACTCATGTAACATGTTTTAAGCATGAAGAAGATTGGAAAATGACACTTAATTTCCTTTTTTTAATTCCATAAATTTTTAGAAAATTTAAGAAAAATTGATATTTAAATTGCAATTTTCATATATAAGGGTATTTGTTAAAGCCTAGTATAGGTTTGTGACTATTTTCTTAACTTTTAAAAGTTGTATTATGATGAAAAAGTTTAGTTTTTCTATTGCTAGATAACATGCTTATGTTGGTGTATGCTTTAATAGTCAATCATATATGATTGTATTTGTATGTAATGTATTAACTTTTCTTCATATATAAACAAAGTCATTTGTTTGATTATTATATTTAATGTTATATCTTTGTAATATAAATAAATATAATAATTATCTCTGAAATATTTTATGTTATTCCTAAAATATTTTTAGTCAAGTATTATTGTTAATTAGGATAAAAGTAATGCATCAAGGCTAGTATGTATGTTGACTAATGATTACAGTAATTGATATAAGATATCAAATTAACTCATGGGTACCTATTAGAGAACAAATGTACTAAAATGACCTATCATGAGAATGCTACATGGATCATTATGTCATAAGCAGTTCTTATAGTGATAATAATAATATATGTAATCCTTTGATTTGAAGTTACTACAATTCCTTACATAAAAAGTCATGTACTTTGATAACATCTAATGTCACTTGTAATAAGGTAAACCTAAAAGATAGTAACCAAGTATACTATGAACCATGTAGAGGGATATGAATAATCTAGATGGATTTTTTTATCTTTTTTATGTAAGAAAAATGATATTTATAGGCTTTTTTTATTGAATGAAACTATGAAAGGTATGACTATGCTTAAATAGATTGATATGTGATATGAATTCATTTGTTTCATTTAGTTTACTAAAGAATCAAGAAACATATAAATTGATTTATGAAGAAAGTAACACATTTCATATTTTGAGTTCAATCTAGATATAAAAAACAAAAGGAACTAAACTACATGGAAATTAGTCATGAAAAGGTTATATTGAATCATTGATAATTCTCATTACTTGGGTGATAATGATGCATTACTAAATACTATTTATTGATTGTGATAATTAAATATGATTTTAGGACCATTACCAATGTAATGAGAACCTATAAGGTGTTACATAAAGAATGAATCAAATATTAAGGTTATAATGTAATTAGGTACTTTTAATCATATTAGAGCTTCTAACTGATAAAAGACCAACATTATTGGGTTTCACTATGTAATAACATAATATAATTAGGTTATACCTAAGAACACTAAATATGGACTAATTACTAATTGTGTTTAGGCATGGTTAATAATCAACTTTTAATTATCTCCTTATTTAAAGTAAATTTTTGTTCGAGATTGTAAAATGCATATTTAATTTGCAAAATGAAATATATAAATCAATCAAATAAGTATCTGGATTTTTTTATCTATGAGATAAAATATATTAGTTAGAAAAGGATTTAATTTTAATTAATCATTTATTTTAAATTAAGTAGATACATATCGTAAAAAATTAGAGATATTATTCTAGATTTTAAAATCTTAATTTTATATATATAATAGATAAAGTGTTAATTTTAAAAAAAATTCAAAATGATCAAAACTAAAAAAACTAAAAATTTTAATAGCTAGCACTACTTTATGAAGGAGAATAATCCCATTCAATCAAATTAGAGTCTTTGGCAATTCATGTGAATATCATAGATATGATGGCATTCGATGTTATTCATGAGTTAACAACTGGCATTTATGTTCATGATAATTCATGTTGATTGAACATTTATGACATTTATGAAAAATAAAAGCAACTTGTACTTACATTGATGATTCAAATCACAGTAAATTTGATTTGGATCAAACCTTTCTACATTAGTTTGAAATTACCCTTCAAAGGTATATATTTTATCATTAATTTATACTTCTTTTGCTTGGATCTGCAGTAGGTTTCAATGTAATCTTAAAATATTTGCTATATTTTCTATATCTGAAATTTAACAACTTATGTGCTTGAATATGTAAAGAAAAATAGTCTTCTTAGTTGATTAGATAGTGTAGTTTAAGGTTAAAAATGCTTTAAGTTTGGAAATTGTAAAGCTTCGAAAAACTAAGTTTTATACTTTATAGTTTTATTGAAAAATCATGAAGTATATGGTTTTTTTCTTTAAATGAAATCTTGCTTGACATAGCATATAAATGTGTGAAGTTAATGGCTTAAAAGTATGCTTGAACATTAGTAAAAATATTATGAAATATTGAATGGTGCTTTATAGGTATCTATGATGAAATCATAAGCTTGAAATGATAAATTAGTGCATGATTTCTTGTTTATGAATCATATATGCACTAATGAGTTTATATGCAAGGATATTTGTGGATGATAATGAATTATTACATAGAAATATGATATAATAATCTAGGACATGGAAATGGAAGCTTAAATGTTTATTGTGTTCACTAGAAATGTGATGAGGTAAATGTAAATTTTTCTTGCTAGATTATATTTGACCTTATATCATATTATATTATTGTTATGGCTAAAAGATGACATTTTAACTTTATCTTATAATGTGAAAATAGGCTAATGAATGATTTATATGAAAAATGGGCTAGTGAATGCTTTATAAGCTAGAGAGAGATCTATTGAAAAGCTTGGATACCTATTTGATTATTAACTTAAATACCACATGTGATTTTTAGCTTTAATGTCATATATGACATTGTGACAATATTATCATTATGTTACCTTGTGAAGAGTTTATAAGATTGGCCTAACACCTTATGTATTCCAAGTTATACAAAATGACATGAGCGAAAGAGGAGGCACAAGGTTTGGATATGCCTTGTTTTGGTTTATTAAAGTAACAAGGAGGAACTTTTTATTATTAGTGTATATGCCCTAAAACTAATCATATGGATGATTGTAAATTTGAATCATATTATTTCAAAGGCAATTCCAATTGTTATATTTATACATATATTTTCTACATAGTATATTTAATTATGATAATAACCCTAGAATAATTATTTTCTTAAATGTTTCTAGTCATATATCATTGTGGATTGGGTTGCATTGATATGTTAAAACTAGCATGTGTGGTGACTTATATGAGATATTAAGTCTACATATGAGTACAAGTTAGAAAACTTATGTATTGGACTGACCCACCTTAAGAACACTATATGGATCATTATATGAATGTCATGAGTGATTCTTAGTGATCATCATTAATATGGTCCTTTAACCTGAAATCGCCAAGGTTCCCTACATGTGAGTTCCACATTTGATACTATTCTATATTACTTATAGTTGAGTAAATGCAAGGGTGGTTATTAGATGTGTCATATATCATGTGGAGGGATTTGTGTGATCAAGATGGAATTTGTCCCTCCCATATTATAGGAGTAATATCTATGGGCCCCTTAATTAAGTAAGGTTGAAAAAAATGCATGACTATACTCAAATGGATTGACACAGGATATCAATTACATTTACTTTAGTTAGCTTACTTAGAAATCAAGAAATCTTTGAATTAAGTTATATGGGAATGAAACGGTTCATGTCTCATGCTCAATTTAGATGTTTAGGATAAAAAGTTATAGATGATGATCACATGTATAGATTTAGTCAAATCATCGACTTTCTGATTACTTGGGTAATAATGATGTGTTGCTAAATACTGCTCATTATTTATGATCATTGCCAATATAATGAGAGTTTGTAGAGTCGCATACTTAGAATCTAGTAGATTTGAAATTAATGTACCAAATTATTTAGGCCTAGTATATAAGAATTTCATGTTATAATTATAAGCTTATAATTATACATGGAACAAAGCATAATTAGTTAGGTTTTTTGCACACCTATTTTAATAGACTTATTAGGTGTTAATCATATAATTATTCACACATCCCAACATAGAAAAACTTAGTAGCCTTCTTTGATTGCAACCCTAAAACGGGCATAGCTAGCACTATGAGGTAAAGGAGAAGAATTCCAATCAGAGGTCATAGGATGTTCACTAGTGATTCGCAGGTTTATGTTAATACATCAGAGTTTTCGACTAAAAGTAAGTCAAAAAGGTGATCAATGATCAAGCCTTTGAATCATCTAAAAAAGGTAATGAATAAATCTTTGTCTTAATCTAATCATTTCACATGGATTCTTCACTAGGATTGGTTAAATTTCACTACAATTGTTTGACTCCCAATTCTAACATTTATGTCACATTACCATTTAACTATTAATTAATAATTTATTTTTGATTGAAATCTTAGTAGTGTAATATACATAATTGCTACATAAGGAAACTTCTAGCAAGAAAGTGGTTTAATGTATGTCTTGTATATATTTGGTTCTATTGATTAAAACTTATTAAAAGATTTGTATGTTTGCTATTTCACTGAGTAAGTTATTACTCACTATACTTGTAGGTATATTTTGCAAATACTCTTTCTCATAACCTTACTTGAGATTACAAACATATTGGCATATCTATAACATTAGATATGACATTTTTAGGTAGAAGTTCCATTTCACACTTTTGATTAAGGAGGATGGGAGTATTTATCCATAGGCATAGAGGGAGTTATAAAGATACAACCTCAAAAGCTTGACCTAATCCAAACATTTTTAGACTAGCATTCGATAGACTTTAGCTACCAAGAAACTTTTAAGGATCCTATATCTAACGAACCTTTACTTGCTATAAGAGTAGTAAATGTACCTACACATGATTTTGAGCCCTTCAACCCCTTAGTGTTAGCCCTAATTTTCCTTATCACATTGCTTACACTCCCAACGAGACCACTAGCACCAATGAATGTTGAGTTACCATTATACATTTCATTCCTTAAAGACCTAACTAACCCTAATAAGAGCATCTTTTTTGAGGACTCGATGGAAACCTAATTAGGTTGATAATTGTTGCTAATATTTTGGTATCTCTATATCTTCTTCTTGAAGTTTTGCAATACTTGTATAAATGTTTTGACTAAAAGATATAGTAAAACCCTAGAAACTTTTTGTGTGAAGGTAACACTTTTATAATTATGTTTATGTATATATATGATGTATATTACTACATTTTTTTCCTATTATTTCTTTAAATAGTTGTTGTTTTACTAAAGGTTTGTTTATGAAAGAAAACAAAGGAACCCATGGAATTTCAAAGAAAAGGAAAGGAAAATAGTTTTCATCTATATCAAAGGTAAATATATATTTATACATTTGAATGTATTTATTTAAGTAATATATAGATATGTATTTTGAAAAAGATTTATCAAATCATTTAAAGAATATTTTGAAAAATTATTTCTGACTTAATTTCAAAGAAATCAAAATTTTTGAATTTTAATGAAGAGTATGTCATCTCTAAAGTATTTATAAACAAAATAGGATCTTTTAATTTTTATTAACTTGGTTCTATTCTATTGTGTTTATTTCATAGTTTGAACTTATGTTTTTGGAAGAGAATTTAATTTTTTAAAAGAATTAAAAAAGTTCTTTAATGAATTCCTTTCTAAAATATCTTTTTGATTTCTTAAGAAATTTCAAGAGAAAGATATTTTTATAGTTTTATGAATAAGAAATTACGTTTCAACTATTTCCTAATGAAAAAGTGCTTATTTATTTTAGTCTATTCTTTAGAAAGAAAAAATGAGAGAAATTATTCAATATTTTTATTTTTTCAAAGGTGGTATAAATCTCGTAAAATACCTCTTATCAAAATGTTTTTCTAAATATCTATCTTTTTAAACTTGATAAAATTAATGATGTTTTGTCGATTGGTAGGATTTGTTAATTTAAGAAAAATATATCATTTGATTAGGGAAAACTATTTATAATTATGATTTGGAAAATGATATATATATATATATATATATATATATATATATATATATATATATATATATATATGCATATAAAGAAAACAAAATAAATTAGTGAAAATTCTTGAACTTGGTTTTTTTTTTTTTGCATATTACTTGTTATCAATAAATAGAAGTTTTACAAAATAGTTTTAGGCGAAAAGGCTTGTAAAGATATTCAATTGATGCCTTTTGCTAGTCATAATGGTCCAAATTTGGGTTGTGACAATTTAGGTATCAAACCATGGTTTGGGTTAAACTGTGGAATGGTAAAATCTGGTTTAATGCAAATGAAAGGTCTTAAATCATAGTCTAAGAATCAGTTGAACTTTAGCTTGAAACAATCAAAGTAGATGCCATCTTAGTGTTATCTATAATCTTAGAAGTGTGATATGCACCAAAATTAATTAAAACTGGTTTGCTGAAGAAATAATGTAGTAAAGTAGCACAATTAGGTTGTATCCCCTAATAATCTCTTAATATTATCTTTTTTAATTAAATTCCTTATGATATTTACCCAATTATTGAATTATTAATGTACTAGAAATGAAAAACACCAATGCAAATAGAATAAAAATGCAACAAAACAAAATGTTGTAATAGAAATAGAATGCAATATTTTGTATGTCGTATAAGAAATTATATGGAACATAAATATAGGATTAGGGGATTGTTTGCATGAAATTAAACAATAGCAATAAACTAAACAAATATAATCAGAGGCAAAATGAAAATATAGAAAAGAATTCATTGTGAGAAAATAGCTGATTCAAAAAATTAAAAGCTCTAAATTGGATTAATTATGGATTAAGATTTGACTTCCTTAATTAATTCTTCAATCTTGAATTCTCTAGAATTCCTATAATAATTCATAAATCTTATGCTAGACAATCATTTAAGATTTGATTAATTAAAATTATTTAAATTAAGCAATCACTATAATCTCTAAGTTAAATCAAAATTGATTTATAGTTAGAATTTAGTTGATTTGTGAAATTAAATTAAAAATCTACAAATTAATCCCTCAACCTTCTGTCCCTATGTATAAAATCATGATTTATCAACCATAATTTCATATCAAAGAAGCAAAGAATTAGAAATCATAAGGATGAATAATAATTATATCAAATTAACATCTAATACAAGTAATTTCAAGAATTTAGCACAAATAATTAGGAAAAAGGAAAATTAATTAGGAAAAGTCAATATTACAAATTATAATCTCATAATCCAGTGGGGGAGACCCTTAAATTCATTTAATCAACTTTAAAAATTAGTCCTCCATGTCTAGAGGATACAAGCTAGAAGAAGAAGAAGAAGAAGAAGAGTTGTCTAATGAGTGTATGTAGAAAGTCTAGATGTCTAATGAGTGCTCTCTATTTATTTAACATACTTAACCTAAAATCCTACTAGACATAGATTTTATGTCTTTTATGATTACAATAATAGGGCTTTTCTAAGTTTTTAGAAGCCCAAACTTAATTTTAACAAGAAAATTAACTCAAACAATTATAACAGTAAATTTTTATAGATCTGACTTCCAACTAAAATAAGGCTACCAAATTAATGTAATTTAGAAAATCCTTAAACATCAAAGTTGTATACCTATGTCTTATGAAGATTTGGGCACTAATTCCATGTTAATCAGATCTTTATAGCTCAAGTTATGGCCCAAAAACTAAGGTGGGCTCAATTAGGAAAAAAACATAACTTTATCTTCTTAGCCATATATAACCTACAAAACATTTGAATTGGGCTTGGTTCAAAACATGAAAGTTGTAGATCTCACTTTCAGCTTTTTGACAATATAAAGTTTACCTCAATCTAATATCTAAAACTTAAGATATAGTTGAAAAACTAAAATAGTATCAAAATCTATCATTTATCGAATAAATTCATAATATTCTAAAATCAACCCAAAATTATAAAACAAGACCAATTCTTTAAAATTAAGCACATGTAACACTTAAGAGATACAAAATAGGAAAAAATAAAATAATAAGTATTTTTCTTATTAAATTTCCCCACACTTAACCTTTGCACGTCCTCGGACAAGATACAACTTTATTCAAAACTAAGAAGCAAAAGACTTTACTTTCCAAAAACTTCAAATTCACAAATCCACAAGAAAGAAACTAATAAAAGCTAGCAAGAAACATAATACATCATGAAAAAAAATCTTGACAAACTTGAAAATTAACTAACATAGCAATTTCATTTAAAAAGAGTAGATCAAATTGATAAATTCCTTACAAGATTCACTCTCCAACTCTTAAGTGTTTAGGCTAGTGTTTTACTTAAGTTCATTCTATGAAATTATTCTACCATAAGCTTTCTAATTATATAATCTTCACTACTCAAATTACATACACAACATAAATCAAAAGAGCTTTATTTATGATTGTAATGTGACTAAGGTAATTGTAGGAAAAATAAGAATATGGAAGGTTAGAAACTAAAGAAATTAATAGAGTATTTGAATCATAAACATATGAGCAAATCATAAATAATTACAACTCAATATAAGAAGCTAAATTCAAGTTCAAACACTGATTAATTTCTTTGTTTTTCCTTTCCCTTTTCTTTCTTTCTTTCTTTTCTTTTTTTTAATTTCCTTTTTGCCTTATTATTTCCTTTTTTTTATTTTTCCTTTTTATTTTCTTTCTTTTTTATTTTTATTTTCTTCTTTCATTTTTGTTTGCTTTTTTATTTTATTTTCTTCTCTTTTTTTTTCAATCAACCTTTCAACTTGAAGTTAATGATTTTTCGCAACATACAAACTCACACACCCCTACCCTTATTCATGAGCCTATCTAATAAAATTCAAATGCTCTACTAATCCCTAAGGTTAGGTAAAGACATTTATTTTTAATTAAAGAAATATACTCAAGAGTTAATTAGTAAAAAAAAAAGCAATAAAAGCTCAAGGAAGCTAACAATGATAAAAACTTCAAAGTTGGTTATATAGATCTAGTTTAAATAAAAAAAACATGCCTTTATCATTTTCCTGTATGCACATGCAAAATATAATGTCAAAAAAATTCAAACCAAGTTCCAAAAAAAAATCATGAAAGAGCATCACACAAGAAGGAAGGACAATAGCAATAGCATGGATTTTCAACAAAAGGGTCAAAATCTCACAAGGTAAGCAAGCTACCAAGTTAAAACTACTAATTCAAAATCTACGACTACATCAATTAATTTTAAAAAGTAAAATAATTCATTCAATCAAGCTATGAATCCTATCTAACTTAAATTGAATCCTACTCATGAAAATGCAAAATTTCTATTAATGGAAAGTAACTAAAAATTACTCAAAATCAAGTGAAAAACATACTTTTTTTTAACTTTTTGTTCTTTTCTCTTTTTCTTTGAAAGCATAAAATTGAAAATCATAAAAAGCATTGAAAGAAGACATAAAACATAAAGTAAATCCTAAAGGTTTCCCCCTCACAATTAAATTTTACATTGTTCTTAATGTAAAGTATATCAATATCATCAAGAAAGATAAAGTGCTAGAAATCGCACATCATACATGCAAAGCGGAATAAAAATTTTGCATGATTTCCACTAAGGATCCATGCGAATTTAGGATGCCATAGATTAGGGATTAGGGTTTATACCTTTCGGCAAAAAATCTTCTGTCCGCTACACAAAAAATTCGATCTGCTTCTGTCCGTTTTCCAATCCAATCTGCTCTCCAAATCACGAACTGGAATAGAAACTAGAAGATCAGATCACCAGTGCAGCGTTTAATGTGGCTGCACCTCTATGGTATCCACATGAACCCGTGAATCACCGATGAATGTCTACACAAACACCAGTTAGAATTGATCTCCTTTCACCTTGTAGTACTAGCTACGCTTCTTCAGGGGTTTTGGTCAAGGAGAGGTGTTAGGATTTTTCTGTGCCTTTTAGGGTGTGTAAATAATGATAATAAATCTATTATTACCCAACAAGCCTATTTAAATAGGTGCATAGAAAAACCTAACCTATTTGGGCTTTATTCCATGTACAATTATAGGCTTACTATTGGGCCTTATAATTATAACATGAATTCCCAAATATTAGGCCCAAACAATTTGGTCCATTAATTCCAAATTCACTAGACTCTAAGTGTGCGACCCTACAGGCTCTCATTACGTTGGCAATGACCATTGATCATATTAATGATCATAAATAATGATTAGTTTCTAGCAACACATCATTGTTACCCAAGCAATGAGAAAGTCGGTGATTTGACTAAACCATTACACGTGATCATCACCTATGTCCTTTTGTCCTATACATCTAGATTGAGCACGAGACATGGACCGTGTCATTCCCGTATAGCCCAATCTTAAGGTTTCTTGATTCCTAAGTAAGCTGACTGAAACAAATGTAATCGACATCCCATATCAATTCATCTAAGCATGGCCATGCATTTTCTCAACTTTACTTAATCAAGGGGCCCATAGATGTTACTCCTATTATATAGGAGGGACAAATCTCATCTTGAGCACACAAACCCCTCCGCATGATATGTGACATATCCAATATCTACCCTTGCATTCACTCAACCATTAGTGACATAGAATAATATCAAAATATGAAACTCATATATAGGGAACCTTGGTGATTTCAGGTCAAAGGACCATATTAATAATGATTACTAAGAACTACTCATGACACTCATATAACGATCCATGTAGTGTTCTTAATATGGGTCGATCCAATATACAAGTTCTCTAACTTGTACTCATGTGTAAACTTAATATCCCATATAAGTCTTCACACATGCTAGTCTTAACATATCAAAGCAACCTAATCCACAATGATATATGACTAGGGACATTTAAGAATACAATTATTCTAAGGTTATTATCATAATTGAATATATTACGCAGACAATATATATAAATATAATAATTAGAATTACCATTAAAATAACATGATTTAAAATTACAATCACCAATATGATTAGTTTTAGGGCACATACACTAACATAAAGGACATATAAATAAAAGAGAAGAGTAAGAGAAAACAAATCTAAAGTGGCCTGGGTTGCTTCCCAAGAAGCGCTTTTCTTTAATGTCTTTGACTAGACATCATGCTTAAGCTCCTCTATCAAGAATAAACTAGGATCCCTAACTCTATTGCTTCCACCACTTGCTCCTAAAAGCCTTCATAGAATGGTTTAAGCTGATGCCTATTAACCTTGAACACTTTGTTATTTTCTACACTCTTGATTTCAACTACACCATAAGAAAAAATGTTAGTAATAAAAAAGGTCTATCCTAATAGGAAGGAAGTTTACTTGACATTAATTTAAGCTTTAAATTAAACAATAAAACCTTTTCACCAATTTCAAAATTTTTCTAGGAATGAATTTATCATGGAATGCCTTTGTTTTCTCTTTGTAAAGCTTGGAATTCTTATAGGCTTCAAGTCTAAGCTTCTCATTGTAATTTTCTTTCCTCCCCATATGCCTTTAAATCCATGTTGCACCTTTTTATAGCCTGAAATGCTTTATGCTCCAACTCTACCAAAAGATGACATGCTTTCTTAAAAATAATCAGATATGAAGACATCCTAATAAGAGTTTTGTATGCAGTCCTATAAGCCTAAAGTGCATCATCTAATCTAAGGTTTCAATATTTTCTATGAGGCTTCATAGTTTTCTCCAAGATTAGCTTCACTTCTCCATTGGAAATTTTTGCTTGCCCATTTATTTAAGGATGATATGGTATGGAAATTCTATGATAAACCCTATATTTCTTTAACAAAGCCTTAAGTGCTCTATTGCAAAAATGAGCCCTTTGATCATTACGTAGAGCTTATGGAATGCTAAACCTACTAAAAATGTGAGATCTAACAAAATCTATAACAACTTTGGAGTCATTAGTTTTAGTGGCCTTAGCTTTCACCTATTTAAAAACATAATTAATAGTAAGAAGAATGTAAATAAAGCTAAAAGATAAGGGAAAAGACCTATAAAATCAATGCCTTATACATCAAAAACCTCATAAAAAGCATAGGAGATTAAAACATCTCATGTTTATGAGTTAAATTTCTAGTTCTTTGACATTGTTCATAATTTTTACAAAATATGTAAGCATCTTGGAATAAAGTAGGCTAATAAAAACCATAATCAACCACTTTCATTGTTGTTCTCTTAAGTCCAAAGTGACATCCATAAGCATAATCATGAGAAAATGCAAGCATGGAATAAAACCTAAAATAATGTATATATCACCTAATTATTTAGTCAGCATAAGATTTTCACAAATAAGGATCATCCTACACATAATACTTAGCCTTACTCTTGAACTTATCAATTTGAGCTTTCTTACCATACGCAGGCAACTCATTAGCAACCAAATAATTCATTAAATCATCATAGCAAAGGTTCTTACCTAGTAGTTCAAAAAGTTGCTCATTCAAAAAGGTGCCATGGATAGGAAAAGTGTTTACATCTCTTGAAATTCTACTCAAATGATTAACCACTAAGTTTTTAGCTCTACTTCTATCTCTAATCTTAATATCAAACTATTTTAAAAGTAACATCCATTGAATCAAGCGAGGCTTTGCCTCAGGTTTCTTCAAAAGGAACTTCAAAGCTGCAGGATAAAAAAACATAATCACCTTAAGACTAAACAAATATGATTTAAACTTATCTAAAGTAAAAATAATAATTAAAATTTCTCTTTCTATTATAGTACAATTTGCTTAGGTAGCATCCAAAATCCTTAAAGCATAGTAAATCACATGAGGTTGTCCCACTCTTTATGCAAGAATAGTACCAATTGTATAGTTAAATGCATCACATATTAATTTAAATGGTAAATCCCAAGATGGTGGCTGAATGATAGGAGTGGTGGTAAGAGCTTACTTCAACTGATCAAAAGCTTCCTTATAATGTTAAGAAAAGTTAAAATCTACTTCTTTTTGGAGTAGCTTGGATAATGCAAGGGCAATCTTGCTGAAATCTTTAATGAATCTCCTATAAAAACCTACATAACTAAGAAAAAATGCATTTTCCATACCTAAGTGGGGTAAGGTAAACGTAATCACATCGATCTTAGCAAAATCTACTTCATTATATGTCTTTAAACTAGAGAGATTATTCAAAATTCAAAATTCAAGACAAGGTTAGTTTTGAATTTTGAATAATCTTATTCAAGACAAAATTCAAAATTCAAAACTAGAGAGATTATATGTCTTTAAACGTAATCACATCGATCTTAGCAAAATCTACCATGAAATGATATTTTTCAAAATTTAAGACAAGGTTAGTTTTAATGCATTTGTCTAACACCCTAGAGAGATTATTCAAGCATGAAAAAAAAGGGAACTATAAACAAAAAAATTTTCCATGAAAACCTTAGTGCAATCTTCAAAAAATTTAGAAAAAATGTTCACTATACACTTTTAGAATGTACTAGGTGCATTGCATAGGCTAAAAGGTATCCTCTTATAAGCAAAAATGCTAAAAAGGCAGGTGAATGTTATTTTCTCTTAATTTTTTTAATGCAATATGGATTTGAAAATAACCAGTATAGCCATCTAGGATGCAATAGTGGGATTTTTTAGCTAATCTTTCTAACATTTGATCAATAAAAGGTAGTGGAAAGTGATTTTTTTTGCTGTTTGATTCAATTTCCTATAATCAATGTAAACTCTCCAACTATTCTGTACTCTAGGGAGCAAATCATTATTCTAGTTTTTCACTACTCATAAGCCACTTTTCTTGAGGATAATTTGGATTGGACTCGCCTATTTGCTATCTAAAATTAGGTAATTAATTCTAGTCTCTAAAAGTTTAGTAATCCTTCTTTACCATGTTCAAAATTATAAGATTGAGTCTTCTTTATGGTTGTCTAACTGGTTTGGCTCTTTCTTTTAACAAAATTTTATGCATATAGGTGGAAAGGTTAATACCAAGGATGTTTATAAGTGTCCACCCTATTGCTTGTTTATGAGCTTTCAAAACCTGCAATAATTTCTCCTTTTGTTCAAGTTACAAATTCTTTGCTACAATGATTAGCAGTTTCTTATTCTCTTCTAAAATGCATATTTCAAATGTTTTGGAAGAGGTTTAAGTTTTAATATTGGTGTCTAGATGATAAAAGGTACTAATTTTATGGAAACCACTTTAGCAAGTTAAATTCCTTGTTAGACATCAAATTCTACATGTTTTAGAATAACACTAGATTATTTGCTTATGAATTTAGGGATTTCAACACATATAGCATACTAGTTATTATTATCATAGCAAGTACATTTACGACCATCGAAACTATCTATAAACTAAAAAACATAGGGAAAACCAACAAGCATGTCTTCAAGGGTGTTTTTAGTAAGTTCATCAAGTATATCTATTTGGAATACAAAATGTTCTTTAGCAAGGGATTTTATGGCTTAAAAAATGTTGAAAGTTACTACTATATCCCTAACTTCCATGGAAAGTGTTAGCATCTACATTAATTTTTGTTTTTACTATTTTGAGGAATGGTCTTCTTAGAATTAAAGGTGCAGGGCTATTTGAAGACTCATCCTCCATTGGTAGAAAGTAGAAATCTACTAGAAATATTAATTCCTTCACTTAAACTAACACATCTTTAATAACTCCAACAGGCTATGCAATTTTTCTTTTAGCTAATTAGATAATAACTTTTGTTTGCTTTAAAAGACTACACTATTGAGAGGAAAATACTAACATTGGCATGACATTTATGAAAGCTCCCAGGTCAATTAAAACATGTTCAAATATGTTGTTGCCTATTACATAGGATATATTAAAAGTTCATGAATCCTTGCACTTTTGCAATAAGTTTGGTTGAAGGATGGCTAATACAATATGACCTAAACTCACTTTTTCATTGCCATGAAGCTTTCTGTTATGTGTGCATAACTTTTTAAGGAATTTAGCATACTTGGGAATTTGTTTGATGACATCCAGTAGTAAAATGTTAACTTTCACCTTTCTAAAAGTTTCTAGGATCTCCTTATCTTTATCAATTTCTTTTTTTTTTCTGGACTGTATAATTCTATTAGGAAAGGGAAGTGATCTTAAGAAATCTATTAGTTTTGCACTATTTTTAGTTTGTCTAAATTTGGTTGGATTGAAGGGAGTTTTTTATAGCATCTTCAATAACTATTGGTTATTTTTCCTTGGGTTGCTAGGTTGTTGATTCTATAATGTTAGGAACATGAACTTCCTTACCATTTCTTAGTATGATGGTAAAAACATTGCTTCTAGAGCTAAAAATCATTTAGGAGGGTAATTATCAAAACCTTGTGATTTGAGATCTTTTATGGTGGAAGCAAGCTAACTAATCTATGTTTGCAGGTTTTGCATTATAGCATCTGCCCTTTATTGAAACGATAGATTATTGGTAGCCATTTGCTTGACTAACTCCTTAGGGATGGTTGAGAGGATGAGGAGGAAATTACCTGTTAATTCTAGAAGTTTTGTTGCTACTAGATTGGCTTGGTTAATTGTTGCTAGAATGGGGGTCTATTCTAGTATGGTGCTAGTTTGGTTGGCTGGTGCATTATATTTGAAATTAGGATGATCCCTCTAGCCAGGATTATAAATTGGAGAAAGGATCATATTTGAGTTGCAGATACTGTTGGTACTAGTTTAACTGACGGTATTGTGGTTTTTTTAGGAATACTATTGTAGCATAGGCTTGGTATTAGCTATCATCTTCTTATAAGGTTGGACATGCATACTCCATTCTTTGTTAGTTTGCATAGGCAGAGAAATTCATTTCATGCACACTTCTGGCAATAAAGAGCATCTTAGTCCTAAATTGTAATGAGATGGTTGCCATATTTGCTATCAAGTCCCTAGCTGCCATTGGAGTCTTGTCCACTAATACACTACTTGTTGCATCTATCATACTCCTATTCATTAGAAATAAGCCTTCATAAAAATATTGGATAAGAAGTTGCTTACTATTCTAGTGATGAAGATAACTTGCATATAACTTTTTGAATTTTTTCTAGTATTCATATAGTGTCTCACCACTGATTTACCTAATGCCACATATTTCCTTCCTAATAGCAGTTGCTCTAGATGTAGGGAAAATTTTTTCAAGGAATTACTGCTTTACGTCATTCTTATAAGTCATAAATCAAGGATGCAAATAGTAGAGCTAATATTTAACAGCATCAGTGAGGGAGAAAGGGGAAAGTTCTAAGCTTGATATAATCTTTAAAAATGCCTTAAGGCTTCATTATTAAACATACCATATGGAATTTCTTTAAATGCTTATAAAGATCCTCACATGCAAGACCATGAAATCTTGGAAGCAAATGTATTAGACCAAACTTTAACTTAAAATCAACATTTAACTCAGGATATGGAATGCCTAATAGTTGATATGTAACATTAGGGGTAGCCAATTCCTTCAAAGTTCTATTGTTGTTTGCCATATTTTTTTAGGTTATTTAAAGGGGTAGGAAAGTTAGAACTACTTATGTTTTTATTCTTACAAAGGGAATGAAAAGTCCGATCAATTTTAGAATCAAAATCAAGTAATTCAACAGTAGTTCTTCTTGTTATCCACTATTACTCTAAACACTATAGTAATTAGGCTATAAAAGCATTATAGAAACTTAGAAATACCAAAATGCAAATGCATTATGAAAAATCAACCTAAACACATGTAATTAACCCATCTAAATATTTTTAAAAATTATAGGACCATAATGGAAAGTTTTTTATAGCCATGCAAAACACAAAAATGCAATAAAAATCTTAAAAAATTAAAAAAGTGGTTAAAATAATGGAATTTGACTAAAAAAAATCTCACCTCACAAGCAATGCATGTGATTTTTTATGACAAAAATTAAATCTAGCTCCTATAAAAATTTCAGTTCAATCAAAGCTAGTGAGACCTAGTACAGTTCCTAGGGGAGTAAGGTGAAAAATGCTTGAAAACTAGTTTCTTGGGGATAGAAACCTCTGTTTTAATGTTGGATGACATATAATATGATAAAATATGATGAATTGAAGTGAAGGAATAAGTAGAAAATAAAAAATGCAATGAAATCCAAGAAAATGTATAAAATTATAATTAACGTAAAAAGCAAGAAACATAATTAGCAAATGCAATTACTAATTAAAATGCTTGAAGAATTATGTAATATACTACTAGAAATATATGTGCAAAGATAAATTCAAGAGGATTCATAGAAATAGTGCTAAAATTTTGATATGCACGTCGTAATGCACTAAAATTAGTTAAAACTATTTTGGTAAAGAAATAATGTAGTAAAGTGGCATAATTAAGTTGTACCCCTAGTGATCCTTTGATATTATCTTTTCTAATTGAATTCCTAATAATATTTACACAATTATTAAATTATTAATGTACTAAAAATAAAAAACACCAATGCAAATAGAATGTAAATGCAACAAAACAAAATGTTGTAACAGAAAGAGAATGCAATATTTTGTATGTTATATGAGAAATTATGTGGAACCCAAAATGCAAGATTAAGGAGTTGTTTGCATGAAATTAAACAACAGAAATAAACTAAACAAATATAATCAGAGGCAAAATGCAAATACAGAAAAGAATTCATTGTAAGAAAACAATTGATTCAAAAAATTAAGAGCTCTAAATTAGATTAATTATGGATCAATTAAGATTTGATTTCCCTAATTAATTCTTTAACTTTGAATGACCCAAAATCCCTATAATAATTCATAAATCTTATTCTAGACAATTGTCTAGGACTTGATCAATTAAGATTAGTTGAATTAAGCAATCGCTATAATCTTTAAGCTAAGTTGAAATTGATTTATAGTTAGAATTCAATTAATATGAGGAATTAAATTAGAAATATTTAAATTAATCCCTCAACCCTTTATCCCTATGTATAAAACCATAATTTATTAACCATAATTTCATATCAAAGTAGCAAAGAATTAGAAATCACAAGGATGAATATCAATTATATTAAATTAACATCCAACACAAATAATTAAGAAAAAAGGAGAATTAATTAAGAAAAGTCAACATTACAAATTATAATCTCATAATCTAGTAGGGGAGAGCCTCAAACTTCTTGAATCAGCTCAAAAAATTAGCCTTCCATGGCTAAAGGACAAAAGCTACAAGAAGAAGAAGAGCTATCAGCTGAGTGTGTGTAGAAAGTCTAAATGTCTAATGAGTTCTCCTTATTTATTTGACCTAACTAACTTAAAACTCTACTACACTTAGATTGTATGTCTCTTAGGATTATAGTAATAGGGCCTTTATAATTTTTAAAAGCCCAGACCAAATTTTAATAAGAAAATTAACTCAAATAGTTATAGTAGTAAATTCCTAAAGGTCTGATTTCTAACTAAAATAAAACCACTAAATCAATGTAATTTGAAAAAACTATTAATATCAAAGTTGTAGGCCTGTGTCTTATGAAAATTTAGGCATTAATTCCATGTTAATTGAACCTCTATAGCTCTAAACATGGTTTAAAAATCGAGGTAAGCTTTGCAAGGACAAAAACATAACTTCAGTTTCTCAGCCACATATGACCTCCAACACGTTGAACTAGTCTTAGGCTAAAACATGAAATTATAGTCACTCTTTCAACTTTTTAACACTATAAAATTTTCCTCAATCTAAAATCTAAATCTTAAGATATAGCTAAAAAATAGAAATAGTGTCAAAATTCATTATTTACAGAATAAATTCAAAATATTCTAAAATCAATGTAAAATTATAAAATATGATCAATTTTATAAAATTAAGTACATGTAATACCTAAGAGACACAAAATAGAAAAAATAAAATAGTAAATATTTTTCTTATTAAAGTGCCATCAAAAGTACCAACTATCTTTTATTTCAAAAAGTTATTTTGTTTCTATTTAAGTTATTTCATAGGATATGGTGAGAACAAAGGCAAATCCGAATTATCCAAAAAATGAAGAGTTTGCAAACTCTGATAATGATAAAAGTAGGAATAATCAAGAAGACCTAGGCTAGGCTATTATTTTAGAAAAATTTATAAAGAAGGTTACTTGACCAAGGTAATCAAAATAAAGATTTGCAAGGAAATAGATAGCCTTCTTCACTTCTAATAGCCTACCAAGATAAGCTATAGTTGATTCATGAATTTCTAAAACTAAAACCCTTTAGTTATAATGGTACTAATCTATTAGTCGGCCTTTATCTATTCCTAGATTGAATGGAAAGGATCTATAAGATGCTAGGTTGCAATGAAGTTATAATGGTAAAGTTAACCGAACATTAATTAGAGCATATAATACGTCAATAGTATAGCCAAAACATAAAGTCAAGAGTTAGAGGTGATAATCTAATAACTTAGGAGTAGTTTCAAGAAAAGTTAGCAGATTGATTTTACCCTTAAGCATTAAAGATGCAAAGGCATGTGAATTTGAATAATTAACCTAAGGATTAATAACAATAGCCTAGTATGATGCCTAATTCAAGCGAATTTTGCGATACACTAGACATTTGGTAAAGGATGAAAAGATGAGGTGAACTAGTTTCTATATGGACTTCATGACTACTACTATAATTGGATTAATGTTGAGGATGTTACTTACAACTAAGAGTTGAATTTGGCAATCAAAGTTGAAATATGCTCCATGGAAAGGTATGAGAGAAATAAGTATCAAAAAGGAAAAAAAAGCAAGGTTTGAAGTTGAAGGTAGCAGCAGCAAAAAACTAAGTAGAAGTATGCAAAGTACATTGCTAGGTGGATAACCCAGTAAAAAGAAATTCTAACGGCAAAGGGCTCATCAAGGTGCAAGTTTTGCTTTTAGGTTAATAAAGCCATTAAGGACCTAACTAATGCCAAATCTATCAAACAGACCTCTTTTCTATACAACTGTAACACAAGTCATATTAGATCATGGCAATCTTGCTTTAAGTGCTGACAAATAGGACATCTAGCATGAGAATATCTATTAATTTAGTATAAAAGTAATGCCATACCTAATACTTAGAATACTTAAGTTTTTACTTTAGTAAGGTCATTGATAGTGTCTAGTAGAGGAGCATGAAGATATGGAGGGAAAGAAACAAATAAGTCTTAAGCCAGAATATATTTTATGACAAGATAGGAGGTCCAAGCCTCAAATTGTATTGTGATAGGTACCTTACTAGTTGAAAACCTTTATGCAAGAGTTTTATTTAATTTAAGAGCTACCTATTCTTTCTTACCCTTTAGTTTAACATTAAGAAATTTAAAACCTAAGCAAGAATTGGATAGTATTAGTAAGAAAAACTAAGGTAATGCCTTATGGAGTTGAAAAATGTGAGATAACTTAGATAATTGTCCAACCAAAGTAAAATTAGTAATATTAAATATGATAGACTATGTTATCCTAAGAATGGATTGGTTATCTAATTATCATGCTTATGTAGATTGTTACCCTAAGATTATAACATATTAACCAGAAAAAGAAGTAATGTGAGTATTTCAAGGTGAAAAAAAACTGAAGATGTTTACTATTGTCTCTCGTACAAAAGTAAGGAAACTTATTTGGAGGGGGTGCATGGTATGGATAGCTTCCATAAGAAAAATTGAGAAAGAAGAACTTGAAGTTAGTAAAGTTTTGATGATGAACAAGTTTCAAGATTTTTTTTAGGAAGAACTACTAAGATAATCACCTAATTGAGAGATCAAGTTTACGATCAAAGTTAAAAGAGCAATTATAAGATTTAATGGATAAAGGTCTCATGTCCATGGGGTGCACTTATGTTATTTGTCAAAAAGAAAGATGAATCATTAAAACTTTGTATTGATTATTAGTAGTTAAGTAAGGTTACTGTCAAGAATCGATATCTTTTGCATCAAATAAATAAGTTATTTGCTCATCTTCAATCGCATGATGCATCTTGTTAATCAATTTCATGATTTAAATATCACCAACCAAAAATTCAAAAAAAGGATATTCTGAAGATGGCATTTTATACTTGCTATGGATATCATGAATTCTTAGTGATGTCATTTAATTTAATTATTACACTTGTAGCATTTATGAACTTGATGAATTAAGTTTTCAAACCATTTTTAGATTAGTTTATCATTGTGTTCATTAGCAATATACTGGTGTAAACTAAGAGTGAAGTGAAGCATACATAGCATTTACAAATTGCTTTACAAACCTTTGAGGAGCATTAGTTGTAATGTTACATGTGAAAGAGTTTGTCAATTAGTGCAGGTATATACTATTGTAAACAAGTAATAAAATGATAAGTAGAGTATCATTCCCATTCCCACATGAATTGTTTCACTAAATACCAAAATTAATAATCTTAAAATTATTTGGCATATCGACTAGTTAAAAATTAAAGTAACTAAATAAAAATTTATGATGAATATGAAAGCGATTAGAGTAAAAGCAAATATGAATAAAGCCCTCAGGATTAGGCTTTACTTAACAAATTCAAATTGAATCTTCTATTTACTCTAATCTAATTTTTATCTTCCTAATTAATAGTTGAGTTTTCCTAAATTAATTACTAGTCGTTTCTCAGGTTAAATAATTCTATCATTAATTGTTAATTCACTATACTTCTATGTGAACTAAAGCAACTAATCATGCATTATGATTTATGGAACTTCCTAAGACTACATAAACTATATGAATATATTCTTATTTCATATGTAGTTTATAGTTTTAATTATAGGATCCACACATATGCATCTCTTTCTAGTCTTAACATGCATATTGAAATCATTTAAAAGGTGGCCAATCAATTGAAAGCAATAAGAATAATAATTAAAACTTAATCATGGAGAAGGAAACTAAAACTAGATTCAATAAACTAGAATTCAATTTGGTTTTATTAAACTACATCATCACCCTAGGAAGATAAAGATTTAGTTCCAAATGGAATTAAAAACAAATTCAAAATAAAATGAAAACATCAAGAGCGTAACATGAAACTTATTTATTCATTATCAAAATATAAAGATACAACTACAAATATATAAGAACGGAAAATCTAGCCATCCATATAGGTGGTAACCTAAACCATCTACATAAGAGGACTACATAGCCTTCCATTGTGGAGGCATGCAAAAATAACTAAAAATGCATGAAACTAAAATCTAGATACTCCTCCTTGTCCTTTCTTCTTGTGCCTTCTACCTCTTTCTATTTATGAATGAATGGGTGTAAAGATTTGAACTTGCCAAGCCACTAATCTTGACCACTAGCCATCAATCTTAATTTTGTAGCAACCATGCTTCGAGATTGTTACCAACTTTTAACAATCAAAATGATGGATTCTTATTTTTTTTATCATCATGAAAGTTATAAAGCTGAGTCTTAACTTTAAAACATGCTTAAGAAGTACCAATTTTGATATCTATAAATCAAGTTATAGTCAAATTAGTAGGTAAAGATTAGATTCAGATAGAATTACTAGTTCAGCTTCTTAGTAGAATTTGAAATCCTTTAAGATAGTACTGGCCTTTAGCCTCAACATAAAAGTTGAAAGGCTCTCTCTTAGATTTTAATCCATATAAAGAATAATCCAATCTGATATCCAGAGTTCCAAATATAGCCTAAAAACTAAAATAGGATTGAAATCGAACATGATCTGAAAAATCTAATTTCATCTCAAAATCATGACCTATGCAAAAAAATGCAACCAAATTTATTAAATTAAGCTTATATAACATCTTAAAATGCATCATTTAAGGGGAAGTAAATATGCAAATATTTTACTTATTAAATTCCCTTACACTTAGCTTTTAGATGTCCTAAAAAAAAACACAAGGCCAAAAACTAAATATTAATCTTCCAATGAAATCAAAAGTGCAAATTCATAAAACAATTAAAGTATAAAAATATCATAGCATTCATAAATTAACAAAACTTGGTATCTAAAACTAAAAAGGAATTACAACTTTATTTGAGAAGGAATGAATCAAATTGATAAAATTATTGCAACTTATTCTTTCTTAAGTGTTTAAGGGTAAATGTTTCACTCAGATTCAACTTATTAAAAATTGCACTATTATAGGCTTGCTTAAATTCTCAATCCTCACTACTTAATTTTCTGCACATTTTAAATCAAATGGTCTTAATAAGGGTTATGATAATGTCAAAGTAAATGGAAGTTGCTATTAGGATATGAAAAGTTAGAACAAAGAAAGAAATTAATTGAAACATGGGTAATCTATGAATAAATTTATTTAGGCACAATAAACCAAGATTTAAATTCAAGTACCTATCAATTTCTCCTTTTTTATTTTTTTATTTTTTTTAGACTTTGCAATTGATGATGCACTTTATTAAGAACCTATCTTACAAAGATTCAAATGTTCTACTAATCTCAGGGTTAGGTAATTACACTTGATATTTCATTAAAAGACACGTTAAAGGGCCAAAATAAAGAAATGGTCTATTAAGCTCAAAGGGGTTTATCAATGGTAAAACTTCAAGGTTAGCTATTTAGTTCCAATTAAAATAGATAAAAAAATATATTTTATCATATTTGAGGATGCATATGAAATAGAATCTTAATTAGGTTTTACGTAATTTTTAGAGTGATAACTTAATAGGTGAATATATCACACAAGAAAGATAGTAATGATTAAATAAATAGGCTTAAAAGATCATGGTTAAAGGCTTCCAACTTAATTCATTCAACTCAAAATCCATTAACAAATCCATCAATTTTAAGAAGTAAGAAAGTTATTCAATCATGATATGAAACCTTTAAAACTAATTGATTCTACTTAAGACTTATACATAAAAAAATTATTAAGAAGTACCTAAATAAGTAAGAAAACCCTAAATAATTTTCTTTTTTGCAAAAAGACATAACATAAAAAAATTGATACCAAAGTGATGTGTATCAAGTGTTAAAAATAACTTTTTATTCGACTATCCTTTTCACACATAATGAATCTTATGGTTTTACTAACAAAATCTCCTAATAAAAGCTTTCTATTTTTTTAAAACTAATGCAGACATTATCCTTAAGGTCTTTCTAGATTAGCAAAAATATTTATTAAATAGGCAACTCATATATAAAAGAAAATTATAAGAGTAAAATCATAAGAATAAAGAAAGTTATAACTAGAGAGTGATATCTGGATTTTGCTTTGTATTATTGTCCAGAAATTACTAATCTATCTATTTCACTAATAGATTAGGTTTAGGTGCATAGTTATGCAGTTGCTCAATTAGATAATCAATAGTTAAGGTAAACATTATAGCACACTAAGTCACTTAGTGTATGAATCCCTGTTCTATAGCATGATTTAAAAAAGATAACAAACTATCATAAAAATTATTAATATTTAACAACCCTATTAGTTTTTGATGAAAGTTTAAGTTGATGTAATATGTAATGCTAAAAATTCCATCCAACATTTCTAGACCACCAAGTAAAGCAATAAAGGCTTCAGTATTGTGAAGCGTGTATCTCATATGTTTAAGCGAGTTTGAAACCTTTAACTTATTATCTATGGTATATTTATTATCATCCAAACCCTATATACAAATGCTTAGTACTTTGCTCTTTTTAATGCTTGCAAAAATTGCTACATTTCCCTTTAAGCCTTGGATTCCTCCCCTGTACACAAAGTTGGTATTTCTAGCAGCTAATGCATTTCCAAGATCACTTTGTTGTTTCTAGAAACTCTCCATTATTCCTAGATTTAGATTTACTAAAAATATAGATAGATTTAAATTTGTATTTTAATGGCTTTTTACCCTTTTTTTCATTCTTATTCTCAGACATTTTGCATTAATGGTGTAGCTGATAATACAAAAGTAAAAACAAAGAGATCACGCAAATCATGCATTATTAGAAGAGGTTTGAAAAATGTTCCCAAGAACTGTCAAGTGCAATGATGCCATGAAGAAAACAAATAAAGAGAATTAGTGACAACAATAGGTTAAGTCTTTTTCTAACTAAATATAGGCAACTATTTAGGAGGCAACCTAAAATTTCTTTCTCTAGTAATTCATTTTATTTTCTTACTCACTCAACCATATATTGCACAACATTTCAATTATAATTTTAGTTTAGAATCAAATTCCCTACTCTTCCCTAAGATATGCTCAAGAAAATCTATAACTATCAACTTCAAAGAATAAAAACACTTCAGCATTTGGGCCTTTCTAAGGATGCATGCTAGATCATTGAAGCTAAGGTATGTTTAACAAGTAAGTTTAATGAATCATTTGTTAAACATATGCTAGGAATGGGAAAAAAGTTCTTACTTTAAAAAGAAAAAGGCTAAAAGAGTGGGAGTTTACCATAAGTGTATTAGGTGGACATGTAATAAGCATTATAAGAGTAAAGGAATTGTTTCAATAAATTAAGATGACAAAATATGATTCATGAAGGATGGATGGAGTCAAAAGTCATTAGATGATATCATTCAAACTCTTAAGATGTATCTAAGTGGAGATGTTCATGTTATTTTTCTAGATTTAGTGAAATTATTCAACATAGAAAAAGAGTACTACAATTTTAGGAATCTAATGGCAAAAGACCTTATTTCTTAATTTATTTAAAAAAACTAGATAGGAAGTAAATTCTCAACTCATAGAAGGCATTTAAGTCATTACTAGACATAAATCCAGAGGAAGATAAGAGTCTTCAGAAGATTAGCAAAAATGTTTATTAAATGGAAACTCACACATAAAAAGAAATTTTAAAAGTAAAACCATAAGGGTAACGAAAGTTATAACTAAAGAGTGATATTTGGATTTTGCTTTGTATTATTATCTAAAGATTGCTAATCTATTTATTTCACTAGTGGATCAAGTTTAGGTGCATAGTTATATAATTGGTTAATCAACTGAATAGCAGTTGAGGTATTGGTTAATCAATTGATTAGCAATTAAGGTAAACATTATAGCATAATGAGTCACTTGGGGTATGAATCCCAATTCCATAGCATGATCTAAAAAAGATAACAAACTATCATAAAAATCATTAACATTTAACAACCTTATTGGATTTTGATGAAAGTTGAAATTGATCCAATATATAGTGCTAAAAATTCCATCTAATATTTACATACCACTAGGTAAAGTAATAAAGGCTTCAACATTGTAAAGCATGCATCACATACATTCTAGCAAGCCTAAAACCTTTAACTTATTACCTATGGTATATTCCTATCATCCAAATGCTTTACATAGACACTTAGTACTTTGCTCACTTTAATGCTTGCAAAAATTATCACATTTCCCCTTAAGCCTTAAATTCCTACCTTCTACACAAAGTTAGTATTTTTAGCAACTAATGCATTACCAATATCACTTGCTACTTCTAGAAACTCTTTATCCTTCCTAAAATTAAATTCATTAAAAATATCGATAGATTTAAATTTACTTTTTGATAGATTTTTACCCTCTTTTTTTTCTTACTCTTGGACATTTTATAGTAGTGGTATGGCTGATAGGATGCTTCTTTATAACATAAAAATAGAAACAAGGGGATCACATAAATCATGTATTGTTAGAAGAAATTTGAAAAATGTTCTGAAGAACTGTTAGGTGTAATGATGGCATGAAGAAATTAAACAAAGCAAAAAAATGTAAAAAAAAATAAAAGAGGAGAAATTGATGGCTACTTGAATTTAAATCTTGGGTTGTTGTGCCTAGATAAATTTATTCATAGATTATCCAGGTATCAATTATTTTCTTTCTTTGTTCTGGCCTTTTATATCCCAATATTATCTTCCTTTTATCTATTAAGACTTTTATATTTGAAATACGCATATAAATTAAGTAATGGACATTAAGAATTTAAGCAAACCTATAGTAGTGTGATCTTAAATAGGTTGAATTTGAATGAAACACTTACCTTTAAATACTTGAGAAAGGATGAGTTACAATAATTTTATCAATTTGGTTCATTTCTTTTCAAATGAAGCTGCAATTCCTTTTTAGTTTTAGATGTCAAGTTTTGTTAATTCATGAATGCTATGATATCTTTGTACTTTAATTATTTTCTTACTTATGAATTGGCACTTTTAATTTTATTGAAAGATTAAGGCTTAGTTTTTGGCCTCATGTTTGTCCAAGGATATCCAAAAACTAAGTATAGGAGAATTTGATAAATAAAATATTTAAATATTTATTTGCCCTTATATGATGCATTTTGGGATTTTATATAAGTTTAATTTAATAAATTGTTTGCATTTTGTGAATGGGCCATGATTTTAAGATGAAATTAGATTTTTTTAATAATGTTAGGTTTTAATCCTATTTCAAGCTTTGGGACATATCTAGAGCTCTAGATATCATATTAGGTCATTCTTTATATGGAGCAAAAGTTAAGAGAAAGCCCTTTAACCTTCATGTTGAGGATAAAGCCTAATTCTATCTTAAAAGATTTTAAATTCTGCTTAAATCCTGAAATAGTGGTTTTGTCTAAATCTGACCTTTGCTTACTAATTTGACTATAACTTGAGTTACAAATGTCAAAATTAGTACTTCTTAATCGTGCCTTAAAGCTAAGACCATGAGAATCCACTGTTTTAATTACTAAAAGTTAGCAACAATCTAAAAGTATGCCTACTACAAAATCAAGATTAGTGGCTTGGCAGGGTCAAATCTTTACACCCATTCATCTGTAAATAAATAAAGGTAGAAAGCATAAGAGGAAAGGACAAGAGGGGAGGATCTAGAGTTTAGTTTCATGCATTTTTAGTTCTTCTTGCTTGCCTCTATAATGGAAGGCTAAGCAATCCTCTTATATGGATGGTTTAGGTTACCACCTATATGGATGGCTACATTTTCCATTCCCATGCATTTGTAGTTATATATTTATGTTTTCATTATGAATAAATAAGTTTCATGTTATGCTCATGATATTTTCATTTTATTTTGAATTTGTTTTTAATTCCATTATAAACTAAATTTTCATTTTCCTAAAGTGATGATGTAGCTAAATAATAATGGATTCAACTCTTGTTTATTGAATCTAGTTTTAATTTTCTTCTTTATGATTGAGTTTTAATTATTGTTCTTAATGCTTTCAATAAATTGGCCACCTTTTGAATGATTTAAATATGCATGTTGAGATTGAAAAGAGATGCATGTGTGTAGATCTTATAATTAAAACCATAAACTACATATGAATTAGGAATATATTCACATGATTTGTGTAGTCTTCTGGAGTTCTATAAATTTTAATGCATAATTAATTGTTTTAATTAACCTAGGAATATAGTGAATTAGCGATTGATGATATAATTACTTGACCTTGAAAAAAAGCTTGTAATTAATTTAAGGAAACTCAACTATTAATCAAAAAGATTAAAATTGGATTAAAGTAGATAGATGATTCAATATGAATTTGTTGAGTAGAGTTTGATCCATATGCTTTATTCTTATTTGCTTTTACTCCAATTGCATTCATATTCATTTTAATTACTTTGTATAAATTTTATTTAGTTACTTCAATTCTTGACTAATTCATTTATCAAATAGTGTTAAGATTATTAATTTTAGTACTTAATGAAACAATCCTTGTTAGAATGATACTTTACTTATCACTTTATTATTTATTTATGATAGTGTACATTTATACTAATTGATAAATTATTTCACACGTAACAAGTTTTTTGCACCGTTGCTGATGATTGTTATCATTAATATTAATACTAAGTAATCTTAATCTTAATTTGGTATTTATTTTACATTTTTTTGGTGTTTCTTGTCTTTTTTTAATTTTTGCCCTAGTGTGTAACTAGATCGAGTGTAATTGAGTTACTACTTTTTGATTCAAAAATCAAGAAAATTTGTTGATGAAATCAAAAGGCACAAAAGTAATCAACTTTATATCAAAGTAATGCAACAATAAATTTGAAAAAGTTAAAGCAAAAACCAAAGCACTCCGTGACTATGCCACACTAATAATCATGGATACCATTTTGGGGATTAAAAGACTGCTTATACCAACCAACAACTTTGAGATCAAGCCAGCCATCATTCAAATGATACAAGCAAATCATATTGGTGGTTCTCCAGTGAAAGATCCGAATGCACATATAACTAGATTCTTGGAAATTTGTGATACATTCAAGCATAATGGCATTTTTTAAGGTGCTATAAGGTTACAACTTTTCCCTTTCTCATTTAGGATAAGGCTAAAAGTTGATTACACTCTATACCGGTAGGAAGCATTACTACATGGAATATATTGGTGCATAAATTTTTAACAAAATTATTTCCTTAGGCTAAAATTGCAAAAATGAGAAACAAGATTGCTTCATTCACCCATCATGACATGGAGAGTCCTTATGAAGCCTAGGACAAGTATAAGGAGCTATTATGAAGATGTCATTATCATAGGCTACCAGATTAGCTATAGTTACAGACTTTCTACAATGGATTATCCAATGCTACTAAAACACTTATGGACACTACAACTAGTGGATCATTAATGGGGAAAAACATAGAAGATGCTTATAAGCTACTAGAGCAGATGGAAACTAACGCTTATCAATGGCCTTCTGAACAAAATACTCCAAGAAAAACACTTGGGGTTTATGAATTAGATGTACTTATAACTTTGTCTTCTCAAGTTGCCTCTATATCTAAGCAAGTGAGCTCACTAACAATTCAAGCAAATGTAATCAAAACTCCTATTAAAGCTTTGACTTATGTGGGGGGCTTCATATGAGCACGCGATGTGAAAAAGAAAACCCATTCATGCTTTCTCAGCTAAAAAAGTAAATTATGTGGGGAGTCAAAACTACTAAAATGACGCATTCTCGAATATATACAATCCGAGATAGAGAAATCATCCTAATTTAGGATAATGAAAAAAATTAAAATGTGTTCAAGCCATAAAGTAACTTTCAACAAGAAGTTCATCATCCTCCACTATAGTAAAAAGTGAACCTGGAAGATGCCTTGACTTAATTAACCATGTATACTTCTCAATTTATAGCAAGAATAAATGCTACACTCAAGAGCTAAGAAGCAACCCTACAAAGTTAGGCATCCTTAATAAAAGAAATTCAAAGTTGCAAATAGCTTAAATTATAAATATGTTAAATTCTAGATAACTAGGCACTCTACCAAGTGATACTAAAAGAAATCCAAGAGAACATGTGAAAGCTATCATATTAAGAAATAGGAAAGAGTTGAATGAACCTATAACTAAAAAGAAAAGTAATGAAGAAAAGAAAGTAGTAGAAAAGGTAGAAGTTCAAAAATATAAAGTAAATGAGGTGACACTGGGCAAACTTAGTTCTCCAAATAGCCCTCTTCTACATACATCACTAGTCCCTTACCTTTAAAGACTTTAAAAGGCAAAGCTTGATAGATAGTTCATAAAGTTTCTAAAGGTGTTTAAGAAGTTGCATATCAACATACCTTTTGTTGATACACTTGTCTAAATGCCTAGTTATGTGAAGTTTATAAAGGACATACTCTTAAATAGGAGGAAGCTTGAAGAATTCAAGACTATTGCATTTACCAAAGAATGCAATGCCATCCTTTAGAAAAAGTTATCACCTAAAATGAAGGATTCTAGTAGTTTTTGCATTCCATGCACTATTGGAAAATGCAATTTTGAAAGGGCAATGTGTGATCTTGGTACAAGTTTGAATTTAATGCTATTATCCATTTATAAGAAATTAGGATTAGGAGAAATGAAACTAACTACAGTGTCACTACAATTAGCAAATCATTTAATAAAGCATCTAAATAGAATCTTTAAAGATATACAAGTAAAAGTTAATAGATTCATCTTTCTAGCTGATTTTATAATGCTTGACATGTAGGAAGACCAAGAAATTCTTATTATTCTTAGGAGACCAGTTCTAGCAATAGGAAAAACTCTAATTAATTTACAAAAGAGAAAGTTGACTTTATGTGTTCAAGATGATTAGTTATCTTTCAATATTTTTAAATTTTTTATCTCTTTCTTATGAAGGTGATACCTATTATAAAGTGGATACACTAACCCGCTGCATGAGAGATATAATGCATAAAATCTACATAAATCAACCATTAGTAGTAGGAATGGTTGATGCATCAAAGTCTACTAATCTTCAAATCTTAGAGCATATTAATTAACTTAAGGTAAATTCCCTAATTTTTATTAAGAGCCTATTTGAAGATCTAGGAGAGAGAACAAGTAAACATGCTCCATCAAAAGAAAAACCATCAGTGTTAGAGCTAAAGGCCTTACTAACACACCTAAAGTTTGCCTACTTGAGGGAAAATTCAACATTATTAGTGACAGTTGTTGCTACCCCTACTTCTAATGAAGAAGAGAAGTTATTGAGAATTCTAAAGGAGTATAAAATAACATTTGGATGGTCAATAACTGATATAAAGGGCATAAGTCCTTTAATTTGTATGCATAAAATCTTAATGGATGATAATTATAAGCTATCAATTGAGTACCAAAGGAGGTTGAATCCCAACATGAAAGAAATGGTTAGAAATGAAGAGATCAAGTGGTTGGATGCGTGACTAATTCACCTAATCTATGATAGTTAGTGGGTGAGTCCAGTTCAAGTTGTACTCAAGAAAGGTGGAATGACTATTATACTTAATGAGAATAATAAGATGATTCCATAAAAAATAATAACTAGTTGGAGAGTATGCATTACTACATAAAGCTTAACAAAGCCACCAGAAAAGATTGCTTCCCTCTTCCCTTTATAAATCAGATGTTGGATAGATTAGTTGAGCATTAATTCCTAGACGAGAACACGGGATATAATCAAATTTCAATTGTGCCAGAAGATTAAGAGAAAACCACTTTTACATGTCCCTATGGTACATGCCTTTAAAAAGATGCCCTTTGACTTATGTAAAGCTCTTGCAACTATTTCAAAAAAAGATGATGACAATCTTCTCAGACATGGTGGAGAAATTTATTAAAGTATTTATGGATGACTTCATAATCTTTGTTGAATCATATGATCATTGTCTCTTTAATCTGGCAAAAGTATTACAATGCTATACGGAGACAAATTTAGTTCTAAATTAGGAAAAATATCATATCACAGTAAAAGAAAGTATTATGCTAGGTCATAAGGTGTCTATTCAAGGAATTGAAGTTGATTGAGCAACAATTAAAATGATTAAGAAATTACCTCCTTTTACATCAGTTAAAGGCATTCACAGCTTTCTAGGCCATGTAGGGTTTTACATAAGGTTTATCAAAGACTTCTAAAAAATCATAGAGCCACTTTGCATGTTACTAGAAAAAGATGTCTCATTTATCTTTGATGAGAAAGGTGTTGTAGCCTTCCAAACTCTAAAAAGTGCCTGATTTGCACGTCGTAAGGCACCAAAATTAGATTAAAACTAGTGTGGTGAAAATATAATGCTAAATAGTGGCACAACTAGGTCATAGTTCTAGTAATCCCTTGATTTTATCTTTCTAATTAGATTCCTAAAAATATCTAAACAATTATCTAATTTATTATGCAATAAAAATCATAAGAAACTAATGCAATGGATGCATAATAAAATGTTGTACAAAATGGATGTAATATGTAATATGTTAATCATAAATCAATTAAGATTTAATTTTTCTAATTAATTCTTCAATCTTAGATTACCTAGAACCCCTACCAATAACTCATGAATCCTATGCTAGACAACTGTCTAGTATTTGATTAATTAAATTAGCTGATTAAGTAACTATTATAACTCCTGTGCTAGATCAAAGTTGATTTAATGATAAAATTCAATTGACTTGAGAAAATCAATTTAGAAACCTCTAAATTAACCTCACAACCCTCTACCCCTATCTATAAGGATGTGATTTACCAATCACAATTCAATATCAAAATAGCAAAGAAATTAGAAATCATAAGGATGAACACTAATTATACTAAATCAATATTCAACACATGTAATCTCAAGAATTCAACACAAGTAAATAGGGAAAGAGGAAAATTAATTAAGAAAAGTTAATATTACAATTCATAATCTTATAATCTAGTTGAAAAGAGCCTTAAACTCCTTGAATTAACCACTAATTTAAGCTTCCATTGAAGGGCAAAAAAGAGAATAAGAAGAAGAAGAAAACTATTTGCTAAATTTGTGTAAAGTTTGAAGTCTAATGAGTCTTTCCCCTATTTATTTAACCTAATTAAGCTAAAACTCTACTGGACTAGGATTATACAAATCTTAAGATTATAATAATAAGGCCTTCATACTTTTAGAAGCCCAAACTTAATTCTTACAAGCCAATTAACTCCAATAGATAAATTAGTGAATTCCCACAGGCCTAAATTCCAAGAAAAATAAGACCATGAAATCAATATAATTTGGAAAAGTCATAAATAACAAAGTTATAGGTCTATGTCTTTTGAGAATTTAGGCGCTAGTTTCAGGATAATTTGGCATTTGTAACTTTAGTTATAGCCTAAAAACCGAGGTGGGCTTAGTTAGGACAAAGACATAACTTCAATTTCTCAATCACATATAACCTCCAAAACACTTGAATTGGGCCTAGACCAAAACATAAAAGTTTTATTCTCTCTTTAAGCTTTCCAAAAATATAAAATTTTCCTTAATCCAACATTCGAAACTTAAGATATATATGAAAAACAGAAATAATGTCAAAATTTAACATTTACTAAATAAATTCACAATATTGTAAAATTGACTACAAATTATAAAATAAGGCCAAATTAGTGAAATTAAGCAAATTTAACGCCTAAGAAACATAAAAATATGGAAAAATAAAATAGTAAGTATTTTACTCATTAGTGCCTTAGTATCTGCACTAATTATGATGTTCTAAATTGGAAATTTTCTTTTGAGATGATGTGTGAAGCAAGTGATTATGCCATTGGAGCTATTCTCAGTTAGAGAAAAGATAAGATTTTCCATATTATCTATTATACTAGTGATGAGAAGAATATTTACAATTTTATTTTTTCCTATTTTATGTCTCATAGGTGTTACATGTGCTTAATTTTATAAAATAGGCCTTGTAATTTTGGGTTGATGTTACAATATTTTGAATTTATTCAATAAATATTGGATTCTAACACTATTTTTTTAGCTATATCTTGAGCTTTGAATGTTAGATTAAGATGATCCATATACTGATTGAAAGCTTAAACAAAAATCTATAACTTTGGTATTTGGTCAAAGCTTAGTTGAGACTTCTTCATGCCCTTATTTGACTAAGAAGTTAAAGCCTTATCTTTGTCCCAATTGAGTTCGCCTTGATTTTTGGACTATATTTGGAGCTATAAAGGTCCAATTAACATTGAAGTAATGCTTAAATTTTGCTAAAACCTAGGTCTACAACTTTCATATTTTTGGGTTTTCTAAATTACCATATTTTAATAGCCTTATACTGGTTGAAAATAAGTGTTAGCCTTAAGGCTTCATATGATGAGTTTTGATGATGATAAATGAATGTTACAATAGCATTGTATATCTCATGCTAAAGTGATATATGTTAATAAACATATTGTGTTATAATTGATACATATATATATATATATATATATATATATATATATATATATATATATATATGTATATATGATATGATGATTATACTTGTTATATATGCATGATCACAAATGAATGTCATAATAGAATTGCATGTCTTTGTATCAAAATGCTATAAAACCTTCAATAGACATGCTAGATTATGATTGTAATAGCAATGCTTGATTATATGCTAAAAGAGCTATATTGTAGACAAGCATTACTAAGCATATGATTAATCAAAATATATGAAAGGATGATTATGGATGTTCTTATGTTAATTTATTTTATATGAATCATGCTTCAATATCTTGATATATTAGATTGGACTAACTATATGATTTGCAAAGTTTATGAACTTGTATATAAGAAAGTCCAAGATGAAGAAGAGTAAGTATTGAAGTGAAGCAATCAAAGATCTTGTCATGCTCAACTCAAGAATGAACAAGGAAGAAAGACAAAAAAGAATATGTGATCTAAGCATTGAAGGATGAGAAGATTAAAAACTTGGAAGCATCAAGAAAAGCCAAGGAACTTTATTGGTATAATTTTTTCATCTTAAGGCTTAGCCTTTCTTGTAAAATAGAGTATTTCATGATATAGAGCTCAAACATATTTTTTTTCAAAATCTTAGCTTAATCTAAATATTTTAAAAAGATAGTCCACAATCATGTTTTTACAAGATAGCCTATGAGGATATTTCAAAAACTAATGGGATATGAGGTTTTAATGCTTTTAATATTGACCTTTGGTCATTCTTTTAATCATATCTCATAAAATACTTATGATTTATTGTACAACCTTTTCCATATGAAAATAGACTCAAAGAGCTTTTCATGGACATATCATTTGCTTAAAATGATCAATATCTGAAAGAGATATGATTTTGCCAAGTTGAGTCTAAGAATCATTTTTTTGCAATCTAGTCTTTTCTGATGTGTTCTCATTGTTGTAATCATATCTTGAAAATTAAAAATGATATGAGCATGAAATTATTTTTATGTGACAATAGACTCAAAGATATTTCCATGGATAGGTCATTTGCTTAAAATAACTAAGATATGAAAGAGTTATGAATTTTACAAATTGAGTTTCAAAATCAGATTTTCACATATTTGTTATTCTGACCTTTGCTCATTATTTTGAACATATCTAAAAAATTACACTAGATATCAGCATGAACTACTCTAATTTGAAAGTATACTCAATTAGCTTTCTAATGATAGGTCATTTACTTAAAATAAAGAATTTATAACTTTTTAAAGTTGAGTTTGCATTTCTGTCTGAGTGAATTAATTGGTCAATCGATTCTTGACATCCAGGGAGCACCTTGAACGTCCTAAATTGATTCACCAATTGATTCCAGCTATTTTGGGGCACGAATAATGGCTAGCAATGGCTAGTTTTCATTCCTAACAATCCCAAATGGCTATAATACTCTATAAGCTTCATATATAAGCTAAAAAACACAAAACACAATGTAGAAAGAGCTTAAACTTCAATTGTAAGCATAATTTTACATCCTTCTTCAACTAAATCATGATTTGAGCTCATCTTTATGAAAATTCTCTATTCTAGGACTTCATTTGTATTATCCACTCTTTAAGAGAGGTTATTTGAGTTGATATCCATCTTATATCACTTTAGAACTATAAAGGGTAAGGTATCCCTTAGAGAATCATTGAGAAGGTGAGGAATCCCTTGTAAAAGAGATTTTGCTTAAGAAAGAGCAAGGATTGTAAGACTTCTTCAAGTGTCATTAAAACTTGAAGGGATAGTAGATTGATATACAAGCTTGGAGAGCTTGGAAAGTGGATGTACAGCTTGGTGAGGATATCCAAGGGAGGAACCACTATAAATCCTTGTGTTCGATCTCTTTACCCTATCTCTTTATTATTTCTGCACTACACTCTGTTTCTTTGATTTTTACTCTATTTTTCTACTATGTATACTCTATTTTGCTATTACTATTTGTTGGACATATTTATGCTATAATGCTTATGTTGTTGCTTGGATATTTGAATGATTAATTCATCTCCATTCTACTATTGTTGTTTGCTAAAATATAGTGTTAAATGCTTTGTTCTTGTTATTGTTAATTGTTGAATACATTATGCATTAATATTAATCTTGATCTTTAAATGATTGAATGCTTGAAAGAGAAATTAACTTATGCATTGTCTTCTTATTTCTTATCTATGCATAATTGAATGAGTTGCTTGTATATGTGAGTTGAATTGTTATATATAATATGCAAAATTCTCTATTAAATTATCTTAGATTGATTTCTTGATGATTTATTTGTGTATAGTAAAATAAGTTAGTTTGCACTAATTCTTATATTTATCATATCTTAAATGTAATAAACAACTTTATAGAACACTCTTGAAATTGATTAAATTAAGATTATTTTCATGGCTTTCGAAAATTAAAGGGTTTTTAAAAAGAGTTTGAAAAATAAGAGAATTTTTAATAATACCCAATTCATCCTTTCTTGGGTGTGGGTTGCTAGGGCCAATAATTAGTATCAGAGCTCTAGGCTCTTTTTTAAAGGACTTAACCATCTCAAGAGGATCCATGGCAACTTTTGATGGCAACTCTTTAAAAGAAAATTTTGATATTCTAAATGCTCTATTGTTTGAATATGTTGATATTTTTAAACCTCCATTCTTTGATGGTTCATATTTTAAAGTTTGGAAAGGAAAAATGGAGTGCTATATAGAAGCTTTTGATTTTGATGGATGGGAAATCATTGAAAATGGTTTTACTTTAAAACCAAGAAGTGAATGAGATGATGATCATAAAAAGAAATTTTCTTTAAATATCCAAGTTATGAAAATTTTACTTAGTATTTTGAATGATGTTGCATATGGTAAAGTATTTAAATGCTCTAGTGCTAAAGAGATTTGGGATACCCTTATTACTTTCTATCTTGATAGCCATATGTCTATTGACATGTTGAGCAAGAAAAAGAAAGGAAAGTTATCTCTAAGGAGACTCTTCAAAAGGATGTGCAAGAATGTGAAATATATTCAACACTTCTAAATGAAGAGTTCAAAGATGAAAAGAAGGATGATTCCAATGATAAACAAATTGAGCTTCAAGTGAAAAATTCATACTCTATAGCTCAAAAGGACTTGGAGGTATATAATTCTAATTCTAATACTAGTCCTTATGTTAATGACCTATGCTTTTTAAATGAATTGCATAATGATAGAATTTCTATGGAACTTGATTATTCAACTTATTTTGACTTTGAAATTGGGAATAATTTATCTAAAAAGGAAGTTGAACACTCAACTTGTGCACTTTCCAAGTCTTTGAGTGAAAACATAGATTTTACTCTTGGAAAGTCAAGAAAACCTCTTGGCAAGATTGAATAAAAGTGTAATTTTCATAAAAAGCCAAGGTTTTCTAAGGAAATCTTACGTGAAAAATCAAATTCTAGAAAGAATTCTATTATTTGCAATTATTGTGGTTATGGAGGTCATATTTCTCACGTATATCCAATTAGAAGAAAATCTTGTGTGAGAAAGAAAGAAATTTGGGTTCCTAAAGTGTCTAAATGGTTGAGTACTAACATTCAAGGACCCAAAATGAAATGGATACCAAAATGTCCTCCTAGTGATTTGATTATGCAGAAAATTTCATACAAGAGGAGGCAATTTGGTCATGAAAAGAAGGAGTCTTCAAGAGCTTTTCCAAATTTGATGATTAGATAAAGAAGACTTAGCATAACTAAAGCTTCTCAAACATATAATGGTACTATTCCAAAGCTTAAACCTTTTAGAGAGAAGCAATGGGTAAGAAAAGGTTATACTTTCATTACAAAGGAAAAGATATCAACTTTTCAAACCTCTCATGTTACCTTATTTGATATTCATTAAAAAGAGGTTGTCGAATCTTAAAAACATGAGCATTGCTTAAATATTGTGATCATATATGCATATAAGTTATCTTTTCATGATTATAAATGGTCATAAGCTCAGAAGGTTTTATTATGGATTAGTTAGATTTAAAAATGATGAATTATAAGTTGTTTGAGAAATGAAATGGTGTAAAAAAATTCAATATTAAATGAATTGAGTAATGAATCAATTGAAGAATTTCTCATTTAAGGAAATGAATCGAGTGGTGAATCGATTCCAAGAAAGGGTGTTCATCTCTGGAAGCCCATAATTAATTCACTAATCAATTGACAGCATGTGGAGGGAAGGATGAAATTTAAATTTTCTAGCCTTGAATCAAGTAGTCAATCGATTCACAGATGATTATATTCATTTATGAATTGATTTACCAATCGATTCATAGGGTCCCCTATATAAATGACTAAGGGTGATAATAACTTCAGTTTTCTCCACCATTATTTTATTAAAATTGAAATCTAAATACATGATTTACTCTACCTTTATATACCCATAACCCTTTGATGATATAACATAATATAAAGGTATACAATGCTTGGTATATTTTCCATTAAGTTTCATTGTCCATTGATTATATATGGAGAATATGCAAATGCTTTGAAAGAATATGATCATTATGCTCACTTGTTTGAATTGATTAATCTTTCATGAGCATATTACATAAATATCCATCTAACCCCTATGGACCTAAGTGTTAATTGGGAACCAAAGAAGTTGTCTAGAGCTTTATGTAGGAAAGAAGTGTGATATTACCTTAAGCATAATAGAAGACAAGTTTAACTTGAAGCTAGATCAACTCAACTTTCATCTCAAAGTCAACTTCTTTAAAGAGTAATGAGTTTTAAAAATTGGTATACTCTATCCTATCTTTATGCTTAATTTGTTTTATATATCTCTTGAGTATGGATACTTAAGGATTAGACATATCATTGCTATGGTTGGCTTTATCTTTTATAAGGATATGTGCTCTTCATGCTAAAGGAAGATTATCTATTCTATCAAGGCAAATATGTTGCTTATGTTTAGCAGTTTGGAAAGATGACTAGCTCCATGTTTTCTAATGATTTCACTTGCAAAAGTTTGAAAAAGAGCTTATTTCATTTGTTGGTGCATATATAATGGTTGGTCATATCTTTTTCTCTTGTATGCTTGTTCCCTCAAAATGGTTTCATGAGTTTTGATGATTTCATGTATTTTCTAAAATCATAGGTCACTTTTCAAGTTTTTCAAAATCCTCATTAGTTTGAAAATGATTTCATTTAGATTTTCATTATCTCCTTAAAGGTTCAAAGTTACATGATTGATGATATAGTACTTGTTAAATATTTTTCTACCAGTCATGTACATATTCCAAAAAGTGTTAGAATGATGCTTATAGCTAACAATTCAATGGAGAATGTTTAGAATTTTGTTTGGTATATTCCAATCTCTTATTTTGAATTGTCATCTTTTCTTTAAGATATCTTTAGTATTTGAGTTGTATGACTTTAATCTCCAATCTTGAGTTTTGTGCCTAAAAGTTTACAGGATTTTTTAGGAGGTCATTCAAAAGATCATCTTCAAGTGTGTGAAGTGTTGAAAAAGTTAGAAGGTCATGCATTGATTTAAAGATGTGTTACAAAAGGATTCAAATCCTTCTTCAAAGGTAAGCACACTAAGAAAAAGTCATCACTCATGAAGTTTATTGATATTCACCTCATAAGTGATGAGAAGGAAGATGATTACAACCAAGAAACACCTTATATTGCTAAAACCAATGAGTATCTCTATCTTTATTCTTTTCTTATGGATCATAAATGTTTGGATTGCATGATACTCTTTATTTAATTATTCTTGGTTGGTTAGGTAGAATATGATCATGAAAAATATGCTTGGTTGTGATGCAAAAGTGCTTAATTTATTGTTACATGATCATTGTTATCACTATAGGGAAAGATTAATAGTTTTTATCTCTTTTATCCCTATTGCATATTCTTTCATGATATGCTTGAGTTAAGTTTCTCGATTGCTTGGAAATTATGCTAATCATGCTCTTTCATAAAGGAAATTATTAAGGAGATATGAATACATTAGAATATTTCAAATTATTTCATTTTCAAAATAATTTGGAAACAAAAAATCATTGATTTCAAATTACTTAAACCTTTTTATCATTTTGATATATTGTTTTCAAATGACCATGTTTGAAAATTTTAGTTTCAACAAAGCATTTTAAAAGGGGGAGCAATTCAAATGCATTTTTGTTAAATTAAAAAAAGGGGTTCATGTTTGCTTTGTCTATAAATATGATTATATACCTTGTTAAGCATATATGTTGTAATCCTTTATGCTCTTCATATTTCCAATCTATTTTAAAATCTTTTAAAAAGGAAGCCATGTTTTTAGAGATATGAGAAAATTAATATTATTTCATTGAGGGGGAGCTTAGATGAAATTGACAGTAGTATGATTGAGGGGGAGCTTATATAAAATAAATAGCATGATTTGAGGGGAAGCTTTACTTATATATGATCTATACTTTGGCTCACACATCTCTCTTGACATGAAGGGCTTCAAATGTTTACACACATTACAAGTCTATTCATGCTTACTTAAAGGAGGAAGGTAAAATGCTATATCCATTGAGTCATTTATTTCATGAATATTTTCTTCATATGATCATGATATGCGATCCTTGATAATCTTATTGCGATCATATGACTTGAATAGTATGGCTTTATTTGCAAAAGATGAATAGTATAACTCTCAATTATAATTATCTTTTAAGTAAATAAAGGGAGAAAAAGATGATAATAAGCAAATAGGGGGAGAAGAAATATAAGGGGAGAATATGATGATGAAAAAGAAAGGAGAAAATAATTACATCAATTACTTCAATATGTCATTAAATTAGGGGGAGAAGAAGATGAAAAGAAAAAATATGCTATGTCTTATATGCTATATCATTTTTATGACATCACTTGCTTTTACATAATTGCTTATCCTTTTGTTGATGTCAAATAGGGGGAAAAGAAAATAAAAATATGCTATGTCTTATATGCTATATCATTTGTATGACATCACTTGCTTTTACATGATTTCTTATCTTTTTGTTGATGCCAAATAAGGGCAAAAGAAAAAGAAGAAAAGAAAAATATGCTATATGCTTAATGTTTGATATCATCTAAGCTTACTAGATTATACTTGTTGTTATATATGCATGATCACAAATGAATGTCATAATAGAATTGCATGTTTTTGTATCAAAATGCTATAAAAACTTCAATAGACATGCTAGATTATGACTGTAATAGCAATACTTGATTATATGCTAAAAGAGCTATATTGTAGACAAGCATTACTAAGCATATGATTAATCAAGATATACGAAAGGATGATTATGCATGTTCTTGTGTTAATTTATTTTATATGAATCATGCTTCAATATCTTGATATATTAGATTGGACTAACTATATGATTTGCAAAGTTTATAAACTTGTATATAAGAAAGTCCAAGATGAAGAAGAGTAAGTATTGAAGTGAAGCAATCAAAGATCTTGTCATGCTCAACTCAAGAATGAACAAAGAAGAAAGACAAGAAAGAATATGTGATCTAAGCATTGAAGGATGAGAAGATTAAAAACTTGGAAGCATCAAGAAAAGCCAAGGAACTTTATTGGTATAATTTTTTCATCTTAAATCTTAGTCTTTCTTGTAAAATAGAGTATTTCATGATATAGAGCTCAAACATATTTTTTTTCAAAATCTTAGCTTGATCCAAATATTTTAAAAAGATAGTCCACAATCATGTTTTTACAAGATAGCTTATGAGGACATTTCAAAAACCAATGGGATATGAGGTTTTAGTGCTTTCAATATTGACCTTTAGTCATTCTTTTAATAATATCTCATAAAATACTTGTCATTTGATTGTAAAACCATTTCCATATGAAAATAAACTTAAAGAAATTTTCATGGACCTATCATTTGCTTAAAATGATTAATATATGAAAGAGATATGATTTTTCCAAGTTGAGTCTAGGAATCAATTTTCTACAAATAGGTCTTTTCTAATGTTTTCTCATTGTTTTAATCATATATTGAAAAATAAAAATGATATGAGTATAAAATTATTTTTATGTGAAAATAGACTCAAATATCTTTCCATGGATAGGTCATTTTCTTAAAATGATTAAGATATGAAAGAGTTATGAATTTTACAAATTGAGTTTCAAAATTAGATTTTCACAGATTTGCTGTTCTGATCTTCAGTCATTGTTTTGAGCATATCTTAAAAATTACACTAGATATGAGTATGAAACTAGTCTCATTTGATACTAGACTCAACTAGCTTTCCAATGATAGGTCATTTGCTTAAAACAGACTTAAAATGAAGAATTTATGACCTTTTAAAATTGAGTTTGTATTTCTATCTAAGTGAATCAATTGGCCAATCGATTCCAAACATCCAGAGAGCACCCTGAACGTCCTGAATCGATTCACCAATTGATTCCAGCTGTTCTGGTGCACAAATAATGGCCAATTTTCATTCCTAACAACCCCAAATGGCTATAATACTCCATGAGCTTCATATATAAGCTAAGAAACATAAAATACAATGTAAAAAGAGCCTGAACTTCAATTGTAAACATCATTTTACATCCTTCTTCATCCAAATCATGATTTGGGCTCATCTTTGTGAAATTCTCTATTCTAGGATTTCATTTGTATTATCCACTCTTTAAAAGAGTTTATTTGAGTTGATATTCATCTTATATCACTTTAAAACTATAAAGGTTGAGGTATCCCTTAGAGAATCATTAAGAGGGTAAGGAATCCCTTGTAAGAGAGATTTTACTCAAGAAAGAGCAAGGATTGTAAGGCTTCTTCAAGTGCCATTGAAACTTGAAGGGATAGTGGATTGATATTTGAGTTGATATCCATATGAATACAATAGAATATTTTAAATGATTTCTCTTTCAAAATAATTTGGAAATAAAAAGTCATTGATTTCAAATTGCTTAAACCTTTTTATCATTTTGACTTCATGAGACCTTTTCCATCCTTATCTAGAAACCAATTAATCCTAATAGCTGTTAACTATGTATCCAAATGGGTTAAAGCAATTGCTTTTCCTATAAATGATTCTAGAATGATCGTAAAATTTTTAAGGAGGAATATATTTATAAGGTTTGGGGTGCCCAGAGCAATTATCAGTGATGGAGGAAAGCACTTATGTAATTAGCAATTTCAATTGGTGCTAGCAAAATATGGAGTAGCTTTCATAGTTGCAACTCCATATCACCCAAAAACTAGCAAGCAAGTGGAAATCTTTAACAGGGAGTTGAAGTGGATACTAGAAAAAATAATGAATTCTAATCGAGAGGATAAAGCAAAGAAGCTTGATAATGCGCTATGGACTTACAAAATAGCATTCAAAACTCCAACTAGTACATCTCTTTATCAATTAGTGTATAACTAGGCATGTTATCTTCCATAGAAATGGAGCATAATGCATATTAAATGATTAAAGCATTAAATTTTGACTTAAAGGTGGCTAATGAAAAGAGGTTAATGCAATTAAATGAACATAAAGAATTTGGTCAATAAGCATATAGGAATGCTAAGTTGCATAAGGAAAAGACAAAGTTATGGCATGAAAAAAGAATCATAAGAAGAGAGTTTACTCCAAGATAAAAAGTTTGGCTTTATAATTCAAGGATAAAGCTTTTCTCAGGAAAGTTAAGATCAAGATGGTTAAAATCATTTGCAATAGTTCAAGTTTGGTCATATAGTATGGTGGAAATTCAAGTTAAAGATCAAAGATTCAAGGTGAATAGGCAAAAATGGAAAGATTGTCATCACACTTAAAGAACTAACTAATGAATTATAAAAAAAAAATAAAGAGAACTAGTGTAAGCTAAAAACTTGTTACGTGTGAAATGGTTTATCAATTAGTGCAAGTGTACAATATTGAAAAAAAGTAATAGAGTGACAAGCAAAGTATTGTTCCCAAAAGGATTATTTTACTAAGTACCAAAATTGATAATTTTAACATTATTTGGCAAATTGATTAAACAATAATTGAAGAAACAAAATAAAAATTTATGCAAAATAATCAAAATGATTATGAATGAAATTGGAATAAAAGAAAATATGAACAAAGCTCTAGGGATCAGACTTTACTTAACAAATTTGGATTGAATCATACATCTATTATAATCCAATTTTAATCTTTTTAATTGATAGTTGAGTTTTTCTAAATTAATTACTAGCCCTTTCTAAAATTAAGTAATTTTACCATTAGTTGCTACACAAAATTGGAAAAATGAATTCCTACTTAACATATCAAAAAAATTCATACATAACAATTGGAAAAATGAATTCATTATGAAGGAAAGCTATACAAAATTAACCGCAAAATAAATCTATGGATTTGAATTTTTTTACCAAAATAGTCTTTTGTAATACTGTATCATTTGAGAATTTTTATTTAATTTATTAATTAACCAGGTTACATAAAAAGTAAAAATTTCCAAAAATGAATTACTCTCAGCGCTTAAATTTTACTGAAATTAAGCATTATATATGTGTGTTTGTGTGAATGCTTGCCTTAAAAATTCAATAAATTGTACATATATCACGCTTACTTGATGAGGTTTATTGTATTGGATTTGAATTTGAACCACTGTTATTGTAAAATAATTTTATATTATTAACCATTCATGCAATGTTAGGTTAATAGAGAAACTATTAAAACCCTGTTATTATTATCAAAAATCCTTAATTGATATAACGTTTATAACCATGAGTCATTTATATATATATATATTGATGGTGTAAAATGTTTTATATTGACAGTACATCAAATTTAAAATATATTAGATTTTATCCCAAAAATATAAAAAAAAAGGAGAAATGTGCAATTTTCATAATCATAATACAATGTAAAATATTACCATATTTAAAGTATTCAAATATTAAATTTGGAAAAAGAAATATAAGAGGTATATATTAATCGTAGCTGTGATACTTGTTAGCTTTTAAAATAATTCAGTATCAAGACAAGTACAACATATTGTTTAATTGACATGTCTTCTTCGGCACTTGTCTTACGATTACATGTTTGATTGCATTTTGGCTAATTCAAAATCCAATTAGGCGATTCATTTCCTTTCTCACCGAAAAGATTGTTTAAGTGCAAGAAAAAATCTATCAAAGTTTGAATAATAACATAAGAAAAGTTATGTTATAAGAAGTCATTTTTCTTAATTTACATCTTATATCTAACAATCTTTTTTACATTAACCATCAAATTTTTATCCACACTTTTATCCACTTCAAAATTGAGAGCAATTACTTTCCTTAAATTTTAATTACAAATAAAACATATAACAAAGGGTATTCTTTTTCTTGCATGATGACAACGTTAGTAAATTAATTAATCCATAGGGAATTGTAATCGAATTGAGCCTAGGTCAGTAAAAGATGATAACTCTTGGAGAAAACAAATTAGGCCATTACATTAGTTTGGATGCATACAATAATAGAAGATATTCAAAATACATTACTGACTATAGAGCACGAGCAATCTCTTCAATTGTGGGAGTGCATGTGGACTTCCCATAAGTATTATTGAAGCAGTCCTTTGCTGCCATTTCATGCCCGGCCTCAGTACGATGTCCCCACTTGTCCCATAGAAGATACTCCTTCCTATTATTGCAAGGTATCATTTTCCTATCTTTGACAACTGCACAAGGATCCTTGATATTGGTGTACCCTAAACCAAAAAGAACCCGATTGAAGGAACACACAACATGTCATAACAAATAAATAATAGTAATATGTAAAGTTTAGTTCTTACTTACCATATTTTGTTGGATTGTTTTTTACCTCCTCTTCCAAATTTGAGGTAGAATATACTGTGAATGTAGAACCAGAGAGCTTTAATTCCAATTCCTTTAATTTTCCAGGAAGATTTAATCCTATGTAAAGATCCAACACTACAAATTTTCTAGCCCCAAGATTGTAGAGTTTCTGGAAAAGAGTGTTAAATCGAAAGGTTAGAAAAAGTAATTCAAATGAGCACATATGATTTGATGGAATTTTCGTAAAGTAGTGATCCTCAAAAAATTGTTAGACCAAATTATTTAGAAGGATAAGGAAAAAACCTCAATTCGTGCAAGCATTTGATTAAGAAGAAATGGTGCAAATGTTGTTATGTTATTATGGAACTTTAGGTGAAAAGTACGACCAAAATCTCCATTGAAATCATTTGTACCAATAATGACAAGGAATATAGACTTGGCTATGTGATCGCTTAGTTTCCCATTGCTATTTATCGCTTTTGGAAGATCCTCGGTCACAGTTGAGGTGAAGTATTTAATCTGCTGATCAAATGTCAAGCAACCTTTCTGCACGCACAATTAGATATAAGTGAGATTAAGATAATAAGGGACATTGTTTAAAAATTGTAGTTGTAATGACGATTGTAATTACATTACGATTAATAGTTGCAAAAAAATATGAAAAATAAATAAATAAATGCAATCATTGCATAGTAGAATTGTAAATAATAAAACCTCGACCAAAATTTGAAACTACACCGAAGGAAACAATAACTTATGGAACAGCATACATTTCTTGTGAAGAAAAGAACGATTGAATATCTTTTATAAGTATGAGCTTCTTACAGGCCCAGTATCTTCAAGAATTCCACATCCACCTGATGAGTAACTTATTCCTGTGATCATTTGGGACCTCGCAGCCTCATTAAGACTCAAGTAAGCCGGAGCAGGTGGTAAGCCTAACATTATCGCTATATTAAGAAACAACAAATACATAGTTAAATGATGTATTCTAATGCAACGAAACTAAAATGCTGATCAGACGTGACAAAAAAATTCAACTAGTGCCTAGCTTACCAATAAAATCTGCTATTGTTTTGCCATTGGTGAATCGACCAGTTCGATTGTTGAAATCCAAGCCAGATGGCCAATCTTTTGCTTGTGCTATAGTGTTTAGATAATTGTTATTTCCAACATCTGTACCTGAATCACCAAAAATATACAAAGCTGGCACCAAAAGTTTCCCACCAGCAACACTGATGATAAGAAATTGTTGCAAAATGAAAGAGAAAACTAAAAAGAATGAAATTTTTTCCATCTTATCCCGAGTACAAAAAGTTAATATGGAAAGATCTCAATATCTCTAGTAATTTATAGGGGAACGCGTTCAATTAGGTACTGATGTTGGTTAATGTTAATGTGATGTATAATTAAAAACATAGTAAAAATTAGTTGGTAATGCCTAACAGAAGAAAATAATTAATTTGTTCCAACAATAAGATACTAAATATATTAAAACAAAATTAGGAACCTAACAAAATTTGTTCAAAACAAAATTGTATTTCAATTACCATTTTCTATTTGTAAGGCTCATTTGGTTGAATTAAATGAAAAGCAATGGAATAGAAAAAGGACGATGGAATGGGAACGGGAACGGAATGACCATTTCATATATGATTAATAAGGAAAGGAATGATTATTGCATTTCATTTTTATGTTTGACATCGCAAAATAATGCAATAATGAAATAAAAGAAGAGAAGTTAATAATAATAACATCTTTGGAAAAATAATAAATATATAATTTAATATTCCAATTTGAATTTTTTTAACTACAATATTTATAACGAAAATACATTTATATAACAAATACTTAAAATTATTTTCTATTGTCATAGTTAATAGTATAGAAATTAATTGATTTTTATAATAAATACATAATATATTATACTTGATTGATTTTTATTTCTTGTTATACAATTTTATATCATAAAAGTATTTATGTTATGAATATAAAAAAAAATTGTTAAATTATACCATTAAAAATATAATTACCCAAATCTTTTTATAGTAAAAGTATTGAAAAGTTGATATTGTTTAATTATTTGTTAATGTGAGGAGAAATTTAGAGTATCTGAAAGATATAGATGATAACGTTGTAAGGAAGTTAATCCATTGCTCTGATTTCCGTCATTTAGATGAATGAATGATCTTCCCTTAAAGAATGAGCATTCCTAAAACAATAAGTATTCTCATCCTATAGTTCCAAACAAATAAACTTTATAGCTTTTTTGTTTCAAATTAGTTTCAATTCATTCAACTAAACATGCTCTAATGATGTAAATTTATATTGCTATGGAATGAAATCATAAATGATCTTTATATAGATAAATTGGACAATACTATCATTGTGGATAGCTAAGCACTTTATTTGCAATAGTTATTTTTAAATAAATGTTAAGATTGTCTAATATTTTTGTGGAATTAATATATGTTTTCAAGTTAACTTTATAATGTTATGTTTTCGCCCAAATTTTGGCAAAAGAAAAAATTGTTTAATAAATGCTATTGATCAATCTTTTAATGAAGGTAAAGCTCAATCTGTCCTATTTGTTTTTTGCCCATTATCTAACTAGTCTGTTATCCTTAATGATGGAACATAGATTTTTTGATAATTTATGTATCTTTATCAATTTTGCTATGAAATTTTGAGAATGAATTAAATAAAAACACATAAGATTTTGAAAAACTTATATTTCTAACATCATTGGATGCTCCTTAATAAATGTATTATATACATGCTATGCATTTTAGTCACATTATTTTTTGTTTCAATCTTATCCCAAGACTTATTTTTTATTTAATTTTATCTCTTACAAAGCAATGCTAAACTTTCTAGTTAACTTTGTTAAAAATGTCATGATTCTTTTTTTTTTCTTTTGTGGAACTAGTTAGTCACTCATGCATTGCTATCATAACTGGTCAGATCATGACCAATATGGAACATATTACCTAATTTCCACTAGCCTAGGGAAACCCAAATATTGGTGTCATCAAATAAACTTAAGGTAACAATTTACATTTATAAACTTTTCAAAATTTTTACAAATAATGTTTTTGCTATAGCTCATTCTAATCTATGTACAAGGCCTAAAATAATTTTAATTACAACTACTAATAATTATGACTACATTGATATAACTGACATTAGAAACTTTACTTGTGTTGAACTAATAGAGAAGGGGGAGTTTCTCCAAAAATATCTAAAATAAAGAAATAACTAAAAGATGAGTGATAGACTTAACAAGTAAATACTACACTTAATTAGCAAAATATAATCGTGCATTTTCCATAATCTAAATGATGTTTAATACCAAAACATTTACATGAGATAAAAAATGCTATCACAAAAAAATATAACAAAGAAAACAAGTAAATGGCCTTTTACCTCTCAAATCATCCTTATTCCCTTAAAAATTTCATCTGTATCCCCTTAGGGTCTAGCTAATCCCTTCACAAATTGTTTCCTAAATCCAATACTATTTCACATCACAAGTATGTCATTCTTCTTCTTTTAAAATATTCATTCATATTGTTACATGTGAAATAGTTTATTAATTAGCACAAGTGTACACTGTCGTAAACAAGTAATAAAGTGATAAGTGAAGTATCGTTCCCATGAGAATTGATCACTAAGTACCAAAATTGATAATCTTAATTCTATTTAGCATATCAATTAATTAAAGATTGAAATAACTAAAAGACAATACTACAAAGTAATTAGAATCAAATGTGAATGAGAATATAGGAAAGCAATTATATGAAAAGGTCCTAGGGATCAGATTTCACTTAACAACTTTGGATTACATTATCTATCTACTCTACTCTAATTTTAATCTTCCTGATTGATAGTTAAATTTTCCTAAATTAATTACTAGCCTCTTCCAAGGTCAAGTAATTCTATCATTAATTGCTAATTCACTATATTTCTATGTGAATTAAATATAGTGAATTAAAACAACTAATTATGCATTAAAATTTATAGAACTCATTAAGACTATATAAACCATATGAATATATTCCTATTTCATATGCAATTTATGGTTTTAATTATAGGATCCATACACATGTATCTCCTTTTGGTCTTAACATGCATATTTAAATTATTCAAAAGGTGGTCAATCAATTGAAAGCATTAAGAACAATAATTAAAATTCAATCAATGAGTAGAAAACTAAAATTAGTTTCAATAGACTAGAATTCAATCTGTTATTATTAAGTTTCATCATCACCCTAGGAGAATAAAGATTTAGTTCATAATGAAATTAAAAACAAACTCAAAATAAAATGAAAATATTTTAACATTCATGATTAAAACATAAAAGTACAGCTACAAATGCATGAAAATTAAAATACTAGCCATCCATATAGGAGGTAAAACTATCCATATAGGAGGACTACTTAGCCTTCCATTAAGAAGGCATGCGAGAAAAACTTAAAATGCATGAAACTAAACTCTAAAATGCTCTCTAAGATGCTGCCCTCTCTTAGCTGATCCCTTTGCTATTTATACATGAATGGGTGCAAGAATTTTAACATTCTAAGCAACTAATCTTAACTTCCAACCATCTTCATTGAATTCGCAATAGCCAAGTTTTAAAATTGTTGCTAACTTTTTACAATTAAACCAGTGAATTCACATATTTTAGTCTTTATCAAAGTTGTAGTTGCGAATTCAAGCTTTCAAATACTGGCAAGAGCTCCCAATTTTGACCTTTCTAGCTCCAGTTATGGAAAATTAATGGCTGGTGGTTAGTTTCGGATAAAACCACTATTTTAGTTTCTAAGCCAATTTCAAGGTTCTTAAAGGTTGATCTAGACTTTTCTTGCAACATGAAAATTGTAAGGCTTTTTCTTAGCTTTTGATCCATATGAAGAACAACCCAATATGATGTCTAGAGCTCCAAATATGGCTAAAAATCTGAAACAAAGTCAAAAGTTAACATTATTCAAAAAGTCTAATTTCATTTCAAAATCATATCCCATTCATAAAATGTAAACAAATTTATTAAATTAAGCTCATATAACATTCAAAAGGACATAATATAAGGAAAAATAAATATGCAAATATTTTACTTATCACATATCACATTTCTAGTTGAGAATTCACTAATAATTTCATAAACATTTCTCATAGGCTTAATACATATATATATTTAAGGTAAATAGGCTTATATTCCTTTAACTAACATGAAAACACTTAAATAGAGTAAACAAGGGGCTATACTCGATTAAGAAGGTACAAAAGTAAATTTTACCTTTACACTTAAGTATTTACTCACTTATAAGCAACCTAGAACAACTTTGGATATCCATACTCGAGTATATACTCACTATGGATATCCAAAGAGCAACTCTAGATGTCATACTTGAGTATATACTCATTTATGATCATCAAAGAGTAGGTCATCATGGATACTAGAGTATAGGTATCTAGGAATGCATTCTAGTGCCATACTTAAGTAGCACTTGCAGATTTGCACAAAAATGGCTGTTTATTTGGTAAGTTTTCTCCAATTCAACATATTCATAGCAAAAACATAGCCATCCAACTCATACTTATCATCTTTACTCACCATACAATTTCTAATAAAAAACAGACCATACTATTACATAATCTTTCCATATAAAATCTTCATCTTCTTATCAAACAGCATAAACATTCAAAAAATAAAGAAGATAAAGATAAAATCAAGCCTTTAAGGCATATTATCAACTGACAATTGCATGGAAGAGAGGAGGTGAAGTTAAAAAATGGTGAAAATTACCCTAATTAACATAAATTCATAGAAAGTTCAATAAAAACTTCCATAAATCCTTAGTTTCTCATTAAACCCAAAGTTTTCAACAAATAATCATTAAATCAAGAAATTGCTAATGGTTACCTAGTGTGTTTTAAGAATTTGATGATTGATGGTGATTAGAGGTTTACTCTTTTGGGTTTGTTAAAGAAATTAAAGATTAGTGAAATAGGAGAAGGTGGTTGGTAGATATACTAAGGAAATGAACGAGAAATAAAAGGAGTTTTCACTTTGATGGTTATAAGGGCTACTAATATTAGGGGTTATTCAAAGGCTATTTAGGAAATTGTAATCCTAAATTTTCTTTATACATACCTTATTTAAATCTAATTTCATATAGTTCTTTTAATTAACTTCATTCTTTTTATTTTCATCTTAAAACCATAATTTCCTCAAATATATTCCTACCATAAGCACATCCACAATAATTAATAACATTTCATATGTACGTAGTTATTGAATAAAATAAAATTAATAATATATCTTAACTTTAGAAAGTTATAATAGTTATTTCCTTTCCAAATAATTCATTCTTAAATTCTCAAAAATTAACTAACTAGTTAACTAACGGATTAACTATATTTAAAGACATACCAAAAAGGTGGGGATAATTTTGTCACATTTCTACTTTCAATTCCCATTTTACTTTCTCTATCCCATGTTTTTACTAAAGAACCTTTATTAACTTATGAATTTGTTGATATAAATTTCCACCAGTTGCTTTGGGAAAGATAGCTTAGGATTTAACTAAAGGGCTTCATACTAAATAGCATTAAACACCTTGGGAATGTACTTCCAGAGCATAGGCACATGAAATACATCATGTATACCCCCACAAGTAAATTTAAGTGATATGTAACTATCCCAACTTGCTTCAAATGAGAAATAAGTTGATAAAATGCAATGCTAACTTGCCTTTCTTATGAAAATGTATGATCCCCTTCAAAAGTGATACTTTCAAGAAGACCATGTCTTAAATTCTAATTGTTTCTGCTTTTATTAGCATTTTTTTTACTATTTTTAGCTATTACTAGTTGTTCTTAAATAACTTTCATATTTTCCAATGCATCAGTAATAAGATTAAGGCTAAGGAGTTTAGCTTCTCCTAGCTCAAACCACCCTACAAGTGATCTACATCTTCTACCATATAAAATTTTGTAAGGTGCCATTTTGTTAGAAAATTGATAGTTATTATTTTATGCAAATTCAATTAGTGGTAGGCATTTCTCCTAACCACTTTCAAACTATAAAATTAAGGCTCATAACATATTTTCTAAGATGGAGATAGTGCATTTGGATTGATCATTTGTTTAAAGATGGAAAGTTATACTCTAACATAGTTATGTCACCAAATCTTGTTAAAAAGATTAGTAGGAATAAGTTAAGAATTGTGTTCCTTAATTTGAAATGATAGTAAATGGAATTGCTTGAAGTGGAATTATTTTATCCAAGTAAAGTTATGCATACTAAGCTACTAAAAAAAGGTTTTCATTAAAAGGAAATAAACCATCTTGGTTAGCCTATCAACAATTACCCAAATGGAATCAAACTTTTTTTTTTTTTTGCATTTTAGGAAAATCAGTTAGAAAATTCATAGTTACACTTTCATATTTCTATTCAAGAATAGGAAGGGATTGGTGTAAATTAGTTAGCCTCTGGTACTTTGCTTTTACTTATTGGTAGATGATGCTGGAAATCGCGCATCATACATGCACAGCGGAATAAAATTTTGCACGATTTCCACCAAGGATCCATGCGAATTTAGAACGCCATAGATCAGGGATTAGGGTTTATACCTTTCGGCAAAATTCTTCTGACCGCTGCAGCAAATCTGATCTGCTTCCAAATCACGAACCGGAATGGAAACCAGTAAATCAGATCACCAGTACAACGTTTTGTGGCTGCACCTCTGTGGTATCCACACGAACCCGTGAATCACCGATGAATGTCTGCTACACACACCGGTTGGAATTGATCTCCTTAGACCTCGTAGTGCTAGCTACGCCTCTTCAGAGAGTTTTAGTCAAGGAGAGTGGCTAGGGTTTTTCTATGCTTTTTACTTGGGGTGCGTGAAGAATAATAGTAATCCTATTATTACCCAATAAGCCTATTTAAATAGGTGCATAAAAAAACCTAACCTATTTGGGCTTTATTCCATTATATAATTATAGGCTTACTATTGGGCCTTATAATTATAACATGAATTCCCAAATATTAAGCCCAAACAATTTGGTCCATTAATTCCAAATTCACTAAGCTCTAAGTGTGCGACCCTACAGGCTCTCATTACGTTGGCAATGACCATTAATCATATTAATGATCATAAACAAAGATTGGTGTCTAGCAACACATCATTGTTACCCAAATAATGAGAAAGTCGGTGATTTGACTAAACCTTTACACGTGATCATCACTTATGTCCTTTTGTCCTATACATCTAGATTGAGCACGAGACATGGACCGTGTCATTCCCGTATAGCCCAATCTTAAGGTTTCTTGACTCCTAAGTAAGCTGACTGAAACAAATGTAATTGACATCTCATGTCAATTCATCTGAGCATGGCCATGCATTTTCTCAACTTTACTTAGTCAAGGGGCCCATAGATGTTACTCCTGTTATATAGGAGGGACAAATCCCATCTTGATCACACAAACCCCTCCGCATGATATGTGACATATCCAATATCTACCCTTGCATTCACTTAACCATTAGTGACATAAAATAGTATCAAAATATGAAACTCACATGTAGGGAACCTTGGTGGTCTCAGGTCAAAGGACCATATTAATAATGATCACTAAGAACCACTTATGACACTCATATAACGATCCATGTAGTGTTCTTAATATGGGTCGGTCCAGTATACAAGTTCTCTAACTTGTACTCATGTGTAAACTTAATATCCCATATAAGTTTTCACACATGCTAGTCTTAACATATCAAAGCAACCTAATCCACAATGATATATGACTAGGGACATTTAAGAATACAATTATTCTAAGGTTATTATTATAATTAAATATATTACGCAGACAATATATATAAATATAATAATTGGAATTGCCATTAAAATAACATGATTCAAAATTACAATCACCAATATGATTGGTTTTAGGGCATATACACTAACAGATGAGATACTTCAACATGAAATTAAGAACATCTCGCTTCATTCTTTTTTACCAAAAGCGTTATTACAAGTCATGGTACATTTTTACCACACCAAGATTCTTGGTATAAAATAAACTATGAGCTTGGTGGAATAACTTATTTCTCTCATAAGTGGGATCCCAAAGCTAACCTTAGAATTTGATTACCTTGTACTCATCAATGATCAAATTTTCATTATGGTTTGAAATTGCCTTTTTTTATCAAGGCTAGATATTAGAAATCTATTTTTGAGATTCTTTTATTTTTTTTTATTAGCACAAATTTAACTACTATCCAAGAAACCATTACTATCTAATTTTAAGTTTGTGTACAAGTTAGAACTCCTAATAACTTCCTACTTAACATATTAACTATCATATAAGCTCTATCTAAGTGATAATGAATTGTGCAATTATAATCTTTATAATCTTTTACAAGTTCCAGCCATCTTTGTTGCCTTAAATTTAAATCTTTTTTATGGAAGACATATTTTAGACTTTTATGGTTAATTTGCAAGTTTTACCATAAAGGTATTTAATGTGAAAATAATAGTGACCATTTCAAGGTTATAGGTAGGGTAAATAAGCTCATGTTTCCTCAATTGCCTCGATGCATATGTAATAACCTTTATATTCTACATTAACATATAACCTAAACTAATGCATTGAGGTTAATGGAACTATAAAAACTAGAGCTAAGGCCCAAAAAGTCTTTAATTATTAGAAGTTACTCTCATATTTATCAAACCATTTGAATTTCACACTTTTTCAAGTCAACCTAGTCAACATGGAAGCTATTTAAGAGAAATCTTTCAAAAATTGATGATAGTAACCTACCATTCCGAGGAAACTTTGGATTTCTATTACAATTATAAATTTTAACCAGGTCTGAATCACTTCTATCTTTTAAGGATCAACTTGAGTGCCATTTTAAGATATCATATGACCTAAGGACTTCATACTAGATAGCCAGAATTCATATTAACAGAATTTAGCATAAACTTAGTTCTCTTACAAGATTTGTAAGATGATTTTGAAATGTTAGCATGTTCCTTTTCATTTTTGAAATAAATTAGAATGTTATCAATGAACACAATTTCAAACTCATCTAGAAATGGCTTGAAGAATATGTTCATGAAATCCATGAATGTTGTAAAAGCATTAGTGAGTCTAAAAGATATAAGAAATTCATAGTGACTATAGTAGGTTCTAAAAGCTATTTTGGGAATGTCTTCTTTATGGGTCTTCAGCTAATAGCATTTAGATCTCAAGTTAATCTTAAAAAGCATCTTACTTCTTGTAATTGATTGAATAAATCATCAATAAAAGATAATAGGTATTTATTTTTAATCACTACTTTATTTAATTACTGATAACCAATACATAAGCACAAGGTTCTATCTTTCTCTTTAACAAATAACATTAATTCTCCTCATGGTGAAAAATTAGGATGAATGAACCTTTTATTAATCATTTCCTATATTTGTTTCTTGAGTTTCTTTTTTATTTCAATTAGTGCTATTCCATAAGGTGGAATTGAGATTGGATTTGTGCTAAGTGCAACATCAATATTAAATTGGATTTCATAATTTAAAAGCAAACCTATGAATTCATTTGGAAATAAATTTAAAAATTCCTACATAACTAGAACTTCATTAATAAAGGGAAAGTTAATTGAGGCCTTGAATTATAGCATGGTATGCAATGCATCCATTTTTAATAAGCCATTAAGCCTTGATATTAGAAATTATTCTAACAATTTTGGAATTCTTTTCTCCCTAAAATACAATAAAAAGAGTTTCCTTTACAACAAAAGTGATTATCTTATTCATTTGTGTATAATATGTTGATAACCAATGCATGCCTATGATAATGTCATAATCTACTATCTTCAAAAGGATCAAATCAACAAGCATCACTCACTCACATACACATACATCATAAACTTTGATAAAGTGAATCATTATTAGAGTTTTATCTATAGGTGTGGTTACTAGCAAATTATTTAGCAATCTATTAGAAGATTTACTTATCAAAGAAGCAAATTTCATTCAAATAAAATAATGAGTAGCTCCTAGATAAAAAAAAACACAAGATGGCAAGTTATCTACTAAAAGTGTACCATCACATTAGAGGCTTGGGCTCTCGTCTAGTTAAGGTAAAGACTCGTGCTAGTTTCCTTAGTGCATTTCTTCCCCTATTATTTCCATTACCATTTAGTTCTTAAGTTAACTAAGGCTTGGGGCTAACTAGTTCGGTTATGGGTGCATTTTATTGTGGTGCTAGGTAATTCACACTATTGCCAGTTGTGTTTCCCAAATAGTCTCTCTTTTTATAGCTTAACTAACTATAATGGTAACTCATAATTTTTGTTCAAGTGCAAGGTACCCAATGTTTGTTTCACACTATACACATTTGGGTGATTCCTTAAACACTACCTCTACCTTAAGACTACCTTCTACCAAAGTTAGTTAGAGCAAAAGGACAAAATGATAGGTTTTCCTAGCTTTTCCCTTTTGGAATCTACTAAAGGTGGCTTACAGGCACACACTTAAGAAAGTTTGACTTCCTCCTATATCAGTGACATTAGTATAAGGCATTTTATTAGATTTTGAATCAAAGAGCATAGTAGAAAAATTAAAATTTATACCAAACCTATCAAAGATCTAAGCAAAAGAATCATAAACTAGTGTTAGTACTTATATCTTTCTAATGTGAAAATCATCAACTATAGGAGAATTCACTTCTGCCTCTTGATGAACAATATCACTAATGTCCAAATGATTCAATCATGAACATAAGAATGGTTGATCATGAATACATGAATAGGATTGTTACAAATCAAAAATGTCATCTAAAAAGGCAATTCCTATATGGTATCCATATGAGAAATCTCTAATTTAATCGAAAGGAATACCTTTTTTTCCTTCTTAACATAATGCTAGCTACGAGGGCCTTTTTTATTTTAGATTATATTGTCACCATCAATTCTCAGCACTTTCTCTATCTCATAAATGATAACCATTAGATGTTTCAAATCTTAGTTAGATATTTATTAAATCATATGATACAAATCTCTACTAATTCCTTTTATTTCCATTTGTAAAATATTAATACCTCATCCTAATAATTCCTTTTAAAAGGATTTAACTTATATTAGTTAGATATTATTATTCACCTTATTTATTTTTATCTTATAGATAAAATCCCTTTTTGATCTCTAACTAAAACTACCTTAAAAAAGGAAATAATTGGGCTTTTATTCTAGGCTTAAGCATGACCTTAGTTAATAAATAGTCCATATCTAGTGTCTTCTAAGTATAGCTTAATTATATTTAGACATATACATAGGTCAAGCAATCCACCTAACCTGAAAGGCCTAACCTGAAAAATATAAGGTTTAGGCTTATTTTTTATGCTCCAAATATTTATTAGGCTTTTTCTCATAACCTAATTAATATGCAAGCTGAGCTCAAGCTATAATAACTGAAAATATGTTAACTTGACTTGGTTTGATTATATAAATTTATTTTTGGTAACATAATTATATATTACAAAAAATTAATGTGAAAAATACTTAGTTTGATAGAACTAAATATTTTATATATTTAGATATCCTATTATCTTTTTAAGCATATATTTTTATATAAAAATTAATTTTTACTTAAAATAATATTAAAAATAAAAGTAGTCAAGCTTTCAAGTTAGGCTTCGCGCTATGTATAAATTTATCCAAGTTAGGCTAAATTTAAAAAAAATAAATGAGTCAGGCTCAGGCTCGGACCATTATTTCTATGCAATTATACATAAAAAGTCTAACTCAAAGCTTAATAACCTAATCTATATACATCTCTAATTATATTATATTGTTGTTTAGTGAATCCCAATCATAATAGGTCTTTTACAATTAAGAGTCTTAGTTTGACTAAGAGTTCCTAATTATACTATGATCCTAATATTTAACTCATTCTTTAGTGTAACTCTATAGGTTTTCATCATGTTAGCAATGATACCAAATCCTATTTTAGTAGCATGGATAGTGAGTGATATCTAACAATATATCATTGTCATCTAAGTAATGAGAATGTTAATGACTTAACATAACTTTTTCATTATTAATATTCTTTTTAGTTTAATCCTTTTTATCCTAGATATTATTTAAATTAAACTTGAGGCATGGAAAATATCACCCTCTTCATAACTTGATTCTTGAATAGACTAACTAAAATAAATGAATTAATATCACATATCAATCCATTTAAGCATGACCGTACATTTCATAGTATTAATCAAGAGACCTATAGAAATCACTTCTCCTACATAGGAAGAATAAAATCACATTTAGATTACTCATATCCCTCTGTATGATTTATTGTATACATAATCACCATATTTTAGGCCACCCTTATTATAGGTGACATTTAATGATATCAAAGTACACAACTCCTCCAATAAGGAACCATAGTGATTTTACATTCACATAGTGATCTATGTAACATTCTCATGGGAGGTCAATCCAATACATTTGTACTCTAACATGTGCCTATCAATTGACTTGATATCACAAATCCATAACTATGGTCATTAGTTATTATATATACTAATCTCGATGTATTATTATCATAGTTCACAATAACACTTAACTAAGGATGTTCTAGGAATAACACATATTATACCAAGGATAATTATTATATTTACTTATATTACATAAAAACAATATTAAACATAATAATTGAAATGCCTTTATAAAGAAAACATAATACAATGTATGTAAATCCAATTATCTTATAATTAGTTACTAAGGCATACACCAACACATTCTTTATAAACACATTAGAAGATTCGGTCCATTTAATCTATTACTTTGTCCTTCCTAATTGTGCTATCCTCTCTTCTTATTTATTATTCTAAACTCTTCTTATAGTTCTTAGTTAACAATACCCTGAAAGGTAGTATTTTAAGTGACTTAAGTAACATTAAAGAAATTATCTTTAAAGTTATATGCAAACCTCTATATTTTAGTTCTTTCATTTGGAATAAAATATCTCACATAACAAGACAAATGAATAAATTATGCTATATATTCACTAACTAACGTCAATCCCTACTTTAGACACTCAAATTCTTTAATTTTGGATTCCTTTACACTTAATGGCCAAAATTGGTCTATAAACATCTCTATAAATATGGCCTAAGTCAAATATGCCAAGGTGGTTTCTTGACTTTCCTTTATTTTAGTGAACTAGAAATATGCAATTCCCTCTATCATATAACCTATTAATTCAATAAGTATTTGGTTTGAACTAGAAAACATTTTTCCCATGTCTTTTAGTTTAGATAAGAAACTAGTGTTGATTAACATCCATATCTAATCTAGTAAAGTGAGGAGGTTTTAGTTTATTAAATTCATGTATGATTTATAGTTTGATAGTCAAGTTCTCTCTAGGCAAGGATTAATTTTTTTATCTTCTATGATTGAAGGTTTACTTTTCTTGATCTTTATGTTGTTTCTACTTTTTTCCTTGTTAAAGAACCTACACCATAATAATTAAAATTTGTTATCTAAAAATAGTAGCCTATGAAGGCATATCCTGATCATTATATCCTTCATGTTATCTACTTCAAGCCTAAGAATCCTTAGATGGATCTCTATCACTAGGGTTATTGGCTCGATGACTACTAAACTCTACATTTTTCCTAATTCATGAAATTTCCACAAGTTTAGTTCAAACACAAAGCAATAATATTTATTTTTAAGAAACAAACTCTACCATTACTCTTTAAAACAAATCAAGGTTCATCAAAATAGTATTGATGATATATGATCCCTTACGTACACATACCACTAATATAGTTTTGACTAATACTCAATTAAGTAGCCATAATTATACCTTGGTTAACGTATCTTAGGATCTTTTTTACCAATATAACCATAAACTAGGCTTTAATACTAATTTTGTCATGACCTGCCAAGTTATGATCAACATAGAACTCATTACCTAATTTTCACCTGCCTATAGTAACCTAAATATTAGTATCATTACATAAACTTAAGATAATAATTTACTTTTATAAACTATTTAAAATATTTACAAACATTGTTTTACTATAACTTGTTTAAATCTATATACAAGGCTAAATAACAATGTTAATTATAACTACTAATAATTATGGATACACCAGTATGGCTAGCATTAGAAAGTTTACTCCTACTAAACTAGTGGAAGAGAAAGAGCTTTTATAGGAGCATTTAAAAGAAAGAAACAACTAAAAAGTGAATGATAGACTCAATAAGTAAATATTTTACTTAATTAGTAAAATATAATCATACTTTTTCTATAATTTAAATAATGTTTGATATTAAAACATTTATTTGAGACAAAAAGACGTTATCATAAATAAGTATAACAAAGAAAAATAATTAAACCACTTTGTGTCTCTTAAATCATCCTTATCCCTTCACAAACTCCATCCTTATCCCTCTAAAGTTTGCCTTATCCACTCACAAACTATTTTCTAGATCCAATGCTATTTCATATCATAAGTACACCATTTTCCCCTTCCATAATATTCATTCATATAACATTTCAAGTTAAGAATTCACCAATAATTTCATAAGTAACATTACTACTATGCTTAATATACAAATATGTATATATTAGGTAGATAAGCTTATATTATTTCAACTAAAAAAATAGAGTAAATAAAGGATCATACTTAAGTATAGATGTATAGAATCAAGTTTTCCTTCATATTTAAGTGTTTACTTGCTTACAAGAAACTTAAAGCAATTCTAGACATCGATACTCAAGTATATACTTGCATATAGATGTTCATAGAGTAACTTTGGATGTCATACTCGAGTATATACTCACTTATAATCATTTAAAGGGCAACTCATCATAGATACTCAAGTGTAGGTAACTAAAAATGTATTTTGGTTCCATACTCAAGTAGCACCTACAAATTTGCACAAAATCTATGTAAATCATTGCTTATATGGTAATTTCCTCCAATTCAACACATTCACAACAAAAGAATTACCATCCTGCTCATACTCATCATTTTTACTCATTATAGAATTTCTAACAAATAACAAACCATACTATGACATAATCCTTCCGTATAAAATCCTCATCTTTTTATTAAATAACATAAACATTAAAAAATAAAGAAGATAAAGATGAAATGAAGCATTTTAAAAATATTACCTACTTATAATTGAATAAAAGAAAGGAGGTGAAGTTAAGAGATGGTGAAGCTTTCCCTAATTAGCATAGATCCATAGAAAGTTTTGAAAAAACTTCTTTAAATCCCTAATTCCTCAATAAACTAAATTTTTTTTGCATATAATCATTAAAGCAAGAAATTGCTAGTGGTTAGCTTGTTTGTTCTAATATTTGGATGACTAATGGTGATTGGAAGCTTACTCTTGTAGATTGGTTATAGAAATTGAAGATGAGTGAAATTAAAGGAGGTAAACAGTAGGTGTCATGAGAAGATGAAGGAGAAATAAAGGAAGTTTGAATTTTAATGGTCATAAGGGCAATTTAATAATATTGGGGGGTCATTCAACGACAAATTAAGAAACTAGTTATTTCAAATATTCTCCATACACACCTATTCAAATCTAATTTCATACAATCTCTTAATTAACTTAATTCTTCCTATTTTAAAAATAAAATCATAGTTTCCTTAAATATATTACTACCTTAAGCACATCTATAACAATTAATGACATTTCACATGTATGTAATTACTAAATAAACTAAGTAAAAATATGTCCTAATTTTGGAGGGGTGTAACAGTTGCATAAGAAAACTAATTAGATACTACACATCATTATAAATATATGTTAATTATTTAAAAGGAGACATAATTACTATAATACAATCATCAATTAATTGACATTAACAAATAATATAACAAAGTGTCATATATTGGAAAAAAATAGTTAGTTTTAGCAACAAGTTATGAAATAAGACATTTAATGAGATTATTCGTGATATTATTTAATAACCCTTTATGTTGCAAACAATACATTTATAATAATACTTAGTGTATATTATACTAATACTTCTTTACTATTCTCAAGCAGATAATTGTATTTTTATCTTTTTAGAAATGATAGAAGAAGGACAAAAAGAAAAATGAGAGAATTGATATCTTGCCTTTTTTAGATTTGCAATATAAAATTTTATGATAATATATTATTATTTGATTGAGTGAATAATGCATTGTTCATAGTTATTGGTTTTTTAATTATAAAATATATAATTAATCTCATAATTAAAAGACAAAATATAAGTGATTTTTTTAGCCAATTCCTAGTGCATGAATCTGGCTACTTCAAGATACAATTCAAAGGCTATAGTAAATCATCATAGTTACTTATTAGAAAAATCATAGAATGAGATAATTAAAAAATTACTTTTTTAGTGATTAATTGTTTATCAAATTCTTAACTTTTGATTTTCTTATAAAAAATTATGATTATCCATTTTATTTTCTCACTAATTCCTAATTTACTATTAGTAATGAAATGATTAACCATGCATATTGAATGAGTGATTGACATAATAGGTGTAAAACTTCATCTAAATTTTTATGTGCTATGCTTTAATAATAAAATATTACCAAAAATTGATAATAAATTTAAATCAATGTTTCTAAATTTTTGTTATTTCTTTAAATAGAATAAATACATATTTTACTTATTATAATTCAATATTATTTTTTAAACCTCTAATGCAATAAGACAAACTAAAATGATAAAAAAGGATAAAATATGATTAATAAATCAAATTTTAGTATTTGAAAAGATATAGTTTTCATGCAACAATCATTATAATATAATGTACATTTGTATAAATTACTAAAATCTTTTAGTTGTACATATTATATAGGGTTGTAACTTTAAAGAAATATACATATGTTTATTTATATAAAAACCAAATATAATCCTTGAATACCAAAAAAAGCTATAGTCCTTGAAACAAAAACAACATTAACAAATTCAAAAATTGTTAAGCCTTTTATAGGGTAAACATTATAATAAAACTATATATATATATATCCTTGAAGGCTTTGTACCTTTCATTGCATCTTAAGTTCAATTCTAGCCTTTATATATATGCATCCAGTAATTTAACTACTCATCTATTTATATATATATGTATATACATATATATATATATATATATATATACATACATATATATATGTATATATATACATGTATATATACACACTTCTAAGAATTTTAATTATTAAATTTCCTACAATTACTTATCTTTTTTCTAAAGAGAGTATCCTACCAACAAATATAACCTCACTCATACTAAGGAATGCTATAGTTTGAGGAAATAAATTCCTAGCTATAAGGTATTTTAATGGCAACATTTTAAGCATTTTAATTATTAAATTTCTTATTGTTACTTATCTTTTCTAAAAAGAGTATCTTACTAGTAGGCAAATGTTGTTTCACTCATACTATGAAATGTGGTAGTAAAATTGATGAAATAAATTCCTAGCTATAAGATATTTTAATGGCAAGCTTTTACCATTTTATAAACAAACATGTGTAATAAGAATTCATTAGTAAGCAGTCACACATATATACATCTAAGAATTTTAATTATTAAATTTCCTATAATTACTTATCTATTTTAAAGAAAGAATCCTACTAACAAATGTAACCTTACTTATAGTATGGAATATGGCAGTTTGATGAAATAGAATCCTAGCTATAAGGCATTTTAATAGCAAGCTTTTACCATTTCATGAACAAACATGTGTAATAAGATTTCACTAGTAAGTAGTCATATATGAGTCATTTTAATGGCAAACTTTTACCATTTCATGAACAAACATGTGTAATAAGAATTCACTAGTAAGTAGTCATATATGAGTCAGAATCAAATACTTAAATCATCTATTATTTTTATAAGTCTAAAGAAAAATAGATAGAGATCATTATTTAAATAATGATAATTTCATAACTATAACCTTTTGCATATTTTATTGGTTCATTGCTATGTGCTAAAGATTTTTCAATGAAGTAATTAGGATATAATTATTCTACATGCAACATATTTTATACAAATACATTAAACAATAATTTGAAAATATCTATTCTATTATGTTTTAATTTTAAATACTATAGATACTTGCCACAAAAACAATCTAGCTCCATAAATCTAAGGTCTAATTATAATACTACCATTCCAATTTCAATCAAGAATCCATTGCATTTAGGATATAAGAAATAATAAGTCATTATTCAAGTAAAACCAAAATCCCATAAAAAAAAAGCAATGACATAATTAAAAACCAACACTACTGCCTAATCTTGCTTATTCATCAATATGTAGGATCTGGAGCATCCTATTAAATGATATAGCACCTAATGCATCAAATGACATTGATTTATTAGCAAGAGTGAATGAATTCTTTTAGGTTAATGCAACTTGATTATTGAATGTGGCAGAAGATGAATCATGAATAATAATTATTGGGAACTTTAATTTAAAAAATAATATAATAACAAATAAGTTATAAAAAAAACATATGATAAGTATCTTAAATACAACTTTCAAATGATCAAAATTGAAATTCTTAAATTAGTAAAATTAACCTTAATTTAAAATCATAATATTTTTTCTAAGGAGATCACAAATAAACATTTACAACAAATGGATCTTTTAATTTTCACTAACCACCATAAAAACTTCTAATCATAGTTAGCATCATTCTGAAACAAAAAATACTAATAATTTTAGTTATCAAAATTACTCAAAATACTAACTTAGAACTTTAATATATATATATATATATATATATATATATATATATATATATATATATATATATATATATATATATATATATATTTGAACCAAACACTCATAGTTTGAACAACATCATTCTAAATGAAATCATGAATAAATTTCTCATTGACAGTTAATTAAAAAGTAATGTAAACTTTTTTTCTTAACTAAGACATATTCTGCTATTGCATCTTCACTTTAAAAATTAACCATCTTTTAATTTAGTTTATGATATAAAGATGGTTCTCATACCTTGTACAATATCACAATATTAAACTAAAATAAGAATTATAAACATGTTAAAAATGAGAAATGGGATGTTGCAAAACATCAAAGACCAACAATACATGTTTAAAAATTGATTGCTAATGATAGAAAGAAAAGAAATCTAGATAGTCACCTATATGTTATGCAACAAAAACCAGCAATGCTTTTTAAATTGTAAAATTAGAATGTTTGAAGTAATATAATTTTATAATCCTCACCAAGTCAAGTCAATATGCATAACTAAAGTGTAACGGCCCTGTCGTTAATAGATAATATAGAATCGTTATAGCGAAATAATACGGCTTGATAGTTTTGATATGAATTTAGGATTACCTTAAATGGCCTTAAACTATTTCTTTTTCAACTTGTTGAAATGATTTAATTTGATATATGCTCTTGTTTAACTTAATTTTACAAATAAAACTGAGTCTGTTAGAATTCTGAAAATTTTTCTAAGTCTGAGTGCCTTCCTCGGAGGGCTACATAAAATATACATTATTTGAGAATAAAAAATCTCGGTAATTATTCCTCTTGTATTTTTATATCAAAGAGTGATTTTTAATGAATTTTTGGAGACCTTAAAGGACTATTTTGAGAAGACGCTATTTTTAAAATTTTTCAAAATTTGACATTTTGAACTAAAACCTAAAATCTAGATTTTTATTCTTTAGAGTTTTAATTTTTTTTAATTCAAATGGGGGTATTTCCTTATTTACATTTATGTTTTAAGTAAATGGAGAGTAAAGTGTTAAAGGGAAATTAAGGACATTTACTTAAACGGCAAACGGTAGAAATGTAAATATGTTGCTAAACCCGTGACCCAGTGTGCTGAAACCTTGAGCCCATGACCCCCGAACCCAGACCAGACCCGGGAAGCCTAAAACCGACCTGAACAGAACCAACAAAAATGACAAAAACCCGAACCAGCACAGAAACAGAACCCTAAAAATGAAACTTAGCAGTAGCAGACCGAAAACAAAACAAAGCACACGCATTCCCTCTCTTCTCAGCTCACTTATTCTTCTTCCTTCTCTCCCACTTCTAGATACACGAATTAGCTCCCTTTTCTTCATGTTTTCTTCTACTTTCTTCATGTTTCTTGCAGCTATAATGGCTATTTCATGATTTCCACTGTTGATTACAAGTTTTGGGGTTTTAGGCAGAAGCTTCAAATTTTTCTTCTCTTTTGCTTAATAAGGTAATTCTCAAGCTTTATTCTCTTAATTAGGAGTTAAAATAGCTTAAATTAGTTAGTAGATAGTAAATATTAGATTATTTTAAGGTTATGCATATGGTGTGGAATTTAGGGAGTTTTTGAAATAGGAACCTTGATAATGTAATTGAGTATTGATTTGTATTTAATTTATTGTTTGATTGCTTGCTCAAGGTCAAGGAACACTTCCTAGTGGATTTAGTGATTCAAGAAGTGGGAAGAAATTAACTTGAGTATTTTGGCCATTTTGTGAGTAAATAATGTGTATTTCCATATTTTTATATATTTTTCAAATTTCTTTATACGTTGAAATATTAATTTGAATTAATTTGTTAATTGTCATTACTTTTTATGCATTTTAATTCCATATATGTTTAGAACTATAGGTACTCTTGGGACAAGCATCTTAAAAATTTTCTTGAGTTATAGTAAATAAGAATGATGCTAAAATGACTTTATAATGAGGAAATTGATTTATGTGACTTATTTTGAAATGGTATACTATTGGAATCTTATTATATGATGTTCTTTGAAAGGTTATTGTGGATAAGGTGATAATGTGTTAAAGTTTCACATATACTTGTAAAATTTGATTTTTTGATGAGTTTGGAATGACATGTTGGAGATGTTGAATATCATGATTGAAAGCCTTGGTGAACTACACATAGTTGAAAGGAGTATGGTTGAGATTGTTTTAAACTGTTGATGTATGAAACTATTTATTTCCAATAATTTCTCATATAACTGTTATATATATATATATATATATATATATATATGCTTGGTGTTTTGCTGTTTTATAAATTTGTTTTGGGAGAAGACTAGTTAGAAACTGTAGCTAACGGTAGTGATGACGTTAGTCTTAGTGCACTTTAGTTCGAACCCCAGTTAGCAAGGGAGTTGCTAATCCCGTGTGTCGGCCAACACATGTGGATTGGTTTATGATAGCCTGATAGGTTACCTTAGAGTTAAGAGCTCTTTGAAATTGTTAATTCATGAGTGGAATGCTTATGCTAATCATAACTGAAAATCTCCCACCTCAAAATGTAATTTGATAGTTTATGTATTTTAAAACTTATTAACTTTGATTGTGTTTATTTATTCATCGTGATTATATTATATTGAAAATTTTACCATGTAATGCTTATGATAATTTCATTTGATTAAAGAACTTACTACCTATTTCTTAACTTGAAACTTATGTTTTCATATTCTACTTTTAATGAACATTTCAAGTATTATTTTAACAAATATGATTGCATAACTTTTGTTATATCTCTCAGTGTTAAAAGGTTATCTAACTATTTCTAGGGAAAAACTCGTACCATGGCTTATCCCATTTTCTTTGAAAATTTACGTTATCTATTCACTGAGTCAACGACTCACTCTTTTCATTATAATATTTTTCAGGTAGAGACTTGGCTCCAGGTCCGTCGTCTATAGCTCCTTAGAGAGAGAGGAGCATTCTCTTATGGTGAGCCACACTTTGTTCGTATGGGCTTGATATAGAACTTTGTGTATTTTTTTTTAAGTTGCAAATTTTGAATACTCTTATATGTGTTCCATTAAACCCATAGGAAGGGCATGCTTCTATAGACTTATATGTATGCATTTTGTTATTATTGAGGAAAGGATTGTTTGGTTACTAAATGACATGAATTATATGTTAATATATATGATTTAACAGGTGAATGTTGAACAAAATGAGAAAGTCCGTATGGACTAGGTGTATGTGAAAAGTTATTATTTGTGTGTTGGGCATGTACCCACTTGAGTTTGAAACAAGTTACAAGTTATTTTATAATGTGTTAGGCTAGCATGGCCATAAGGTCATATTTTGCCTTAAGGTCATGCACCGGTCACAACCCTTAGTTTCCGGTTGTGACATAAAGGATCTTTAGTAGAATGAATCATTTTCTTTCTAGACATGCAATATGATTCAGTAGCAAGAAAGACATCATAATAGCTCTTCAAGGTCACAATGTCTAATAACAATCCTAAAGGATTAACCAACCACTACCTCAGCAATATCCAATTAGATGAGCAAAAACACAAAACCAAAGAGAATTATCATAAGTTTAGAAAAATAGCATACCTCATTAAATAGAGAATAATTTTAAAACTAGAAAGTTTCAAGATAAAATTTGTAAATGGCATCGAGCTTCACTCTTTTCATTTTTAACTAGTGACATGTTTTAAAATTCATTTTTAATTCGTGCTTGAGAGCTAAGTTTCCATGTTAGTTAGTATAATAAACTAACAGTGAAAGTTAAATATTAGACATCAATTTTGAAAAAACATCATTGTCTTTAATATAACAATACTATCAAAGTAAGTAATGTTTAATGTTGAATACTACACAAAAATTGATAGCATAACAAATGAATTTCTTTTTAAAAAATTAGATTTCTTCCATATTTGGTTAAGTAACTTTTACCATAACTATTCTTGAACAATCCTAAAATTAATCTAGAATGACTAAATACAACAAACATGTATAACAAAATAAAATTAATTCAATTATACACATTATAAGCATTACAATTTGTAATTTATATATACATCACAAACACACACACACACACTTATATATATATATATATATATATATATATATATATATATATATATATATATATATATATATATATATATATATATCAAACCAAAATCCAAAACACAATTTATATGTCACACACACACATATGCAACAAGAAATATATATTAAGTTTAAATCTTGTAAAGAACATGGACATTATTTTGTGAACTAACTTACTTTATTTTTAATTCAATTTACTCTAAGTGAAATTAGTAGTATTAAAAAACATTACATTATGATATTTTTATTATACAATTAAACAGAACAATAATAAATTGAATGTAAATTAAATAAATAAGAAAAGGGACAATATATTATGAAAATATATTCTTCCATCTTATTTATTTTCATATCAATACATTAACATATACAACTAAAAAATTATTATTTACAATGAACAAAAGACCTTCCATTTACAACTAACATACAAGGCATCTCTATATAAATGAAAAGGAATAGGTATCTTATGCTTATAACTCCTTCATATTACTTGAAAGCTTCTAAGTTAGAGGGTGTAGATGATTGTGAACTAATGATAATTATAGTGAGAGAAAGCAACATCATCATTCATACAATGAACACAATCCTATCAATGCAAGAATGATCTTACTGCTTCTTCTCACTATAATTTATCATTATTTTGCAACCTAGCTTTGTATTTTCTCAATACAAGCCATATATAGATAGCTTCTATGATAGAAACTACAAATGGTTGCAAACAAATGATAAATTATAGTAAGAAACGACAATGTCACCATTCATGCATTGAAAACAACCCTATTAATTAATAATGGACATATGGCTTTTTCTCACCACAATTTATCATCACTTTGTAATCAATCTTTTAGTTGTCATCACTTTGTATCATCACATTAATGATGAACATAAACATTATAGAAAGAATTTGGAAGGAATCTTTCTAAAGTCCTTTCAAATACTTTGTAGAATTCTTATATTTATTATCAACATGTGGTTCTCATTAATTTTATAACTTTTTAATATTATTAGTTCTTGGAATTCATTAATAAGAAAGGTTTCTATTATGAAAGGTTTAAACTATAATATTAACATTACTTGGGCAATTAAGAAAATCTAACATTCCTTCCAAGGACTTACACCAGTACTTTTAGCAATAAGCATAAGGATTATATGAAGCATCTAGAAGTATTTTTGTTTGAAATGCAACCAAAAGCTTTGTAGAATTCTTATGTTTATGACTAAAGTTGGGTACAGGTCCATATATGAAACTTTGAAAGATCCTTGAACCAAACCTCTTAAATAGCCTTAATAATGTTAAATACTAAGATCTACACCCCTAATGAAGAAGCCTTCTTTTTGATAGAAAGAAAGCTATCTTGATAAATTGCCTATTGTTTCGAATAGGGAAAGAGAGCCTTATTTATAGGCTATGATTAAATCATTAGATGTTTGTTATAAATTTAATCATTAGACATCATAAGTTTGGTTATATTTATAGTTGCAATGCTTTCAAATATTGATGAAGTACTAAAACAACATGTTAACCATTAATAAACTATCACAATGATTGAAATGGATTTAGATAATAATCACTATAAAAAAATTATCTTCTAAGTTCCTTAGATTTATAAATGTTGTTCATTTATCTTTAGTTCCATTCATTTATACTTCTTTTTAAATTTCATTTATTTAAATATCTTTAGTTTTGGAAGAAATGTTATTATATTAAACATCGGTTAATCCTAAAATCGATGATTTTATGTTTATCATTTCCTCAATAAAACCTTTCAATTAGTTTTAGATTTCTATTATTTAATCAATTGGTGTTATAAGCATGTTTAATCTACACCTTAACATTGCAAATTGTTTTCATATGAATTTTGCAACATATCTAAGTAGAAATTACAAATACGAAAAGAAGATTATTTTTGAACCAATTTAATATAAAAAGTTATATTTGTTTTGATATATCTTCTCTTTTTTAATATATGTAATCTAAATGCTAATTATAGAATTTCAATGTAAAAATAACTAACAAAAGAGTAAGGGAAAATAATTATACAAATTTATATAATTTTAATTGTCATGGCTCTATTCATAATGAAACTATAAACACATTAGTAAAAAGAAACAATATATACAAATTTATACACAATAACCATACAAAATTAATAATAAAAAAATTATATGTCTACATGAATACACAAAAACAATAGCAAAATGACTATTTATCAAAATCTTTATCAACAATGTGAACTCCAGTTTGTTGCTCAAATTTCTCTAATTTATACTATCTAGTGATATGAAAATGAACTGAAAATACAAAAGAACCACTATATATCAAATCATCATCCACCAATTCTTCCATTCTAGTTTTCTAATTTTACTTCATTTCAATCAAGTATAAAATGGGAAAAACCTAAGGTTACAGTTCTTTCATTATACATTCTTTTGATGGAAGTGGCGTAAGAGAATAACAAAAAGAATATGTATTAAAATCATTATACTCAATACAAATTCTAGTTTGTTACTTATTTCTCTCCACCTTAATCATGAAAGTATATTGGATACACTAGCAATGAAAGTGTTCAATCACTAGATAGATATTAATAGAATATTGGAGAATGATATATCAGAAGTGTTTCAAATGAAAAGAGAGAGTTAGAACAAAAATCCACAAGAGAATGATAGATGTCAATTATTGAACACAATTGATGGCCTATACATCTGTAGTTTATAATATGACTTTTGAAATTCTTTTTAGATGACAATTATAAGCTAAAATGGACATCCTATGCATATGTTGTTTTCAATGCAGCATTTGAAGTACCTTTTAGATGACAATTATGAACAATAACCAATGTATATTCATCTAATATTTGACTTTTGAAATGCTTTTTAGATGATAATTAAGAAAAAAATTGACATTTTAAGTTTTCATGCAAAGTTTAAACATCAATTACTTTATAACAAACATAGTAAGTTTCCTATCATCAACAAACACATTAGTTATATTCTTATCTGCGGTTTTAATTTTTCATATAGTTTTAAAAATGATATTGCATTAAAATAAATATCAGTGCTAATATAAATCAACATCTATTGACTAACGTAAATTAAGATTTTCAAAGTAGTGATTGGTAATGGTAATTATCTTTAATTAATAATTATCACTTATTAATAATGATCTTTTATCGGTTATAATCAAATATTAGTCAAATTTAAATTTAAAAGAAAAATAATTGATAACTAAAAGATTTGATGGATATTTACAAGTATATATTTACAAAACTCCTTTTTAGTTATCTATATTGTCAAGAATATGTCTCGTTGAAACCTCTACTAGGAAAATCTCAATAGGAAAAATTCTAATGAAAAAGAAAGTGCACCGTGAACAAAACTCTTCTTGTTGAGAATATCATTAAAAATCTCTTAACCAATGCATTTACTAACAAGTCTATTAAGGAACATTTGAATAAATTTGTTATCATGATTAAATATCACTACAATTCTTTTGTAAGCATAAGAAAGAGCTTCAATGAGATATAATTAATTCCATCTTATTTAATGTATTATCTTTTAATTGAAATTTATACATAATGTTATTTTCATTTAGATTTGTTGAAATTTCTTTCTTGAAAGTTACAATAAATGCTTGTCAAGTATTGATTCTTAACTTGCTTTATTCATGAAAGAGAAATTGTACATGTAATTTATCCAACTAAAAAGTGTGATATGGATGCACTAATGTGAATAAATAATAATTAAAATCAAACATTATATGGACCAAATATTCTTCATATATATAACTAATTAGCCATGCCTAAAAGTAAAATAAACTCATATAAATCAATTTTCAAATGTACTGACATATAAGTTTAATTTTATACCAATGCCTTCTGATTGAAAAAGAACTATATCATATTTGAGAATCTTTCCACTTTAATTGATGAATAAATGTTTCATCATTTTAATGCTTGATGCACAAGTCAAGATGAAACTTAATCTTTTAAAATATTTCATCTAAACTCCCCTTGTCAAATACTTTTTAATTTTAGAAGCTTTCCTTGGGTTCCAATAATATGTGAAAGAATTATTGTAAATTCAAATTTGAATTTATTAAGAAAAACACATGAGATTTTTATATACTTTTTTCAACAAATATTCACAAAGAGAATTGTACTTCATTCCTCCTAATTATTTTAATTCATACAATAATCTTTGTAATTGAATTGAATACATTTCTTGAGTATTCAAATCCCATAATTCAAGCATCTAAAATCTTTTAGAAATTTTCATATAATATCATTGTCACTTGTCATATGTGAAGTAAGATATATTAAATGCTTAGATGCATATCAAGTTTTTATATTTTACCAAAAATTGTGTCCAACACATGCTAATAAATATTTCTCATAACTAGTGACAACCTTTATAAAAATTTGTGTGTTACAAATTATACTTTTTCTTTAAAAATTCAATTTTCTAATTTTCTTAACACAATTATACATTTGAACTTTATTATTTTCACACCCTCAGGATGTGTCATTATCTTAACACCTTCTAGATATTTCTTAAATTTGTAAATAAATTTAAAATCTTCATTTCTATCTAAATTGAATCTTTTCTCTTTGGTTAATATTGCAATATCATCCATATATAAATTCAAGATTCTTGTTAATCATCATCTTTCATAATTTTGAGTTTTACGTTGTGTAAAAAAGAAAATGTTGTCAACAAATATTTCCCTTTTGATTCCATCTTTCTCATTAGAAACACAATAAATTGAGATATCTTTATTTTTATAAATTTTAGATACTAAAACTTCTTCCAAAAGTTTATCATTTTATATCAAATATATTTAAAAGAATTTAATTCCTCAATAAATCCATTAATAAATTATTTCTTTATTTTGAGGGTATTTGTTGTTGGAATCAATAAGTTTATCTTATTTCAGTCATGTTCTAGATTCAACTATTATTGATAAACTAACTATCCTACTCAGACATCAATCTAAGTAGGAGCATTTATAGGTAACATAATATTTATTCTTTTCTAGTGAATAATATATCTAAAAATTTTGCTATACTTTATAGATCAATTATTTTATGAACTTTTGATTCATATCATCTTATATGAAGATCAAGATGATTATATCATATTGTTTATATCACCATTAATGCTACAATACTTGGCATAATGATAACCAATCAAATCACTAATTTCTTTATTTATATAAGTTGAAATGTCCCATTACATTCATCAAATTTTTTTGTTATACAAATATATGATCAACATATAAAATAATAGAGAATATAAAATTTAAACAAAATTGAGTTAAAGAATAAATATACATCCTTCGAAGATTTTCTAAATATCCATGTTTAGCATTCTTTCTACATCCACTTAATAATCTAAGATGATAAATTACAAATATAATAACATCAGTAATTTTCCTCTTAAAAATATTTACTCTACACTCTATTCATACCACTTTATCATTCTAGATCACCAATCCCTTATTAAGGCATAAAATTGAAAATATGCCTATACATAGAATTTCTTAGATTACAACCATACAAGCAAAATATTATGACTTGATGCTCTAGCTTGGAAAACCCTTTCCATTCCCAATTCCATCTTAAAAATACCATAAACACAACCAAGCTCTTTCTATTAATAGTTAATAAGTTAGATGATAACTATTAGTTAAAAATTGATAAATTATATGATTATGTTAGTAGTATTTGATAAATTAATTGTTAAGCTTATTAACATAAAATGATATTTTTACTATAAATAGTATATAAATTAAATTAATTGATAATTATTTTGAAATTAAGGTAATCAAGATATTTAAAATAAGAATATAATTATATAAACCACTAAAGAAGTAATATCCAAACTCAACAAAAATATCGAAGAAAAGCTAGATAAGATGATGGAGATTATATTACATGAGCTCTTATTTGCTCAAAAGACAAGGCAAAACAAAGAGATCCCTTAGAGTTGGATAAAATTAGTAAACTAATGATCCACAAAAAAACATGTCTCAAGTCACCTAACAAGGGGCGATCCTTTATGACATTACATATTTATTTATTTTTTATTTGACTTGGATTTTCCTCCTAATTCCAACCATCCTTCAATTTTCTTCTTGTAAGCATTGATTTTCCTTCCCATTGATGTATTTCCATCGATGAATCTCAATTTCAAACCTTACACAAGCATTATCTCTTCTTTTTAGTGGAGATTTTTATGAAATATTATTTTAAAGTCTTTAAAAGATGGTGTTTTAAGTTTATTTTGGTTTGGTGGGTTAAATGTTTTAGTTAAATTATAAGAAGAAATATGCTATTAAGGGGTTTGTTGCACAGTTAGTAGAATAAAGCAAAGTATTTATAAGATAAAAAATTATCTATTTATTAAAAAAAATTAGAGAAATGTCCTACAGTTTACTTTTTTTAAAACATTAAATCATTATTAATGAAGAGTTATATTACATAAATTTCTTTAAAAATGGGCCCAACTACCAAACGAAGTATGCAAATGCTAATTTGCTATAATTAATGAAAATGGGCCTAAGTTTTAGTTTCCATGTTATTACCATACTACAAATCCATACGAATAATACAAGACAAGGAAATGCCTTAGCACTAATTCAAAAATTTTAATAGCTTTTTTTATTGAGGTGCTATCTTTTGTTGAGATTCATACATTAAGGCTTCGTAACAATGGCATAGCAAAAAAAATTATTTAATGGACTCAATTTCCATATGATTTAATTAAAAGAATATAGTATCAAAATACTAATATAATATATGAAAATTTTATATTAAAATGTAATTATTTATATTCTTATGTTATAGTAATATATATGTGTGTGAAAATTTCACATTACAATATAATATAATTATTTTTTAAATATTTATATTATAAAAATATTTCATCAATAATATTATCACCTTTTTTAAAATTTATCTAATGAATGATTATCTTTTATCATCTATCTCTAAATGAAGAAATTATTTATGAGATTCAAAACAAAAAATACCTTTTATTATTAAAATTCATTATTAAGATGAATATATAATTTAAAAGGCAAACATACTAATAATTATATCATACATTTTTCAATTTCATTACCATTAATTTCCTTGCATAAAAATGCTTACATGAGTTAATGCTATTAATATTATTTCTAACTTAATTTTAACAATTTAGAAATCAAAAAGTCTATCAATTAAAATTTAGATAAATAAATTTGTATTTAACAAAGTATAAAATTTAGGAAGGTAAGCACTTTCTCAACACTAGCTTGAACAAGTAGATTTAAGACATTTTCAATTCGCTCAATGCCTTGCTTTTTTGGTTGTTCCACATTAACATTCATGTCATTAAAATTTATAGAAATTTCTCTAATTATTGAAGGAACAAATTATCCTAATAGAAATTTTCAAAATCAACAAATTTAACCTCCCCCTAAAAACTAGCTTGCTCTTTCTAGCTAAATATTTCCAAATAAGCATAGAATTCTTTTTCTTCATCAGAAGAGAAGACTTAGATGAGTATTCAATAATAATAAGCATCTTTTCCTTGCCTTTTTAAGCCTTGGTGGTGGTAAAAACACCAACATCAGCATGAAGCCTTTAGATTCTTCTAAGTAAATATGGTGGCTTATTAAAAGTTTAATAAAATCTGGCTTGACTCAATCTTCTAGCATATTCTTGAACTCTTTTTTTCTACAGATTGCTTTTTAATCTTTTTACCTTTTAGATCAATAGTCAATTCAAATCCTCTTGCCTTTTTAAGAAAAGGTTGATCAAATGTGAAAATGCCTTTGCTTTTTGGAAGTGGAGGAATATCATCATGATCCAAAGGTGATGAAGAGTATAACTTAGTTGCTTTCTCAAAATTAGACTTATAGTTTCAAAATCACTAAAACCAAATTACTCTTTTTTAAAAGAGAAAAATTCAACCTTCTTTTTTAACCAGAATACTTCATAAGCCTTTTAACTTTCTTTGAGGTGTTATTATCTTTATAAGAAAGAAACTTAGACAAAAAAGCATCCATAATATTGCCTTTTGTAATAGCTCTACCTATTTCAAAGGATATATTTATGCAAAGTTCCTTATAAATCCTAGTGATTGTCATATCATGTGGTAAAAGAGCTCTTTCTTTGTTAAGTTCTTAAACTATTGGCTGAGTAACCAAATGACCAAGGTTTATTTGAAATTTTCTTTCAACAATCCATATGTGAAATGCTTGAAAGCTATTAATATTACTTAAACCACCTTATAGAGCAAAAATGACTTCAGTAATCATATAGAGTAATACCTTTCTATCCTTGTTAAGCATTTCTCTTCTTACATGGTTAAGTCCTCTAAAAATATTTATTATCCACTAGTTGGCATTATAACCCTTAAAGATGATTTCTTCTTTTTTTATTGTTACATTCTATCCTTCATTAGGCACACTAATGATCCTATTCATCCATTTAGCAGCGATGATATGGATTTTTCCTCTAACAACTACTTTCAAAACAATATCTGTCTTTGATGCATCCAAGTTAACATAAAAGAGTTTGATGTGGCTCTCATAAACAAACTCATTCATTTTTATGAAGTTATCCTATTGGAAATTCCTTGTATGTTCACCACATTCCACATTCTTAAATTCCAAAGAATCTAAATTAACTTTCTTAGAGTTCATAGATTTTTTTAGAAACAAAGCTAGTGTTTTTAATTCTATTTTTAGGTTGTTTAAAGTAGGGATTTGGAAACTTAATTAAAAAGGATTGCGAAGCCATTTTTAATGAAAATGAAGAACAAGGTTTCAAGTTTTGGCTATGAATACTAGAACATGGGTATAACATATTTATAGAAATAAGGCTCAAAACAAAATAACTTTGGTTAAAAAAAATTAATTGAATAACGAAAAAGAACTTGATTTTCAAAACAAAGTGAAATGATTTTGAAACAAAAAAAATGAATACGAATTGAGAGATGTAGAAAAGTAGTAAAAGAAATTAAGAAACAATTTCATAAAAAAGGAAACAAAGAAAGTAATCTATCCATAAACTATAACAATGTAAAATGAAAAATTTTATAAATTGATTCCTATCAGTTTAGGGAGAGAAATAAAAAAATAAAAAGATAAATTTTTGCCAATAATGCAAAATTAGGCAAAAAAATATACTACTTTAGCATAATAATGTGGAAGAAGCTTGGTTATCAACAATGGAAGTCTGCTAGGGGAAAAGATATGATTTTTGTACAAATGGAGAAGATGAAGTGCAAGTTGCAGTAGGAAAGAGAAAATATTTGATATTTTGCAATAAACAAATGAAAAGTCAGAAGGCAAAATGAATTTTTAGAATATTTTAATAAATAAAACTGAAGCTTTTCAAATAAAGCAAAACTAAGGAAAATAAATCTTTATTAAAACTAATTTTGCAAAATCTAAAAGAGGATTTAGTGGAAAATTATTAGGAGAAAAAATGAAACTTGGGCAAAAAAACAAAAAAAAAGTTACGCTTTGAGTAAAATAGTTTTAAAACACAACTAGAGTAATTTTTAAACATAATGCAAGTGGGGCCTAGTTTTCAGCAAAAAAATTAGTTGGTGATTTTTTAAATAAATAAAAGGAATGTTTCAAACAAAAAGGGAAATAAAGAAAAGTTAACTAAAAAAGTATGGGTAGAAAGAATAAGAAGAAGGTATATGTCATAAGTTGACCCCAAAAAAAGACATTTTAGACTACAAGATCCATGTAACTCTATCCAAAACATTTTTTTCTAGTGGACCCAATAATTTTCCTTTGCAGAAGGAATAAGATTTGCTAAATGCCAACTTTTATGCATAAAAAATTAATTCTACATGATGCAACCTATTAAAATATTTTTATTATTATTATTTTTTAGTAAAAAAACCTAAAAATTAAAAAAAAAACCTAGATAAATAATGCATACTAATCATGAAAAATGTGAAGAAAATGCATCACATAATTTTTAATTTTTCCAAAAATTAATTTAAGCATTTCAAACCAAAGTTAATTAAGATTAATCATTTTAAACTTATTTTTAATAAAATAAAATTTATATTCATGAAAAGGTTCTATAAAAATATCAATTAACTAATTTTCAATATTTATAAAATTAAGCTCAATATCCCTTCTATGAACATAATCTCTTATAAAATAATACTTAATCTTAATAAGTTTAGTTCTTGAATGTTGAAAAAGATTTTTAGTCAACTTAATAGCACTAGCATTATTACAAAGTATTAGGATGTGATTAAAATTCAAATCATAATCTCCAAGTTATTGCTTTATCCATAATACTTGAGCACAACAACTTCCAATTGTCATATATTTTAGCTCAACTATTGAAAAAGCAACTGAAACTTGCTTTTTGCTTTGCCATGATATAAGACATTAGCCTAAAAAGTGGCATGCTCCACTAGTGCTTTTCCTATCTAGTTTACATCTAGCAAAGTTAGCATCAAAATATCAAAGCAAAGCAAAGCAATTATTTTTAAGATGGCAAGAACCAAGATTTTAAGTACCAAGTAAATATCTAAAGATTCTTTCCATAACTACTAAGTGTGATTCTTTAGGATTAGTTTATACCTTACATAGAAGCATACACTATACATGATATTTAGTCTACTAGCAGTTAAATAGACTAATGAACTAATCAAACCTGTACACAACTCTTTATCTACCAATTTACCATTTTCATCTTTACAAAATTTAATGAAAAGGCTCATTAGTGTATTAAGGACTTTTGCATTATCCATCTTAAATCTCTTTAAAAGATCTTTAGTGTACTTAACTGATTTATGAAAATTTCATCTTTAGTTTGTTTCACTTAAAGCCCAAGGAAGAATATAAGCTCACCCATCATGCTTATTTCAAACTCCTTTTTTATAAGATTAGAAAATTTCTTACATAAAAATTCGTTAGTATACCCAAATATATTATCATTAATATAAATTTATACAATTAAAATATTATGCTCAATATGTTTGATAAAAATAATAATATCTATTTTTCCTATTTTAAAACCATTTTTAATAATGAATTTAATAAATCTTTCATACCAAGCTCTAAGAACTTACTTAAGACCATATAAAGCTTTAATGAGTTTGAAAATATGATTTATTTTTTCAAAAACTTCAATTTTGAGATGTTGTTTAACAAAAACTTTCTCATTTAAGAAACCATCCAAGAAAGTTCTATTGACATCTATTTCATAAAGCTTGAAATTTCTATGAGATGCAAAAGCAAATAGCATTCTAATGGATTCAAGTTCAATAATAAGTGCATGAGTTTTATCGCAATTAATACCTTCTTCTTGATTGTATCCTTGTAATACTAATCTTGCTTTGTTTCTTATCATATTTTTAAGTTCATTAGGCTTGTTGCAAATAGCCACTTAGTGCCAATGATTAAATGGTTAAGAGGCTTGGGCAAAAGTGTCCATACTTCATTTTTTTCAAATTGGTTAAGTTTTTCTTATATGCCATGGATCTAACTCTTATCAAGAAGTATTCCATCAATATTCTTTGATTCAATAGGAGAGAGAAAAGCTAAGTTGTTGTTATTTCTAAATAAGGACCTTGTTCAGATTCTATAAGAAGAATTACCAATAATGTACTCATTTAGATAAGTTAGTATATGCCTCCATTCTCTTGGAAGATTTCGATTTTAAGATATAAGAATTTGTTCCTCAAGTTACTCATTCAATTTAGCTTACTCTTCAAATCTACCTTACACGTTCAAAACTACTTGTTTATTCAGCTTATGCTTATTTTGAAAATCCTTAAGATTCTCATAATGTGCTTGCTTATTTGACAAGTTTCCTTTTAAGATAAAATCACTATCTTCTTCTAAAGGCATGTTAATTTAAGCTTCATTATTTTCATCAAATACAACATGTATACATTCTTCTATCATAAGAGTTCCTTAATTATAATCGATATAAGCTTTGCTTGTGATAGAGTAACCTAAGAAGATACCTTCATGGTATTTCTAATCAAATTTTACTAGTTAGTCTCTCTCATTTTTCAAGATATAGCATTTATAACCAAATGAACAGAAGTAGCCTATATTAGGTTTTCTTCCATTCCATAGCTCATATGAAGTCTTTTTCAAGATAAGACATATCAAGTATTTATTTATGATGTAACAAGATGTGTTTATGGCTTCAACCCAAAAATATTTTAAGAAATTATTTTCACAAAGCATAGATCTAGCCATATCAATTAAAGCTCTATTTTTCTTTTGAACTAAATGATTTTGTTGAGAAGTTTTAAAATAAAAAAAATTATAGCTTATATCATTTTCATTTCAAAAATTTTAAAAAAAATATTTTTCAAATTCTTTACTATAGTCACTTTTAATCCTTGATATGCATACACTTTTCCTATTTTAAGTCTATTTGCAAAACTTTCAAATTCATTAAAAGTCTCATCTTTATAAGATGAAAAGAACACCTAGTATATCTAAAGAAATCATTAATAATAATTAGACCATATCTTTTGCCACCAAAGCTTTGGGACTTAGTAAGACTAAAAAGATTCATATATAATAGCTCCAAGGGTCTTAAAATAGAAATAATATTTTTAGGTTGAAAAGAAGATTTTATTCATTTCCCTTGTTAACAAGCATTGTAAATATAGTTTTTTTAAAAGTTGATTTTAGGAAGGTCAAGAACTAAATCATTTTTGAAAATGTTTGAAATAAGATGCATGACAACATAGCCTAACATTCTATGACAAAGCTAACTAAGATCACTTTTTGAAAAAGATATTTAGCTTCCTTTAAAGAGATAACATAAATGTTATCTATTCTTTGAGCCATAAAAGATATTTTGTTATTGGGTATGTTTGGTATGTTGGAAATCGCGCATCATACATGCACAGCGGAATAAAAATTTTGCACGATTTCCACCAAGGATCCATGCGAATTTAGGACGCCATAGATTAAGGATTAGGGTTTATACCTTTCGGCAAAAATCTTTTATCCGCTACACAGCAAATCCGATTTGCTTCTGTCCATTTTCCAATCTAATCTACTCTCCAAATCACGAACCGGAATAGAAACTAGAAGATCATATCACCAGTGCAGCATTTAATGTGGCTGCACCTCTATGGTATCCACACGAATCCGTGAATCACTGATGAATGTCCACACAAAACACCGGTTGGAATTGATCTCCTTTCAGCTCGTAGTGCTAGTTACGCCTCTTTAGGAGTTTTAGTCAAAGAGAAGTGCTAGGGTTTTTCTGTACCTTTTGGGGTGCGTGAATAATGATAATAATCCTATTATTACCCAACAAGCCTATTTAAATAGGTGCATAGAAAAACCTAACCTATTTGGGCTTTATTCCATGTACAATTATAGGGTTACTATTGGGCCTTATAATTATAACATGAATTCCTAAATATTAGGCCCAAACAGTTTGGTCCATTAATTCCAAATTCACTAGGCTCTAAGTCTGCGACCCTACAGGCTCTCATTACGTTGGCAATTACCATTGATCATATTAATGATCACAAACAATGATTGGTGTCTAGCAACACATCATTGTTACCCAAGCAATGAGAAAGTCGGTGATTTAACTAAACCTTTACACGTGATCATCACCTATGTCTTTTTATCCTATACATCTAAATTGAGCATGAGACATGGACCGTGTCATTCCTGTATAGCCCAATCTTAAGGTTTCTTGATTCTTAAGTAAGCTGACTGAAACAAATGTAATCGACATCCCATGTCAATTCATCTGAGCATGGCCATGCATTTTCTCACTTTTACTTAATCAAGGGGCCCATAGATGTTACTCCTGTTATATAGGAGGGACAAATCCTATCTTGATCACACAAACCCCTCCGCATGATATGTGACATATCCAATATCTACCCTTGAATTCACTCAACTATTGGTGACATAGAATAGTATCAAAATATGAAACTCACATGTAGGAACCTTGGTGATCTCAGGTCAAAGGACCATATTAATAATGATCACTAAGAACCACTCATGACACTCATATAACGATCCATGTAGTGTTCTTAATATGGGTTAGTCCAGTATACAAGTTCTTTAACTTGTACTCATGTGTAAACTTAATATCCCATATAGGTCTTCACACATGCTAGTCTTAATATATCAAAGCAACCTAATCCACAATGATATATGACTAGGGACATTTAAGAATACAATTATTCTAATGTTATTATCATAATTGAATATATTACGCAAACAATATATATAAATATAATAATTAAAATTGCCATTAAAATAACATGATTCAAAATTACAATCACCAATATAATTAGTTTTAGAGCATATACACTAACATGGTACATAAAAATGAGAGGATTTAAATATAACTCTATAATCTTTGTCACAAAGTTGACTTTTACTTAGTAGGTTGTTTTAAGTCCTTCCACCATTTTAACATTATTGAGATAAGATGAATAGTTTATATCAATCTTACAAATCTTAATAATTTTGCACTTTATGTTATCATCAAGAATTACATTTCCTCCTTGAATTGGTTTAAGAGAAATAAACTTGCTTGAGCCTTTCGTCATGTGTTTTAAGCAACTACTATCAAGTAACCAATAATCCCTTCTAACACTTGCCTTTTTAAGTTCATATGCAAAGAACAACTAGGTTATTTTAGGTACCTAAATAATCTTGGGTCCTTTTGGGTTATTTCCTTACTCTTTTAGAAATTAACCCTTAGGACTCCTTTTTTGTGCATTATGAATGAGTAAACTTGTTTAAACACAAGATAAGGATATATGTTCATTTTTTCCCATAAAAGTTACATGATAAATTTAAGGTAAAACTAAAGTTGCTTTTATAAAGAAAATCTTATCATATTTATCATTTTTTCTTTGTATGAAACCGACTTTCCATTTATCAAAGAAAATTTTTTGTTTTCCTAAAGGAGCATTCATCTTTCTTTTTCCTTTTACAAAATGAAAAATATCCTTTTCAAATTCTTCATTTTCTTTTTCAAAAGTTATTTCTCATTTTTTAATGAATAAGTAACCAATTTTTTCTTTTCTAAAACTTATTTTTTTAAAGCAACTTTCTATTTGTTTTTCAAAATTCATTGATCACTTTTTTTTAAATGAGCAACTACTAATTTCTTAAAAATATGGTTGCTTTTGGAAAGAATAACTATTTTCATTTTAGCTTTCTGATATGTGAGCAACCCCTTGCTCACCTTTTTTGCTTTCTAGGAAAGTAACTACTTGCTTTTTAATAATTGAATTGCTTTCTGGAAGAATAACTACTTGCTCATTCAAAATATATTCAAAAGAAGCAAATATCTTACCTTTTAAAAAATTATTTTTCTTTTATCAAATTTTGCTTTTCCTTTTACAAGGAAATTACTTCATTTAGTAAGGGAAAAATTTCTTTTAATAAATTATTTTGAGAACACATATCTATTTTATCAAAATTTTCTTCCTTCAAAAGAATATTTTCATTTTTCAAAGAATCAATATTATCCTATAATTTTGAATTCTCATTTTTCAAACTATCAAAATTATTTTTTAAAATTCTTTTATAAAGATTTTTCTTTTGAAATAGAAAAGTATTTTTTTCATGGCCTTTTGGGATTCTTTCAATAGACTTTTAAAAGCACTATGTCACTTGTCATAAGGAATAAGTAAGTTAAGATCCATTATCTCGATGTAATCATCTTTATCTATGAAGCAAAGGTTGGCAATTTTCCTTACTTCCTTTTTTTTATCATCATCATCTAAAGGTATGTATTTATCATCCTATGTAGCTATCATAGTTTTCTTTTCAATGGCCTTTTTGGGAACTTCCTTTTGAGATTCAAGCAATTCACCTTAAAATGACTAGGCTTTTTACATTCAAAGTAAATAAGTGCTTAATTGTTTGTTTCTTTCTTAGCTTGCTCTTTTCTTGATTGTTTTTTCTCGGAAATGGCTTCCATGGTTTATCTTGCCTTTTTTCTTTTGAGTGCTTTAGCATACCTCTTGACAAGGTAAGCCATTTCAGGATTATCTTTGAATTTATCATCATTATCATCATCTTTTTTAGAAGATTTTAAAGCTTTAAGAGCACTGTTTCTTTTTCTTTTGTTCATTGCATCTTTCATCATCTTGGTTTTTTTCATAAACTATGAGTTTGTCACTTAGCACATCCTATGTAAAAGTGTCAAGATTGTTACCTTCTTGAATAGCATTGCACTTAGATTCCCATAAACTTGGGAAGCATCTAAGTATTTTTAAGATAACATCTTGCTTAAGAATTATTCTTCTTAGAATATGAAGATTATTTAAGATGGTAAAGAGTCTTGCAAATATAGAATTAATGCCTTCATTCTCCTCCATTTGGAAGAATTCATACTCTTGAGCAAGCCTACTTACACCAATAGTGTACACTTGACTTGTTCCTTCAAAAATAACTTAAAGTTTATCCTATATTTCCCTTACTAAAGTGCACTTAAAGATTTTTTTTTATTTTGGTATTCTCTATGAGTGACCACACAAATGATTGCACTTTTAGCTTTAGCATTGGGATTGTTCTTTTTCTTGTTAGCTTCACTTCATTCACTCTTTGGCTTGGGAACATCATCTTCACCTTTCAATTCTCATATTTCTTCATCAATGGCTTGAAGAAATATCATTATTTGGTGTTTTTAATAATCCCAATTGGTTTCATCAATGGCAATCTAGATGTAGAGTGGCCTTCTTATCCATGAGATGATCTAAGGTTATCCATATTAGCCCTTACAAGATCTTTAATTAAAAGCAATTAAGCTTTAACAATAGAGATTAAGCTCTAATGCTAATTGATAGGATAAAAATACACCAAAAGAGGAATGAATTGGTGTTCTAAAAAATTAAGTAATAAAAAGTATAAAACACTTGCTTTTCATAATCCTTAAAAAGTAACCAGATAATAAATATAAAAGATCAAGTAAATGATATGTAAAGATATGCAATAAAGAGCATGAAATTAAAAAGTAAGGGAAAGAGACAAGATAGCACCAAATTATAATGGCTCAATTATCAAAGGAAGAATTATCCTTTTGGATTTCTCTACTTTGCTAAGATCAGATAATCTTAGTAGTTATCCACCAGCACTTTTCCTTTACAAAGCCTAATACACTTTCTCACTTAATTTTTCAAGGACTCAAGCAATCCCACCTTAACATTTGAGGATTTTCTCTCTTATAACCTAACTACATGGTGTCTACAAATGTTTTTCTCACACTCTACCCTAGCTACTAAAACCTTAAAAGGGTAAAGTTTGTCTCCTGAAAAGGCTATAAGGCTTATACACTCTAATAGTGTAGATTTGCTAACAAAGCCTAAGAAAAAAATATTATTACAAGATAAAAAAAGTTCTAGAGAAAAAGTCTCCTTAGAAAGAGGAAGAGATGTTTAGTTATGATCTATGAAGTGTGAAGTTCTGTTTATAGCCAAAGCAAGAAATCTAGCTATTGGAAAGTGCATAAATACTAACAAGCAAGTTTTGTTGAAAAAGCTAATGCTCTTGCTCTTTTAGTTTTCTTTCAGTTGCTCTTTCAAAAATGTCATTGCCTAATCACATATACTTTTAACATTGTGAAATATGCAATGCTTGCTCTTTCATATGTTTTCTTAATATGTCACTTTCAACTTGTATTATGAAAGTCTAGTCTGCTTGTTCTTTCAAAAAAATTTAAATTTTACAAGTGAAAATTCCTTTTTTGAAATGTAATATTTGCTTATTCTTTCATTCCGATCACATGCAGAAGTACAAATGCTAACTCAACTCATTGTTAGAAATAAAAAAAGTAACCTACATTTGTCAAAAAATTCTACAAAAAATTGATATAGCAAAGTACAATACTAAAAAAGTAACCTAGATAATTTATACTTTTAACAGTCTAAAGTTCTAAATGATTACAAAAATAAAAAAGAGTCACATGTATCACATTAAATTAATTCCTTCTTAAGTAATAAAACATGTAAATCATATTTCGAATTGACTTTGTTAGATACCTAACAATCAAAAAGCAACTGGACTTTACATAAATAAACCAATCAAGTTACTTTTTTTTATCCAAAACAAATTAAGCATATCAATTCAACTTCAATTTCAAGATAAATCAAATGTAGTATGAATGGAATTAAATGCAACATATTAATAAAAGAAATTGGACAAATATATATTATTTAAACTAAGAAAATAAGATCCAATTCAATTCAATCAAACAAATTCCAATATAAGCAATTTATCATATCAAACTAGTTTAGAATTTTCTATTATGATAGAGTAATTTATTTTGCTCTAGTCAGCTTGCTCTTTTTTAAATTAGTACTATTTGACTTATCAAATTAATTCTAATTTTCATAGTAGAACATGTATATCATGCTTGAAAAATAATTTGTCAATAAACACATTTGCAAAAAGTAACTAGGTAAAGGTTTGACTAAAACATATAAAACAGCCCATTAACTATATGTTTGGATTTAATAATATAATTAAATCCAATTATCATCAAGACATGATAATTTAACATTTATAAACCAAATTCCTAAGAGGTCCTACATTTTCAATGGGTAAATTAAGAAATTTATTTGCTATTTCTATGGAAATACTTCCCATATGAAGAAACAATGTACCAATTATCAAGCTTAATATCCAAAGAAAGCTATGCTTCTTAATTTGGTTTGCTCTTATGTTTATTCAACTTTAGTGTGTAGACATTACTCACATAAGTATGTTTATGCAAGTTTGCCTATGTGGTTGAAAGCTATGTAATGGTGAAAGATACATCTATATGGGTGATGGCAAGTTAGTTAAAAGTGAAGTAATTAAAACTTTTAGTTTATTGTTATTATTTGGATTTAAATCAAACTTACATTATACCTTATTTAAATAAAATCTAGTTTCTATGTCCATATTGAACAAATCTAGTTACTCCTATGCTCTTAGAAATGATCAATTTAATCTTTTTTATGATTCAAAACTTGTTGCTGCCAGTTCTTTGTTTGGATATGATAACCTTTATATGCTTGATATGGTTGCCTCATTTAACACCCTACATGTTAATTCATATGACATTAAAAGAAAATTAACTAATGAGAATATTACATCACTTTAGTATAAGCGCTTAGGACATATTTCTAAACAAAGAAATGAAAGACTTATGTCAAATAGAATTCTTGATTCTCTTAATATATTAGACTCTAAAGTCTATATTAAGTGCATTAAATGGAAATAAACAAACATTAGGAGACTGGAAGCTAAAAGATCTTCAAACCTCTTAGAATTAATACATATCAACATTTGTAGGCTATTCCTATGACTTCTTAGAATAGTCAATAATATTTTATTACATTCATAAATGAATTCTCATATTACAAATACTTTTATCTTATTCATAAGAATTCTTAAACATTATACATGTTCAAGGCTTTCAAAGATAAAGTTGAGAGAATTAACTCAAAAAAAGGATTAAAGATGTTAGGTCTAACTATAGTAGTGAATACTATAGTAAATATGACGAATCAAATGAATGGTGCCCAAGATTATTTGCCAAATTCCAAAAAAGGTGTGGTATGGTCCCATAATACACCATGTCCCAAAGCCCTAACATGAATGGTATTGTTAAGAGACGAAATAGAATTGTAAATGATAGAATTTATACATCAAAAGGGAGTGAATTAGCTTTAATCAAAAATTAAAAAATCAAATTTATAATAATATTTTGTCTAAAATAGTGAAGTTTAAATGACAAGTTCTTACAATTTTGATGAATATGTTATTTAAAAAATATGAAATATTTCAAAAGGATTTTAGAAGAAATTGTAGATGTAATTCTTTTAAATCTAAATGAATTTCTTCAAAAAAATAATAATAAAACCATGTAAATGTTTTTTAGCATATAAAAAGTAAGTATATTAATAATGAAAAAATAAATGAGTAAAGAAGAATAATAAACACTAAGAATTTTTATAAAGGTTCAATGGTCTAAAAAGAATGTCTTTTAGGTCTATTCCCCTCTTCTCAAGCTACTAAGTATCACTTAAGGTATCCACTAACTTTTTATCAAGTTATAGCTCCTAACTATATAAGATTCTCCTAATCATCCTTAGGAATTTCATCACTATCTAACTTTATAAGATCTCACCAATCCATACTAGGATTTCAAACACTACTTAGCTTTATAAGATCTTCCCATTTTCCACTAAAATTTCAATCTTCACCTAATTTTACAAGATCTCACTAATGTATATTAGAATTTCAAAATAAATACAAGAAGGATTTTTCTTATAATCTCACAAAGATTTCAAAATATTTTACTTAATAACACTCTACAAATGGGTATGTAAGTTTTGAATCTAGAATGTGTAAAAGAGAGAGAGAGAGAAAGAGAGAGAGAGAGAGAGAGAGAGCTTTAATTTTGCTAGATAAAAGTAAGAGAAATTTTGTAAGTTATAATGCAATTGCTAAAACTGTTATGTCTTTAAAGAAATGTGTCCCATTTATAGAGAAAATTTAATGAACATAATGTTAGCTTCAACTCGCCATTTCTTTAGCTCCAAGTCATAAAATGGCTCCAAATTTGAAATTTAAAATTTAGATTCTAAGATATTTTTTAACTATAAACTTAAATTTTGAATATTGGCTTGCTTAAAAAGCTTCCTCTTTTTGACTTATGTGCTAAAAATATCATGTATATACTATAGGGGGTAAGATCCAACCACTTTTCACCTAATTTTTTACTTTCATCTAACATAGCAATGTGGCTACTATTTCATAAGAAGTTAACTTTGGTCTTGAATTTTGATCTAGCTATCCAATCATGTATATGTATTATATTCCACTATTTTAGAATTGTAAAATAGTACAACAATTTTATATTTTAATTTATTGAGATTTTAGCACATGTAGTAATAGTTTGAATTTGAAACTCCCTTTACTCTTTGAATTTTTCATTCTTTAATGATCAAGGGCTCAAAATGAATTTTAAAAACTAACCATTAAATTGTGTTACTTAACCTTTGAAAATATAATTCAAAAACATAGCCAATAAGATCTTTTTTTAGAGAGCAAGTTTGGCATTTTCAAAATAAAACAAATGGAAAAGTATAATAGTAATTTATTGTACAGGAAATACATTTTTATGAAGTAAATTGAGCTTGGTAATTTGGAAGGGTGATGGTCAAATGCTTATTTTAAATATTTGAAGGACTTAAGTTTAATAAATTAATAAATTCATGCCTAATTAAGTTAGTTTGAAATATAAAAACTATTAAGTCTAAATTCTAACTTTTATGAAAAAAAAAGCCTAAATGTATTATTTAATCTAATTTTAATTCTCATTTCATTTTTTAGTAAAGAACATGGTGAGGAGTATGATTAGTGATATTACCTTACTATATCCATTCTAGGGAAAGGCATTAAAGATTGTAGCTTACATCCTCAACATAGTTCTAAGGCAATAACTTATACCCTTTATGAAGTATAGACAAGCAAAAAGTCAAGCATAAAACCTTTATATATTTGGGGTTGTCTTATTGAGGCAAAGCCTTATAGGCTAAATGAAAAGAAACTAGACTAAAAAAAGGTTAATAGCTATTTTGTTGGGTATTGTAAATGATTTTGAGGGGACAACCTTTTTTATCCTAAAACTAGGTCTTTCTTTGAGATGAAAAATGCTCAATTCTTTAAGAATATTGAGTTTAGGGAGAGAGATGAAGTTAAAAACTTTATCTTTGAAAAGGAATTTATTTCTCTTTCTACAATCATCATTGACCATGATCATGCTTTTATTCCTAACATTGCTTAAAAAGCAACTCAAGAATCACAAGACAATGTTGAAAACCTCTTTGATGAAGGTTAACAAGTTATTCTTGAAAGGTAAGCTTAATAACTTTAAGAACAAATGTCATTCAGGAGATCCACTAGAGAGAGAAGAAATGTAATTCCAAATGATTATTTCATCTTTCTCCAAGAACATAAGGAAGATATCGGAATGGTAGAAGATGATCTAATTAACTTCCTTCAAGCCATTAAAAGTGCTAAATTCCAAAATTAGGTTAATACCATGAATGAAGAAATCAAATCTATAAAAGGCAACGATGTTTGGAATCTTGTCCTATTGTTTAAAAGTGTGAAGCCTATTGGTTGTAGATGGATATTTAAAACTAATAAGGATTCAAAAGGCAATGTGAAAAGATATAAGGCTTATCTTGTCCCTAAAGGCTTTACTCAAAAGGATAGACTATATAGATACTTTGTCTTCAATTTTTTCAAATGACTCCTTTAGAATTATAATGGCACCTATGGCACATTTTGATCATAAGCTACATCAAATGCAACCTAAAAACTTTGTTTTGTGAGATTCAAAGCAAATGGTTTACAAATTAAGGAAATCTATCTATAAGCTTAAGTAAACTTTTCATCAATAGTATTACAAGCTTCATCAAGTTGTTAACTTTTTTATTTTTTAGATGAATGCAATTGATGATTGTATATACCATAAGTTCAATAGGATAAGCATATTTTTTAGGTTTTATATGTCGATGACATACTATAAGCACATTTTTCTAGTTTTATATGTCGATGACATATTACTTATGAGCAATAATATAGACTTATTAAACAAAGCTAAAAGATTTTTATCCAAAAAATTAAAAAGAAAGATCTTGTTGATACCTTTTATGTGTTAAGAATATAAATACACTAAGGTCGCCCTCAGGCTACTTGTAATATCCCAGTTTTATTATTTTATATACTTTGAAATAATTAATATCAATAAGGATAATGAAATTGTAATTTAAGGCGAAATATAAGCATTTGAATTTTTATTGTGTAAAGTTAGCATGATTTTACATAATGGAAATATTATCTAAAGGTTATTGAAACCTTTGGAAATTAATAGTGAGGAACATGTGAATTATTTTAATCAATGATTTTACTGATAAATTTGAGAAATTGTGAGAAATAAGATATATGTGTATATATGTATAATAAATGAAAATGTGTTTATGATTTAATAAAATAGCTTCCTAATAAATATTTAAACTAAATAAATAAATAAATTATTTTTAAAAGTTATGAAAGATAGAGATAGTTATTCTAGGAATTTTAATAAGAATTTTATAAAATTAAATTTTAAAAAAGGAATGAAAGAATAGGATTTTCTATCATAAGAGTAAATGATTGAGATTTAATTGGAAAAAGGGTTTATAGTACACTACATTACATAGAATAAAATCCCTAAGCTATTTTCTTTAATTTTCCCCATTATTTTATTATTTTTCTAGTTGCCTTTTTTTTTCTCACTCTCCTCTTTTTATTTTTCTAAGTCAATAGCCCCTTTCGTATACATATGCCTAGTTTCCCTAACCTTACCAACTTTCTCTTTTTCCTAATCCTAGTTTCTCTCTCCATCTTATTCTACTTTTTTTCTCTGGTAGCACACTTTCTCAACTTTACCTCTATCTCCCTCTCAGTTCTGTTTCCTCAACTTCTTCTCCCTCTTTACCTTCTTCTTTCTATTGATACCAACACCATAACATAATTTTTTTCTTTTTTTCTATCTTTGATTGATAATAACTAGTAAAGCTAATGAAATGCATGTATGGTCAGAACCAATTGCTCTTGTCTTTGGCTAGTTTCAACTTCAAGTGTTGTCCAAAGTAGCCTCTATCCTTCCCCAGCTATTGTGGTGCTCAGATGCAACAGGAAGCTATGATTTGCAACACTAGGCATGGTGAAAACCAAGAACTCGATTGTTGCATTTTTTAGTGAATGCAACATTTCCTGGCGTCTGTAAGCTAATAGCAACCTTTCCTAATGACATTGAGCAAGTTTGTATTATAATATTTTAATATTTATGGCAATTTGAAGCTAAATTCAAGAAAAAAAAGTCATTTTATATATTTTAAGAAAAATGATAATGTCTCTAAAAATTAGATTTTTACATGATAGTGTGTTAGAATAACATAATTGAAATCTTTTTACACCATCAACTTTGCTAGTGTAGGTGTTTGAGGCTGTGTCAGAAGAACCCATTTCATGTATGCATGAGATAGGCAACAATAGTCTAGAAAAAAAAGTGAATTTTATATTATAAAATATTTAAATAATATAAGTAAAGTTATTTTAGAATATTATATGATAGTATTTTAATGATGGTTGTATATTTTAGAAAAACCATGTTATGAGTAAATTTAAAAATACAATGATGACCTTATAGAATAAGAATTTTATGATATAGATTATTAAAATACTCTGCTGAGAGTAATTGCCAAGTGTTATATTTTCATAGTTTGAAGAATTCCTATTTGATTTAAGAAAACCTTATTTTATAATACTATTTAGATGTTTAGTATAGTATTAGTCAAATAAGGACTTTACGATCCAAAGTATCAAATTAGTACATTTAGAATATAAGTATATCATCAAGATGAGAGCTCTAACAAAAAATGATTTTCTAGTTCTTTACGAAAAGTTAAAAATATATGGAGACAAGTGCATAATTTTATATAGTGATGTGAGTGGTAAAGTTTTGATGGTCTTGCCCTCTTATTTGGAAAAGCCATTATATATGAGAATTTATAATATTTCAATAATAAATTCAAAAATATAGAAAGTAAGAATCTGGGATAATTAAGTGACATAGTTGAATTACTAATTAATATTAGGAAATATAAGAAGTAAGTAATAAGGAACATTATTATATTATGATCGAATAAGGTGTTATAATATGTGGAAAGAAGATAAGCAATGTATATATATATATATATATATATATATATATATATATATATATATATATATATATATATATATATATATATATATATATATATATATATATAATTTATCTTTGTAAATTGTGATATTAGGAGAAAAATATGAAAAGATGATTTGGATTCTTCGAAACTTCCAAGGGTAGATCAACGTTATTAGGTGAGTATATATCTTACCACAGATTAATATTTTAATAAAAAAATAAATAGTTTAAATGTTGTGAAATATATTCTTTCTTATTAGTAGTACAAATTTTATGTTCATGAATATATATCTATATTCAAATGTAAATTTAGTTCTATGGCATAAGTACAATTAGCTATTTGAGCAAATATTAATGGGTCAGAGTGCATAGCAGAAGCATAGTAGTGGGGTTTCTAACTATTAATGCATCATGATTGAATTCAATGATATTTGTATGTTATGGCCATATAAAAGAACATAACGACATCACTATATATTTATATACATACTACTGCGTGCTTGTTATTGTCCAATGATGAATTTAATTACCTTGTATTGATGTATTATAAACAATTGTGATAGGAGAGTTGAGTTCTCATATATGATGTGATGTAATATTGAAATTTGTTAGTGGTTGATCATTACTGTTTAATATGATTGCAAGAACTTGAGATGATTATGATAACTTGATTGTAATTGAGCCTTAAAGGCTATTTGTAAATATGGTAACCACTCAGAATGGGTGGTAAAGGATATTGGTTAAGATTATTATATATTATGATGCAAAATATGGAATCTAAGATATATGTAGATGAAATTTTAATTTAAGGCTGAGTTGTGTATATTTGAGAGATCCAAGAAATGGGTTTACTAATAATTCTAATTTTGTATATGATTAGCTTGTGATTATTATATATATAATTGATTTCTAATAAAATATTAATAGATATATACTTATTGTGTTCTTGGAACTCACACTATGAGATTTCTAATGTTCAGGTTAAGATTTGAGCTTGGCATAATTTATAGAGAAACAAAGATCACCTGGATTAAAAGATTTGATAGTTAAAATTGGTATCAATGTTTAAAGTAGTGATGTTGTTGGTCCATTATTTGATGTGTTGAATTATTTATTTATGTATAAATTTAAACTTGTATTGTACTGTATGTATTTTTAATGGTGTTGTATTTAAGAAAGATATACTAGTTTATATTTTAGGGTATGTGGCCTTCAGGAAGCATCTAAAAATAGATGAGATTCTATCCATTTTTTCATAAAATTTAGAATGAAAATTTGAGTCTTCTTCAAATAAAGATACTTTCATTGGCTAGAATTTGAATGAATTGTGTTAAGGCTTGTAGAAATCGGTATCGAGATCTATGCTATCATGATCGAAAGTGGGTCATGATAGTACTCTTAGGTTATCATAAAAAAGTTATATCGAGAAGGTTTTTAAAAGATTTGACATACAAGATTGTAAATTAGGTGGCACCCTAATTATTAAGGGAGACAAATTTAGTCTAAATTAATGCCCTAAGAATGATTTTGAATCCAAATGATTGTGGAAGATTTCTTATGCTTCAATTGTAAAAAGTCCAATGTATGCCCAGGTTTATACACCTCCAAATATTTTGTACATGGTTAAGATATTAGGTAGATGCTTAAGCAATCTAATAATAAAGCAATAGAAAATAGCCAAAAAGGTCATGTGGTACTTTTAGAGAACAAAAGACTTGTGCTCACATACATAAGATCAAATTAATTAGAATTTTGGTTATTCCAACTCTGATATTGTAGGATGCTAAAATAATCATAGATCCACTTCAAGCTATACCTACCTACTTGCTAAAAGAGCTATTTCCTAGGAAAGTGCTAAGGAAATACTCATAACTTCTTCCACCATAGCAACTAAATTTTTAGTATGTTATAAGACATCTAATCATTGAATATGGCTACAAAATTTTGTCACTAGGTTGTAAATTATAAATGGTATTGAAAGACCATTAAAATTGTATTATAATAATAAATCAACAATGTTATATTCTAATAACAACAGGAGCTTGTCAAAGTTAAAACACATAGATATTAAGTTCCTAAATGTTAATGAAAAGGTTCAAAGTGGTTAGATATCTATAGAGCACATTAGAACAAACTCCATGGTTGTAGATGCATTTACTAAAGATTTACCAGCTAAGATCTTTTATGAGCACCCGATAATATGTTAGTTTAGTATTAGTTTGTATTTATGGGTGCTTTTATCTATAAATATGTTTTATGGATGTTTTATGATATTTATTGAAGTATAAAGATTTTGTATAGTTATAGTCTAATCTTATTTGGTTTGATCTCACTAATAAATAGGGTTAGACTGATTAGAAATAGCTATGTTAAGATTACATTACATGTATTTTCCATGCTACACATTCACAATTGATTCATGTCATTGATTGTATAGATATATGTGACCATTGATAGGTCTAGTTATGATAGTTGTACAAAAGATCACTTTGATTTTATGTTAATATGATAGATGGACTAAAATAATTAAAGATGATTTTGGTAATTATGGTAATTTTAAGCCTATAAGGTTACATTATAATATACAATTATAAAGTGTTATATATGTGTATATATATAGTCTAGATAAGAGATTATTAAATTTTTAATAGACATATATATATATATTATGTGTGTTTCTCTCTATAATAATAATTGTGTATTTTTTGCTATTAATGATCCAATAAAGTTCAAAGTTAAATAATTTAAATCATCTTATTATGTATGAGCTTTTATATATAAAAACCCAAAAGTCTTATTTTTTTTTATTTATGATAGGCGAATTAAGAATAAGGAAAGTCAAGAAATAAATAAGGGGTTATGGTCCTTAATTTACACATAAGGATTTTGTTTTATAATATTTCATCATCTAAAAATAGAAAAATGTTTTCTCTAGAAAACTATTACACACCAATTTAAATCAAAAACTGCAAAAACTACAATCTTGTTAGTTATTATGAATTTAGGCTTATTTCCACATCTATTTTACTCTTTTCGATGATTAAACATGACAATTCTAAATTATAATAATGAATTTTTATCATTATTATAATTAAAGTTTTCCTAATAGATAATAGATGTACAGATTGGTTGATGTCTTTTAGCCTCAATCAAACTTCAAGAACATCCAACTTGACGGATCCTCCTCTAAATTTACATCTCTTATGGTCAACTTATGCAATTAGGGTTCATACCCCCATAATAATTTCAATGTAATTTGTCTTTTTTTTTTCCTTTACACCTTAGCCCATTTTCCTTACCCTAAAAAAAATTAACAAATTTTATAAAAAGTAATGAAATTCTTATTCTCTCAATTTTATTCATTTTTTCACTTACCCCCTTCTTATAGATTGTAAGGTATATAGTTCTATGAACTCTACTTTCTATTAGAGGGGGTGTATTCACTCTTTAAAGGAAGTGCATCAAATATTTTCTTTTATGAAAATTTAACAAAATAATCATAAAAGTTATATTTTTTACAAAAAGCCATACGTGTATAGTTTTACTATAAAATAAATGTAGGAGATGTTGTAACTTTAACACCTAACATAGTGGCAACACCACATTCATCTAAAGGTATGCAATTGAAGATATTAAGCCTCTAAATTTTTTATAAGATATATTATGCAAGATTATACATGAATCCATTAAATTTTAGTATTTAAATCCACTAAAATATCATAAGATTAAATGATAGCCTATAGTTGCTCTTGGACAACTACTCAGTCATGAAAATTATTATTTTGTATTCAATATTACTCAATTAATATTTATAAATAAAATAAAATAATTTTATCTTGCATTTTTATTCTTTAGTTAAGATTAATAAATTGATATTTCAATCAATAAAATTTAAAGATAATGTTTTGTTCCATATTAGAAGATTTGCATGTTTAATTAAGGTTTTTGTATATGAAATCTTTTGAATTTTCACAAAACTTACATTTTATAGAAGCCTGTGTTTAATAATTACATAAAAAGTTACAATTTTATTAATAAAAATTTTTATATAAAAATTACAATTTTTTATTAAAAATTATAAAAATATAAAAAAAATTTGCAAAAGATGTAAAAATACACATCAGTATGAATTTTTGGTATATTATAAGTATGATCTTATATTTAAAAATTAAATACATAAATTTAAACCCACTGGTAATGGGTTCTTAGCTCCGCAGCAAATCTAAAGTTATATATAAATATTTTCATAATTTTCATTTTAGTTAAAAGTTACACCATTAAATAAAAAAGTTGCGAAAAACATAAAAGTTTTTACAAAATTATAAGATTCTTACCAATACATTTTTTTTTCGAGTACATGCCCAAGCCCTCTAACAGATTTGCAACAGTGTCACAAGGAAAGATGAAAAATTATTACCTATACTCAATATATTAATAAATATTTAAAACTTTAGACTAAAAACTTTAAGAAGTCATTTGTTTCGTACAGGAAGTAACTTCTTGTGAAAAATTAAATTTTCAAGAAAATAACTTTTTACATGAATTTTTTGAAAATACTCAAAATTGTTTAGTTAACACATAAAAGTAATACTTCTTAGGAAATAATTTCATACATTTTCTTTGGTTTAACTTTAAATATCATAAGAAATATTAATAAAATGACTATTATATCATCAATATTATTATAACATAAATTAATAAATTTTAATTATTATTAGTTAAATTTAATAAAGATAATTTTATTATTATATTTATAAATAGTATAAAAAATAAAATTTAGTTTGGAGGAAAGTAGATAAGCAACTTTTAATACTTTGTGGCAAGTAGGATTTTTTAAAAAGTTCTATTTCCTCCAACTTATTAAATAATAACTAACTAAATAACTCATCTTTTTTTTATACCCTGAAAAATAGAATTTCTCATACTATTAAGATAGATCAAATGACCTTTAAATTTAATTTTTCATCAATTTTACTTCAAATTCAAAATCTATATCAATTTAGTTACTATAAAATTAAAAAGCCTAAAATCTTAATCCATTCATATATGAGATGAAATATTGAATTATTATATGAAAGGATTAAAATTTGAAGGTTTTTTATCTTATGAGAATTAAATTAATATAAATTTTTACAAATTTTTAATTAAAGATGAAATTGATAAAAATTTAGTTTTATAAAAATTAAAATATGTTTTTAGTCAAAATTTTATCTAACAATCTAAAATTACCTGATTTGATATTCAAAATTAAATTTTAAAAAAATTTAAAATATTATTATATATAAGTAAATAACGTTCAGTGTAATTAAGTTGAGCTTGTTTGATATGGACCGGCTTCTCACGGGCCGATGACACGTTGTACTTTAGATGTGTCCAGAAACCGAATTTTAAAGCCCCCTCGGGTGGACATTCTAAGCCCCACGTAGCGCAAATAACAGACCTAAAAAACACCGCCATCGGTTTTGAAGACGAAGGCGTGGGACTTGTTGGACATGTTAGAATCCCCCTGACATCGTTTCTCCAAAGCGATGTTTCTGCCGGGACTATCTCGCTGCCCTGGCAGCTTGCACTGAAACTGTTTATACAAATAACTCTGAAAGTTTAATTATTAGCAGTGTATTAAATTTAATTGTTGATATATTATAAAAAAATTTAAAATTTAATTTTTGAAAATTATGAATTTAACATATAATTAAATTTAATAATATTCCAATGAACCACTGATTAAATAATATGCTACGACTCCTTCATTTTGGTTATGCTAACCAACAGGCTCTGATGAATGCAATGATATCGTAACAACAATTCGATCGTAATAGCTCCAATAATATTAAGATTATATATGTTTTGGTCCTCTAAAATATAAAATATATTATGAAAATAAAATAAAATATCAGATAAAAAATTAAAAGATATTTATTAATAATTTTTTTAATTTATTATTATTTATTTAATTTTAAATTCTTTTTTATTAAAAATGATGATATCTTATTTCATATTATAAAATATATTGTAAATTTTAGAAGAAATAGCGATGGTTGTAATGTATATCTTGTTAGCACAATTAGTTAAATTTTAGAGTTGGAACCAAAGAATATAAGTTGTGGGATGAATTTTATGATATTTCAAAATTTTTAAAATTAGAAATAATGTGATTTTTTTAATTTATTTGATTAAAATTATTTAATTATATCCATTAAAAATAGATAATTATAACTAAATATTTTTTGTCTAATTACTTAAGGATTTATTATGTTATTTTAAATTTTAAAATTCTAAACATACTATAACAAGGACCAATTATGATTATAACTAAATAATCATTTAAAGAAAAGGTTGTCCTGTTGTGCATATATATCACATGGTGAGCCTACATATATTTATATAACCCATTTCTTTTTTATTATTATTTATATTTAGCCTATCACGTACTTTTTTATTAGGTATAAAATTAATTTTTATTTAAAATAGGGATAATTTTTTTTCTAATAAAAATGCATCGAAAAAACAGAATGAGATCCTTCACTAGAATTCGAATACCTTGAAATCCAACTCCACATAATCAACAAACTATTGGTACATACCACACAAGGTGATCATAAGCCACTTCTAATTTCCCAAATGTCTCAAATATATATAATAATTCTAATATACTCAAATTAAAAGCTTAGGTATTTATATTTTAACTTTGTGATAGAATGAAAATTGTTAAATTTTAATAGTAAAAAATTAGATGATTAATATTCATGATTAGAAAATTTGTTTAATAGATAAAGAATTAATAATATGATAGTTATATTTTAAACCATAATTTTTTTTAATTTTAGATCCACTAATAATTTAAAATTAGTAATTTCAGTGAGTTATTTATATTAATTTATATGTATTTGTAAACCTCTTCATTGCATAATAAATATAATTTAATGATTATTAATTCAAATTTATTTATAACACATTGTAATTTAAAGACTTTCAAAAATTAAAATGCTTTCAAAAAATTACCACACAATAATTTTAAAAATATAAAATTTGTTTAATAGTTAATAAATTAAAAATATAATCTTTTAGTTTATGAAGCTATTTTTTATTTCTCCTTCTCTTTTTTTTCTTTTGAATAATCTCCTTCACTTATTTCTTACACATTAATACACAATAAAATCTTTTAAAATACTAAATTTAGTAATAAAATTTACTATTATTTTTAAGAAAAATTTTAATATCCATTAATACTTTTGAAAGAAATGATATTTATACATATTATTTTTCTTATGCATATCTAGATTTAAATTTTCTAAAATTATTTAAAATATATTAAGTAAGTTTTGTTTAAAAATTAAAGTATTATGCATACACTTATAACAATATAATATGTATATTTTTTTAATTTTTCTCATCTTATAAATTATATTAAACACAAGTTTTTATAATGTGCATACTATGATTTTCAAATAAAATATTTATCTTATTGATTTAATATATTGTTATTAATGATTTTTATGTAAGATAAAATAAAAAATAAAAATAAAAATAAATGAGATAAATTATTTTTCTCTTCGTAATGTGTAAAATTATAAAAAAATAAAGATTAAGATCAAGAAAGAAAGTATAACCAATAATTTAATATATCAAGTTTGAAAATGAGTTATTTGTATTAGATCAAAATTATAATAACAAATCACCTATATTTTCTAATATCTAATTTTTAGGTAGAACATATTTAAACATACATACATAAATAAGTATGTGTATATGTATGTTGATTCTTTACTAATAATTTCTTGGTATTATTTGATTTTATATATAAACCTAAATAATTTAAGAGAACAAAAAGTAAAAAGATTACATTATATTAAAAAGAATAATAGTATAATTTCTATTAAAAAATTGACTAGTTAAAATAAAAATTTTAAAATTATTTGAATGTGTTACATTAATGTCTAAATATTATTTTATTGCATTGTATATAATAATATTTTCTTCAAAAAATTTATAGCATGTAAAGAATTTATTATTGAAAAAATAATGTTATTGATAAAATAATTAAAATAAATAATTTAATAATATAGTATATAGCTTTTTTCAATTTTTTGGATAACTAAATTTTTTTTCATTTAATGCAAAAGTACTAAGTTTTATATATATTTACTTTAATATAAATGAGTATTTTAAATAATGAAAAGTAATTTTTTATTTCATGTAATGTTTAAATAATTAACAATAATTTTTTATTAATTTTTTTCAATAATTAATATGTTATTTTATTTAATAAAATAATAATTTTATTATGTACTTTAAAATTATGTATAAATATAAATTTTAAAAATATGTGTGTGAAGAAAAAGAGAGAGAGAGAGAAAAGAAACATGAAGTAAAAAAATTTTAAATTTGTATAGAGTAAAATTTAACCTTATTTTTTATTCAACTATAAATTTGTTAAAAAAAGATTTAGGGTTAAAATAAATTTAAGATTTGATTTAAAAAGTTTAGAAAGAAATAATTAATTTGAAAAAAAATTTCATACAAAAATGTGTCATCATTTCATTAGTATGTTAGTTAAGATATCAATATCCATAATTATAATTTAGGTATGAAAAAATTATTCTAAACATATATCACCTTGTCTCAAATTGCAAGGCGTAACACTTATTGGGGCCACAATATTATAATTGCGGCGAGTAACGCAGCAATTGTGATTCTTTTAAAAATCATGAACATAAAGGTGAATTGAGGCCGCAACACTGCAAAATAAAAATTGCAGTACACTATTTCTTTAACAGAATAGAGGTTAAAATTCTTGATATTTTACTTACAAATAAAATTTATTTGATATAACATGATATTATTTTAAATTAAAATAAATAATATTAATTAATTTATTATATAATTTTAATTTTGATTATACGAATAAAGAAAAATTTTAGTATCATAATATTTATAATCTGCGTTTTTACTTTTAGGATGCCTGCAATTGCGAAAAAAAACACACGGGCCGCAGCCACAACCGGAATCAGGGTTTATAACCCTGCAGGCTTATGTTTTACATTTATTATTTACTAAAACTCTGCTTCTCTTACTAACTTGATGGAACCCCCCCCCCCCCCCCCCCCCACACTTGGGCTTTGCTACAGAAACGAAGTCACCGCAAACTACTTGCGGTAAAGCCAGGAGATCCGATTTTGCAAAAAGAGAATGAGAACGCCTCCGTCCAAAACTGAAACAACTAATTATCGACGTGAGTAGTTTTTGGGAGAGCATTTAAATGGAGTGTAATGTTAACACGTGGAATTAACATCGCTCTAGAAATTATGTAAGGCACGTGACATATTAACCTAGCTTTGAGAAATTTTGATATAAGTAAAGCTAGTGAAATTCCGGATGATAGATAATTATTACTCTCTTTCTTCTTTATTATTAATTATAATTAATTAATTTTATAAATATTAAAAATAATTTAATTTATATATTTTTAGTGGATTTTTTAAAATTATTATTCATGTATAAAGTTTAAAATAATTAAAAATAGAAAAATATTATAAAATAAATGTAAATATATTGAGAATATTGAAATAATAAAACATTAATTAATGAAAATAGATAAAATTAAAAAAATATTAAATATTTTATTAAAATTTTAAAATAATAAATAAAAAGGAACAAAATATTTCTTCAAAGTATAACAAATAAAAAAAATAGAGGGAGTAAAAATTTATGAACAATTTTTTTTTTAAAGTAAGATATATTGTCAATGTTTTGAGAGCTTTTTTTCGAAAAAAAAAAATTATACATTTAGGAAGGAGGCATGTCTTGTACATGAGACTTCTCTTGAATATATACGTTCTTTACATGATTTACTAGAATGAAAATATTTATTAATTAATGTAACGGAAATCATAACTTCCAAAAATTATATTTGTAACTTTTAAAATATCTGAAGAAATAGATACTATATTTAGTCTATCATTTATAAAAATGATAATTATTATATTTATAAAAATTTATAATTAATATTATTAATTTTTTATTTATACTTTTATTATAATTATTCATTTCTTCTTTAACTTTTAATACTAAAATAAGTAATAAAAAAAAGAATTAACTTAAAAGTGTGAACATTTGGTATTATTAAAGTAAAATTTGATAATCCACTTTAATATTTTTTATTTAATTTTCATCCACTATCAGTATAAATTAATTTTATATTATTATTTACTTGTTTCTATATCAATAAAAAATTATTAAAATTTTTTATCATTATATAAAATTTTAATTACTATTATTTTTAATAAAATATTATATTTTATTCACTAATAATCTAAAATATTTTATACTGACTATTGATTTAAACAATAATATTTTTATTTATTTTAATAATATAAATGAATGAAGTGATGAATAATAATAAAAATAAAAAATAGGTAATACTAATTATAAAATTTTTAAAAATATAATAATTACTATATTTATAAGCGAAGGGCTAATTGTTGAATTTAACAAAAATGAATATTATCACAGAAGTACCCAACATTCTGTAAACCTAATAATTTGCCACACTGCAAGTTGGTCAACATACATGGAAAATCCCGGAGGCTTCAAGACAAAACCACAACGATATAGCTTCCGAATATCCCCAGTCATTCAACTTTTCAAGATATCTCTTGTTGACATTTGAAGTGCAACTTAATCATTTTTCTTTTTTTTAATCATTTTAATTTTGTTCTTATTTTATTAAAAAAACACCAATATAATTTTTTTAATTTTACTGCATATAAAAATGGTTGTGTGACTACCGTGTATAAGATTTTATGTCTAATTTTTTTATAATAATCATCCCTATATAAATGAGAAACTTATTATTATGTATTCTTTTTGAGTAAATATGTTGTTTAGTCTCTCATTGATAAGTATTATATATCTAAAAATTTATAATTATCGTTATTAATTTCATATTTTTATTTTTATTATAATTATTTATATTTTACTCATGTATATAATATTAAAATAAATAATAAAAATAATATAATTAAAAATATAATTTATATTTAATATTTTTAAAATGAGATTTAATAATTTATTTTAATATTTTTATTTATTTTAACATTATAAATAAGGAAGAATGAATAATTATAATAACAATAAAAATAAGAAGATAATAATATTAATTATGAAATATGTGAGATGTAATAATGACCATCTCATAAGTAAGAAAATAACTGTATTTATTTATTTTAACAAGTTTGCATCTATGGCGAAATTATTTTCTTATTTCTAAAATAAGAAGAAATCCATAATATATAACTTACATACGACGAGATAAGAAGAAAAAAAAGAAAGAAAGAAAGATGCGGATCCCACAAAAACGTAAATTGGAAATTTTTGCCGTGTTTTGTCTTATCTTGGAACAAAGATTTCTCCTACTCACAGGAAATTAATATTTCTCGCCTCCTTTGTGCAAAAGCAATTCAAGTTGGGTTGTTTTAGGGATTAAACTAATCGTGTGGTCATAGAAATTAGAATCCAAAGTTTTAGTGCTTGGGTCAGGTCACCTTCCTTGAAAGCCACTTTATATTATTTTAATGGAAATGGGTTTGAAGCACCATCTACATCCGTTGAATTCTGTTTCAAAGCTACGTGACCGAAGAGAAATTGTAGGTAGGTGGATCATTTATAGGATGCGTCTGCGTGAGATAGGGGGCGCGGGAGAGAATGAAAAAAAAATTTCTTTTTCACCGTATTTAAGATTGAATTCTTAATTTTTTATGCATATATTTAATAATTTAACATTATTTTTTATTAAAAAATAATAATAGAGAAGATATTATTTCTTTCTTATATTTGGTTCAAAAAAAATTTTAAAACCAAGAAAATTAGAAAAAAAATATTTTTTTATTTGATTGAATAAAAAAGTGAAAGAGAGAAAAACCCATAAATTGAAGTGACAAAATACTTTCAATATAGAGCCAAATTTGATAATTTCAAAAATTTTCATCAATTTTAAGCTCCAAAGCTAAACCAATCAATTGTGCAGTATCCAATAATAGCCCATTATTTTAGATTCATAAATAATGGTGAACATTTTTTTATCAAAAAAAAATTATAAAAGATAGGTAAACTAGATAAATGCAATAATATTGCTAAAATGAATGCTACAGATATTATTAACAGTAATATTAGTTATAATTATTAACCGGTGACTCTTTTTTTTTGGTTTGGTTTTGGTTTTTTTTCCCTATTTTGAGATTAGGCCCTTTGGATTTAAAAATAAATCAATCAATTAGTTACGCAAACTTGATAGAATTATTAAAATTAGTATTTTTGTTTGGAGACCAAATGATAACATATTTTTTTTTTACGGTTTGATTGTTTATAAAATTTGATATTTCATATTTTTTGAGATTTTTAGTCAATATTACTATTTAGTATCTTCAAACAACAGCATACTCTTCTTTGACAGTTTAATTATTAATAAGACTTAATTTATTATTTTATTTTGAGTTTTTAGTTAATGTTAATATTTGAAAACTAAACAATAATATATTACTATTTAGTCTATAAATAATAATAGATTATTCTTTGACAATTTTGTTATTAATGAGAATACATTTATTTAATTATTTTAAATTTTTAGTTAATATTATTATTTGGAGATGAAATAATAACATGCTATTTTTTGGTAATTTGATTATTAATGAAACTTAATTTATTTATTTATTTATAATTTTTTATTGAAATTACTATTTAAATACAACTGGTAATATATTATTGTTTAGTTTTTCTTTGGCAATTTTGTTATTAATGAAAATTGATTTATTTATTTATTTTAAGTTTTTAGTTAATGTTATTATTTAGATATGAAAAAGTAACATATTGTTATTTACCAATTTTGTTATTAATGAGACTTAATTTATCTATTTATCTTATATTTTTAATTAATGTTATTGTTTAGATATTAAACAACATATTACTATTTAGTCTATAAATAGTAACATATTATTTTTTAATAATTTTATTATTAAAAAATTTATTATAATACTATTAGATACCAAAAGAATTGAGAAGTAAAAGTTCAAAGTGGAATTCAAATAAATTTGAATTGAGAAAAATGATAACAAAGTTAGCAAAATGACAAGAAAATAAAGAAAAATTAAAAAAGTCATTGAAAATGACCTTTTTTAGCCCACTAGAGCAAGCAAAACACCTTTGGCATTTGTAATCACATAAATATTAAAAAATTATATGATATTAACATATAATTTGTCCTAATCAGATGATTGAGTACAAAGTTATGATTGTTCAAAATTTTAAACTCAATTTATATATTTTTTATCTAATAAATCTTACCAAAATTAATTTTTTTTTATTTTCTATTGAAAGATCATATGAAGATAAATAAAAACGAGTGGCATATGCAAAAATTAATTAATTAATCATAGAGTTATGTCCTTCTGAAGTTCTTAATTTACGATCATATTTTTATGATTAAAAAAGAATATTTTAAGAATATAATAGTAATAATTTATAAAAACTGCATTTATTTGAAATAAAGATCAACACTAGTAATTTTTTAAAAGGAAGTCCAGGAAGCAGTACTACAATATAATTTATCATTTCTTTTTTTTTTTATTTACATTTAGCCTATCACATACTTTTTTTCATTAGGTATAAAATTAATATTTATTTAAAATAGAGAAAAAAATTTCTAATAAAAATGCATCGAAAAAAGAATATGTGATTCTTTACTAGAATTAGAATACCTTGAAATCCAACTTCACATAATCAACCAACTATCGGTACATACCACTCTAGGTGATCATAAGCCACTTCTAATTTCCTAAATGTCTCAAATATATATATATATATATATATATATATATATATATATATATATATATATATATATATATATATATATATATATATATATATATATATATATATATAACCTTGTTTCAAATTGCAAGCCGGAACACTTACCGTGGCCACAATATTGCAGTTGCGGCGAGTAACACAGCAATTGTGATTCTTCTAATAATCATAACATGAAAGTGAATTAAGGCTGCAACACTGCAAAATAACAATTGCAGTACACTATTTCCTTAACAGAATAGACGTTAAAATTCTTAATATTTTACTTACAAATAAAATTTATTTGATGTAACATGATATTATTTCTACTTAAAATAAATAACATTAATTAATATATTATATAATTTAAATTTTAATTATACAAATAAAGAAAAGTTTTAGTATCATAATATTATGATCTACATTTTTGTTTTTAGGATGCCTGCAATTGCAATAAAAAAAATCACGCGCCGAAGCCACGACCGGAATCATGGTTTATAACCCTGCTGACTTATGTTTTACACTTATTATTTGCTAAAACTCTGCTTCTCTTACTAATTTGATGGATCCTCCACATCACTTGAGCTTTGCTACAGAAACAAAGTCCCCACGAACTACTTGCGGGAAAGACAGGAGATCAGACTTTGCAAGAAAGAATGAGAACACCTTCATCCAAACACGAAACAATTAATCATCGAGGTAAGTAGTATTTGTGAGAGCATTTAAATAGAGTGCAATGTCAACACGTGGAATTAAACAGTGCTCTAGAAATTATATAAGGCACGTGACATATTAACCTAGCTTTGAGAAATTTTGATGTAAGTGAAACCAGTGAGATGCTAGGACGCTCTCCCTATTTCTTATTATTTATAATAGTTAATTAATTTCATAAATATTAAAAAAATTTAATTATTTATTTTAAATAAATTTTTTAAAATTATTATTCATTTATAAAATTTAAGATAGTTAAAATTAGATAAAAATATTATGAAATAAATGTAAATATGTTGAAAGTATCAAAATAATTGATAAAAAGAGAGATAAAAAGTATTAATTAATAAAAAGAAAGATAAAATTGAAAAAAAATCACATATTTTATTAAAATTTTAAAGTGATAAATAAAAAAATAAAATATCTTTTTAAAATGTGATAAATAAAAAGAGACAAAAGGAGTAAAAATCAATGTTTAAAAAATCGGACCAAACCGGCCGGTCGGACAGGAAAAATCGTGAACCGGTCACCTGACCGGTCTGGTTAACCCTTAAAACCAATCTTGAAAAAATCGGTCATAAAATCGATGAACCGGTGATAAACCGGTTAAACCGGGTGAACCAATCATGGTTTTCATGGTTCAATCGATTTTTGATAAAAAAATATTATTGTTTCAATATTTATAAAATAATATTATTTTTACTTGATATTGTATATATACTCAAAGTTTAAAGTTTCAAATGGTAAAAAATTACTTTGTATATATAAATGAAAGACACATAATTAAAAATTGAGTTCAATATTAATTTTTTGTGATAATTTAAATTATGAACTTATGAAAATTTAAAAATTTTTAAAATATTTTCATATTATATATATATAAGTTTAACTTTATAATAATTTAATTATTTTTAACTATATACGTATATATTACAACTTTTAATTTACATTTTATATTGTAATTCCAATTCAACCCTGGTTTAATCTCGGTTGAACCATTAAACCTTAAACCGCTCTCATTTTAGGTTTAATGACTGTTTTGGTTTTTAAAACATTGGTAAAAACTTACACTACGAGAATAAGGAGCAACAACGACGATGTTTTTAGCGGCGACAAAAATTCGGTTGTCGCTAAAAGTATTTCCAACGATAATGTCGTTGGTAAAAATGACGTGACTTTTTAAAGGGAATCAGAAAGTTGGGTAGGAAGGAATTAGGCTTTTAGCGACGACAAAAGTCATCGCTAAAAGCCTAAAATTTTTTAGCGAAAAAATTTGGCCTTCAGTAATGACAATTGTCGTCATTGAAAGTATTCACTTTCACCGACGACACTGTCGTCGCTAAAGAGCTCAGCCAGGAAACTTGGCCCGCCCTTCAGCAACGACATTGTCATCGCTAAAAGACTTACCCTTTCAGCGATGCCAAATATCGTCGCTAAAAGCCTAGTCCAAATTCCGAGACAAGGCTTTAGAGATGACATTGTCGTCGGTGAAGGTGGGGACCTTTTAGCGACGATGATGTCGTCGCTGAAAGTTGCTCGGTCATCGCTTAAGCCTTCACCGATGATCGAAATTTTTTAGTCATCGGTGAAAGTTTCGGGTATTTATTCGCGGCGCCTCCTCCCTCCTCATTTGCGCGCTTGAAAATCCTAGACCTGAGGTAAGTTCCTGAACTTTCTCTTTCTTTTAATTTTTTTTATTTTAGTATATTTATTTTTTATATATGTTGATATGTATTAATTTTGTATGTTGTATCTTTTAATTTGTTAGTTATTATTAGCACTTATCTTAGTTCATGGAGAGTATTCAGAGTTGATCAGTAGATTTTTACCATTGAGATACGTGAATAAAAAGTTATAATATTTTAATTATGTAATAATATATTTAATTTACTCAAATAGTTTGTAATGAATTAATAGAATTGATAGTACGAGCTCACAGACCGTGTCTCAGGTCGGTGAGTTGTAGGAGCAGTTACAGCAAAGTCGAGAGCAGTTCGAGCAAAGCCAGCAGTTGATTCAGGAACAGCAGCAGCAGCAGATTACACAGCAACAGTAACTGATGCAGCAGCAGCTTAGGACTTATCTTATTGAGATGAGCTCGATCCTTAAACAACAAGGTATCGTCCTACCGCCGCCTCCATTTGCTGCTGCTACACTGCCTGGGCCGAGTAGATTTGCGCCTGCACCTATCGCTCCGCCACCACATCCATCTTAGCCGCCACCATCATTTTATCATCCTCATTGCTAGGATGATGATAATGATGATAATGGTGTACCACGATATTTACACCTCCCTGCTTTCCCATAATATATTTTGTATATGTATCTTTATATTTTTTATGTGTACACATTTACATGAATGATGTATATATAATTTATTCATATAAATATTATTTTTACCATTATTTTATGAGTATTAATTTTTTATATTAGATCAAATTGTTAGACATTATTAATAATACTACTGATATATTATAATTGTATAATTTATATTAAATAAAATTTAAAAAAATTATTGAACAATTCAAGTTAATTAAAATAAAAAATATTTTAGATAATATATTATTTAAAATATACGATAATTTGAATTTAAATTTTTTTAAAAAAATTCAGAAAAACCTTTAGTGGTGACACTTGTCGTCACTATAGGATAAAATGTCATCGCTGAAGATCAAACTTTCAACGGCGACTTTGTCGTCGCTGAAAGTCAGATCTTTAACGATAACTTTTTTGCTTATAGCCATGATAAATGTCGCCGCTAAAAATTAAATTTCAAAATTTTTTGAATTTTGAAATTATTTTGTGCGACGACATTGTCGTCACAAAATGTCGTACTTTTAGCGACGACAATTGACCTTTTCAGGCACAGAGCTATACCGACGACATTTTTAGCAACGACCGAATATTTTTTAGCGACAACAAATGTCGCTGCTAAATGTCTTTTTTGCTGTAGTGTTATGAGCAATATGTTTTTCTAAAAAATGAGATATATTGTCAACGTTTTGAGATCCTTTTTTTTTTAAATTATACATTTATGGAGGAGGCATGTCCTCCACATAAACACATTAGACTTCCCTTGAATATATACGTTCTTCATTTGATTTACTAGAATGAAAACATTTATTAATTAATGTAGCGGATATCATAACTTCCAAAAATTATATCTGTAACTTTTAAAGTATCTGAACAAGTAAAACCTATATTTAGTCTATTATTTATAAAGATGATAATTATTATATTTCTAAAAATTTATAATTAGTATTATTAATTCCTTATTTATGCTCTTGTTATAGTTATTTATTTCTTCATTTACTTATAATTTTAAAATAAGTAGTGAAAAATTAACTTAAAAGCATGAATATATTTGTACATTATTAAAGTAAAAATTTAATAATCTACTTTAATGTTTTTAATTTAATTTTCACCCACTATCAGTGTAAATTAGTTTTATATTATTGCTTACTCATATATTTTCATATTAATAAAAATTTATTTAAATTTTCTTAGTTTTATAAAAATTTCTAATTACTTTTATTTTTAATAAAATATTATATTCTTATTTATTGATAATATAAAATATTTAATATTTATAGTTGATCAAATTTAAAATATAATATCTTTATTCATTTTAACAATATAAGTGAAATAAGTCACAAATAATAATAAAAATAAAAAATAGATAATAGTAATTATAAATTTTATAAAAATAATAATAATTACTAGATCTGTAAGCGAAGGGCTAATTGCTGAATTCAACAAAAATGAATATTATCATAGAAGTATACAACTTTCTTCAAACCTAATAATTTGCCATACTACTAGTTGGTAAACATACATAAAAAATCCACAAGACTTCAAAAGATAAAACCACAACGATATAGCTTCAGAATACCCCCAGTCATTCAACTTTTCAAGGTAACTCTTCTTGTCGTTTGAAGTGCAACTTAATCATTTTTATTTTTTTTAATCATTTTAATTATGTTCTTATTTTATTAAAAAGACACCAATATAATTTTTTTTAATTCTACTGCACATAAAAAATGGTTGTGTGATTACCGTGTATAAGATTTTATGTCTAATTTTTTTATAATAATTACCCCTCTAAAAATGAGAAATTAATTATTATATATGTATTTATTTTTTTGAGTAAATATGTTATTTAGTCTCTCATTGATAAGTATTATATATCTAAAAATTTATAATTATTATTACTAGTTCTATATTTTATTTTTGTTATGATTATTTATCTTTTGTTCATGTAGATAACACTAAATAAATGATAAAAAAAGATAAATATAATTAAAAAGTAAACTTATATTTAATATTATTAAAATAAAATTTAATAATTTATTTTAATATTGTAGATGAAAAGAACGAATAATTATAATAAAAATAAAAATGAAAAGTAATAATATTAATTATAAAATATGTGAGATGAAATAATAACCATGTCTAAGCAAGGAATTAGCTGTACTTATTTATTTTAACAAGTTTGCATCTATGATGAAATTATTTTCTCATTTCTAAAATAAGAAGAAATCCATAATATATAACATACATAAGATAAGATAAGAAGCGAAAAAAAAAAAAAAAGAAAGAAAGATACGGATGCCACAAAAATGTAAATTGGAAATTTTGCTCTCTTCTGCCTTATCTTGGAATTTGATTTCTCCTATCCACAGGAAACTAATATTTCTCGCCTCCTTTGTCCAAAAGCTATTCAAGTTGAGTTCTTTATGTTGGAGAAAGTTGGAATAGTAGTATAGAGAGAGAGAGTTGTATGAAAAATTCTCTACAAGACAAAATTGGAGAAAGTGTAGCAGAAGAATGCAACCTTTGGAAGATGAAAGAAATGAATTGAAAACTAAAAAGGTGAATGCCCAGACGGACTGACATCAACGAGTCTTCGGAGAAAAACAATGTAGATGTTTGGATGTTTAGACGACCAAAGACTTGCAATGCAAAAGTGGAAGACTCTGTAGATCAGCATCGACTAAAACTGCCAATTGCAATGAAGCAATACTGCCCTTCGGAATGTCGATAGAAGAAAAGCAAGGGAGGAGAAGAAGATGATAATGATATTGATGACGTGTGGTATGATAGGATTAAACTTATCTCGCGGGCATAGAAATTAGAACCCAGAGTTTTAGTGCTTGGGTCAAGTCAACTTCCTTGAAAGCCACTTTATATTATTTTATTGTAAAGTGGGCAAATGGGTTTGAAGCATCGTCTACAACTGTTGAATTCTGTTTCAGAGCAACAGAAGAAAGATTGTAGGCAGGCGGATCGTTTATAGGCCTCGTCTGCGTGCAATACGGGGGAGAGAATGAAAAAACAATTATTTTTCATCATATTTAAGATTGAATTTTATATTTATATATATATATTTAATAGTTTAACACTACTCTCCATTAAAAAAAAATAATAAAAGAGATGATATTGTTTTTCTGTATTTAGTTGATAAAATCTTAAAAGGAAAGAAATTTACAAAAAAATTATTTTTTCTTGTTTGATTATACAGAAAAGTGAAAAGAAAAAAAAACTAATAAATTGAAATGGCAAAAAATACATTCAATGTAGCGCCAAATTTAATAATTTCAAATTTTTCATCAATTCTAAGCTACAAAGCTAAACCTTATTCAATATCGAATAATAGCCCATTATTTTAGATTCATAAATAATGGTGAACACTTTTTTATCAAAAAAAATTATAAAAGATAGGTAAACTAGATAAATACAATAATATTGCTAAAATGAATGCTATAGATATTATTAAAAATAATATTAGTTATAATTATTAACCGGTGACTTTTTTATTTTGGTTTTCTTTTTCTCTTTTTCTCTTTTGAGATTGGGCAGTTTGGGTTTAAAAAAATAAATTAATTAGTTACACAAAATTGATAAAATTATTAGAATTAATAGAGTAAGTTATAGAATAATAAACAATATATATTCTTAAAGATAATAAAATGATTAAAAAAACTTCGAGGATAGAATAGAAAATATGTTTTGTGTGAACATTTATATTCCATTTCTTTCCTATCTTCTTTCCATAACAGAAGAGAACAAATTTCCTAAAATCACCACCATAAAATTTTTCTGCACTTTTTTTCCTATTTTTTTTACTAACCAAATAAGGGAAATTAAAATTTCTCTGATCCATTTTTGCTCTCTTCTATTTTCTTGGACCAACAAACAATATGTTAGAAGATATGCCTTGTTGGTAATATTATTCTCACATTTTAACTTTCATTCTCTCATTTGTATTATTTTATAGAAAAATTAGTTTAATTTTGCAACTTAAATATAAATTTTAACGTTTTTGATTTTTTCGTTTGAAAATTGAAGGCTCCTTTAGCCACCAAATTGCCACCCACTCCAAATTTCCGGAACCCATTTCGTTATTTCTTTCTTTATTCGTTTGCAAATTAATAGCACCCACCCGCCAATAGAATCAAACAAGATTGCTTGGCTTAGTCTAATCATATGTCATTTGTCTAATCTAATTAGTTAATTCTAGGGAATAAAAATTGTCACCTTAACTAACAAAAAACAATAATTTAACAGAAGAAGGTTTAAATGAAATTTTAATCTACTAAATCTCGGATGATTTTAATTCGACTGATTTAAAATACTTAATTTTATTCTTTCTAATGTTTCAACTGATTTTTTCTCCTTCTATTAAACTCGAACGGAATTCATCTGTCAATGAATAAGGATTCAAATTTAAAAAAACACACATACTATAAAGAGAAGAAATTCATTAATATAATAATTCATGAAACAATTTTCCTACTTAATATCTCGCCCAAAAAAAAAAAAAGAAATCAAAACATAAAATAAGTATTGTGTTTATAAAAATTCACTCCCTTATTAATTTTCGCATTTCAATAGACGTAAATTAAATAAATAATCAAAATTAAGATGATTGAAACATTAGGTAATTAAAATCAAGTATTTTAAATTAAGAGAATTAAAGTTAGTGAATTTATATTTTAACATATTAAAATTGTATTTAAGTCTTTAAAAATTCAATATTATTTTTGAAAGATGTTTGAATAGGATTTTTTTAATTTTGTCTTAAATGAACTCAAAAACTTTTATACAAAAATTTTAATGGAATGGACTAACAATTAGAGATAAAAAAATTCGCTTGGTCATTAGGAGATTGTTTGACAAACTATTTTTTAATCAACTGTTAATTGATTTGATTACCTTTAATTTTTTAATCAAGTCAATTAGTTAATTTGAGTATTTGGCAAATAGTTATTTTGGTTGGCTTATTAGGCCTCAAGCCATTTTGAAAAAGTTAAAAATAGTAACATTTTAAAATAACTAATTTGTATTTAGTATATAAAAAGATATTCTTACCCATAACAATAATTTTTTTGTTTTTCAATCTTTGGTGAAAAAAATACTAAATTTTATTTGTTTATTTCTTAGAAAAAAAATAATATATATAATAAATCATAATTATTTATTTTTAAATAAAAATTAAATAAATATAATAAATTATATTAAAGTATTTATATAATAACAAAAAATTGCATAAATATAATCATATCTTTTCTATCAAATTGTATAAAAAAAAGAGAATATATGTTTCTTTTCATAGTAAATAATATGAAAAAATATATATATTGAGAAAATTATTAATCTTTTATCAAATAATATTTTTTGAATTAAAGAACAATAAAGGAAACAATAGGATAATATTATTTATGAAAGTAATGTTGCTTAAAATGTATATTTCATCAATATTTTTAATGATAAATATATGAATTTTAAATTTAATATTAAAAATAATACAAAATAAACTTTAATAGTTAATGTATCTATCAAAGTATTATAAGTATTTCTTAACTAAAAAATTATAATTGTTCATTTTTTAAGGAAAATCAAATAAGTATAATAAATTAAAATAATATATTTTTTAAAAAAATTAATATAATAAATAATATATTATAATCTAAATATTATTAAAAAATATTTAAATAAATTATAAAATATATATCCTTATATGTCATTTTACACATAAATAACTAATAATAAATAAATCTTATTTAATAATTAGCTAATTATATTATTAATTAATTAATTTAATTAGTTATTAATTAATAATTAATTTTATTAACTGATTTGATCGATTGAGTGCATTAATTATTTGAATAAAAATATTTAATAAAATCAGTTATTTATAATTAATTATTTGTATATAAAATGATATATAAATGTATAACTATATTTTATGATTAATTTGAATATTCTTTTATTTTAATATTTTAGATTCTATATATTATTTAGTAAATTAAATTTTTTTATAAATAATATGTCATTATAAATTATTATATATTAAATATTTTTTCAATTAAATTAATATAATTTTATAATTATGATTTTTTAAGAATTCAATAATTATAATTATTTAATTTTCATGTAAAAATAATATTATAAATTTTATATAAGGTTGGAATTACAAAAATTAATTAGAGGTGATATAATCATTTTATGAAACAGTTATTTTAAAATACTATCTCCAGCATTTTGAAATTAATTGATTTAAGATTAATTAATTAATCAAATTAGTTAATTACCAAATGTATTTGGGTAAATCAATCAGTTAATTTGGTTAAACCAATTAAAAAACTCAATAAGTCATTTCCCAAATACCCTCTAGTTGATTTCATTAAATATTTTTATATAAACAACTAATATTATCAATTGATCAAATTAAATAATATAATTAATTATTAGTTAACAAATTAGTTAATATAATTAATTATCAATTAATAGTTAATTTAATTAGTTAATAGCTAATGTAATAAACTAATTGCTAATCAAAACTTGGATCATGATCAAATCACTTGAAAATTTTGATTCATTATTTAGTAATACAAAATGAGCGATCCATTCAAATTGAAGTGTTGGCAAGTTGAACTTAAGTCATATTTGAATTGTACAACTTAATTCATTTAGATAAGAGTAAATAAAACCAAATTCATTTGAATCAAATTCCCGAAGTTTCTTGATCCAGAAAGTATATAATCTCTCAATTTTTGTTTTGTTTAATGTTTAGAAATAAAATATAATGTAAATTATACTGTTTCTTATGTGGATGCCATTTTTAGTTTTGAAACCTATACTGTCCTCCTTAAAATTAAAATAAACCCTACATTCAATTCCACCCTACAATAATATTGTTAATTTCTATTTGGTTAATGAAATTTTCCTAAATTTGACTACATAATTTCTAATCCTTTTTAATGAGAATAGATAATAATCAAGAGATAAAAATTATGATATTGGAAAATTTTCTAATACTATATTAGTATTGAAAATTCAATGCTTGTTTCATGTAAATGTTGACAAGTGTATTATCTCCTAATTCAGTCATCTAATTCTCTAAAAATAGTTGATTTCTTGTAAAATAAATAAATATTTTTGTGAGATCAAATTGCTAAGTTAACAAAAGAATACAATTGATAATATTTATATAGGAGTAGCACTAAGTTTCTAATGTTAACATAGCACTAGAATTTTTTTTATGATACTGTACTAATTTTTATTGTTTAAGTAAAGATTAAGATAGTGAAAATAATGTATTAATTTTCAAGGAAGGAATTTATTTCCATTTTTCAGTATAATTTTTAAATGACTTTAATTTCTTTATAAATTATTTTCAATGTATAAACAATAAGTCAATTTCTGGTTATTAAATTTTTAATTAATTATTTTCATTATTTTTTCTTTTTCTCTTCAGGTTTGAGACCAACCATCGTCGAACTCATACTCTCTCATCTTAAACCTTTTCTTGATTTTCAAGTCCCTTCTTTCCGATGTCATCCACAACCAACTTTTTCATGACAATGACCATTCACCATAACAAAAAGACGATACACTGATGATGCTTATAGCTATGATAAAAATTCAATTATTTATGTAGAGCTTTTTTTTAAATTTAAAAAAAATTCTTTACCAATGACATGATCATCTATATAGAGGTTCAAGACACCAAAAATTGTAATAACTCTATATAGACGGCATGTAGACAATATATAATTTTTAAATGTTTTAATAATACAAATTTATACAAATGACGTTCATCTATGCAGAACTCAGAGGCATCAAAATTTTCCTTGACTCTATACAAACAACACCTCATTTATATAGATTTTTCTTAAGAAAAAAAAAAGCCTATACCAATAACACGTTGCTTATATAAGGTCATTAGGAATTGGAGCACCACTTAATCCTAAATGGATAACTTATCATTTGCATAGGCAATAAGTGGACTTCTAGAAGTCCTTTATTGAAATGATTGTCATTTGGATAGGGTTTAAGGGCATGCAAAATGATGCATGTGCCCTTAATAACCCTTAGACAATCGAAATTTTCCTATTCAAACAATAGGGTGTCACCAATACAATGTGGATGCATAAAATTTTTGGTGCACTATTTCCCTCTCATTGTTGTGTGTGGACGGTAGCTCTTGCCTCCATTTCTCTAACTTTTTGAGGTAGGTTTCCTAAATTTTTTTCATTATTGTTCTTAGATTTTTTATTTTTCTCTTATGTTTTTTTATTTCAATTTTGTAAAATGCCAAGATTGAGTTGTTGCTTGATTGCCATTTTCATTTTTTGCTATCTCTAATTACTTTGTATCTCTCCATTATAAGGTAAACAATTTTAATTATTTATTTATTTGATTTTGTATATTGTTTAAGATTTATTCGTTATTACTTGGCAATCATTTATGTTTATTTTGGATTTGGCAAATGCATTTATAGCTGATAATCACTAATTTGTACTTGTTGTAAAAAAATGAATAAATTGTTATTTTTGAATTACATGTGATGAATGTCTCTTTCTTGTTAAAATTTATGAAGTAGTTTCTATGCTACCATGTAGATAATGTTTATTCTAAGTTATATGTGATGAATCTATATTTATTGTTAACAATGTTGAGATTATTATTAAATAATTAAAATATATAAAATTTAAAAATTGCAGCAATAAAAATATAAAACTATTCATTATGCAAAGTATTTAATAATTCAATATATATTCTATATTAAAATTTTAACTTAATTAAATTA